>CM076578.1:288090479-288505479 GCA_034641835.2 Pinus albicaulis | reverse complement strand
CTATACAAATTATAGAATTAAAATATCCCAAGCTAACTCTCTAAGCACAAATCTAATCATTTTACGCTACGGTATAATCCATTGACATGGTATTAATTTATATCTCTGTGTACACTCGAGCTCTAATGACATTGTCGTAAATGCTATTGATTTGTTTATCCACCATGCGTATTGTTTCATTGCTTGGTTCATCGGTGAATTCGTGTTACACATCTGTCGAGGCTTATAATTAATTCACCGTAATCCGGTCATAACTTTCCATGTCACATATGAGATATTTGTTCCGCCATATGGCTCCGTTTCTGCCTGGCTGGGTACAGGTGTCGCGCGTTAGTCTTTTGGCGGTAGCAAGAAAATCACGCCTCGATCTCCGCATAGATTGCGAGGGAAGATCAACGATTTGGGGTTTCTATCCACCGCCTGTCTCACAAGCTCGGAGGCTCTGGTGTTCTTCTCTTTCATGGCGCGCCGCTCACCTTTATTCCTTCCAGTCTGCATGGCTAGACACCTGGTTTCGGGGTAACGTTACTATGAAAACTTCGGTTAACAAACAGTGGTGTCTTATAAATGTTCCTACAGGTTTTTCCGAGCATCCACTAAGTCTTTTTACTTCGCCCCTGTGCAAAGATATTCCACGAGCAGGTTTGCCTATGCATGGTAGGCTGCCGGTGGAGGAAAGATTTGCAGAACGAAACTTGGCTCTCCAGAATGAGGCCGCCCTAACTCAACAGGTATATCCAGCTTCGGCCTTCCATTCTTTCTATGTTTTACACAGATAAATCGAGGATCCGTCTTAAAACCCTATATGAACTGGTGTTTTCTCCTTGTACAGGCTACGCGGGGTTTAATACTCATTACAGGTACAAATTCCGATTATCAACCCTTCGGTTCTCCAAGAAATACTTCCGTTCATTTTTGTTTTTGTTTTCCAGCGCTAAACTTTCAGAGATTTCCTAACAGATTTCCGTTGTGTAACTACAGGTATGAAGACCGATTAGTCCTTCTTCCTCTGTGCGGGTTCTTCCGTTTAGTTCAACAGATAATATGGTCATTCTCCGTTTATACAGGTACTTCGGCGCTCATGCTCGCTCAGAATCATGGCGCATCTGTTCAGTTACTGTACTAGTTGTTTACGGCTTTTTCTAGCCTAGGTTTTTTTCTTACGTTCGCTTCAGAAGAAGAGAGTCTGTATAATTCCAGAGGGTCTATATTATGCAATACACACAATGTATTAACATTTTGATTTCCAGCCTTCATGGCCAGACTGTTGATTTGCCCTGTTTCTATCTATCTCGTTGCAGTTCATAATACAATAAATTCTTGTTTATATGTTGCTCGGGGTTTTCGGTTCAAATTTTCTTTGGGTAATGTTTATACTGTGCGCGTCGGTGAGCTATGGCACTGCTCCATTACCGCAAATACTTCCTGTATTTTTGTTTTATAAGTACGGCTATGCTTCTTAATGCGATTCTTTTCCTATAGTGTATTACTGTACTCGGCCAGAATTGGAATAGGTCGGTTATCTTTCATGATAAGGCGTAAGTTGTGCATGCATCCGGAAAGAACGTTTTCCTGTTTGTAACAACAGTGTTATTTCCTCAAATGTATTTGTAAAGTAACTTGCGTTTGTGCTTCCACGATTTCTTGTATCTGTTCATAAGTTAAACTTCTATTTTATTATATAGATCACTTAACCCTAGGTGGCACCGGCCGCCGTAAACAAGGCCGTGTATAGTTTTTAGGAATGAGAACGGGAGCGAGTAGGGTTTCTATTCCCAACTCCGCTCTACAAGTTCAGTGCTATAACATGCACCTGTCAAGATGTAATTAAATATTGTTTAAATAGCTCATGTAAACCTGTTCTTCTCGTTTTCTGTCGCAGACAAGATGAATAGCTACAGGTTCTTTTGTTTCTTGTTTATACAGCGCATAAGTTTACTAGTGTTTAAGTGAGCCTGTTCTTTCTTTAACTGTAGCTTAATAACGTAGAATAACCTCCATATTAACCCTAGTGTATTCTAGCTTCTCTGTTATTCTGCTATCTTTCTTTAAGCACTTTAAAAATATATATGAAAAGTACCTGCTACAGTGTTTCATAATTCCAGAATTAGCTATAATTTCCACTATGGGTCTGTGGGTTATTCTCACGAATGGTTATCAAATACTTTCCGTCACTGTACTCAACTACATCACATTTAAATAGTGTAAACAGATATTAACTGTAGACATTTTCATCACATTTAGTAATGTAAATAAATATATATGCGTAAATGTACTGTAAACATCTACTTCACATTTGATAGAGTAACCAGATAAACAGTGATTTCCGTACTACAACTTGAACAAATTCTAAGTACTTATCTGGTAGGACAAGAATACCCTCCAACTGTGGTCCTCCCAACCTTCAAGGGAGGCAATAACGTCCTATGCTTGCCCCTAGCTCTAGAATTTAGTCTGCACTACGGAAACAGTAGAAATCCTGTTGTGGCCTCTGGACGGCCAATCTAGCCACACACAGATAATCTGAAGACAAGGTTACAGAAGCTTTTCTCAACTGTCCATTTCCACAGCTCTAGAGAATCCTTCACCTTCTTCCTTTCAGAGGAAAAACACAGAACCCCTAACCCTCCCCTGGGATTTCCTTTTATCCTTGGAGGTTAGGTAACTGTCCTCTAACTGTTCCCAAGTAACCAACTTCTATTCTTAGATACTTTTATCAACAGTTTTAAGAGATTCATTTCCTTTTACCAGCTCAGTAATAAAAATAGTGTTTCTTGTTGAGTTTCTTTTACTAAATAAAATAAACATATATTAAAAATAAATAAATTGTCTTTTAACTAAATCCAAACTAATGAGCTCTAAATGAGGCTGTCACATCTTCCTCCCCTGGAAGTAACACCGTCCTCGGTGTTTCAGTCCAGGTCCACAAAGAGCTCCGGGTATGCTTCCCGTACAAACTTTTCATCTTCCCAGGTAGCTTCGTCAGGTCCAAAGTGCCTCCATTGCACCTTCACCTGAGTAATTATTCCTTTTCGGAGTTCAATTTCCCTACGATCAAGTATGCGTAGCGGCTCTACCAGAAACTCTCCGTCCGGTTCTACCTGAAAAGTAGCAACAGGGTTATCAATTAGTAACTTTAGATTTGTTTCAAACTTCAGCTAGGATTTTATTTCCTTTCTTTCTTCCTACCTGAATGTTTTGCCATTGAATTACAACATTGTTACCGATGAAATAGGTAACCTGATCTCAAAACGGGAACTCTAGCCCAAAAACTCTCAAAAAACATGAAAAAACACCCCAAAAAAAAAAAGTGTGTCTTCCAGAACGCACTTGTTTTTTTTTTAAGGTCAAATTTCAACATTTTCTAAAATTATGCTAAAAACAAAATTGTTTGTTGAAAAAAGAATTGAAAAAACACCCCCCCAAAAAAAAGTGTGTCTTCCAGAATGCACTTCATTTTTTTTTAAGGTCAAATTTCAACATTTTATAAAATTATGGTAAAAACAAAATTGTTTCTTGAAAAAAGGATTGAAAAAACACCCTCAAAACAAAACCAGTTGATGCTGGAATAACAAAAAAAAATTGTGTCATACTTTTGGCATTTTTAAAAATAGAAGTAACATTTTTTAATTTTTAAAATTCAAACATTAAAAAAAAACCTAAAATTTAAGAAAAAAAATAAATTTAAAAATAAAAACATTTAAAAGGTTAAAATTTAAAAATATATGAAGATAAAAAAATAAAAATAAAAACAAAGTAAAAATTTTAATTCAATCATTAAAAAAAACCTAAAATTTAAGGAATTTTTTTTTTTTAAATAAACCAAAAAAAATTAAGATTAAAATTTAAAAAAATATAGAAATTAAAAAATAAAAATAAAAACAAAATAAAAATATTAAATTAAAAAAAAAAAGTTAAGAAAAGAAGGAAAATATAAAAAATAAAATATAGAAATTAAATTTAAAAAAAGAAAAAGAAAATGCTTATTAAATTTAAAAAAAGAAAAAAAAAATTTAAAACAAATAATTAAATTTAAGGAAATATATTAAATTTTAATAAATTTAAAAATTCAAAATTAAAAAAAAAAACACTATTCAAGTTAAAAGGAAAAAAAAAGAGAAAAATTAATTAAAAATAAAAAATAAAAATAAAATACAATGAAAATATTAAATTTAAAACAATATATATTAGAAAAACAAATAAACTATAAAAAATAAATTAAATTTAAATTATAAAAAATAAAATATATATATGAACTTAAATTAAAATAGGTATATACATCAAATTTTATTAAATTAAAAAAAAAAAGGTTAATATTAAAATAACAAATTAAATTTAAAAACAAAAATATTAAATTTTAATAAATAAATGAATAAACAAATAAATTTTGAAAGAAAAAATAAATTTTAAATATAAAAGAAAAGAAAAAATATTGTTAAACGAAAAACTTTAAAAACTTTAAAAATCAATTAAAAATGGAAAATTGAAAAAAAGAAAAAAAATATTAAATAAAAAAAAAATTCATTTAGAAAAATTAAGTTTCATTGAAAAAAAAAACTAATTTTAAATACACAATTTTAATTGAAAAAAATATATATAATTTTTTTTTTGTAATTAAAAAAAAAAAAAAAAAAATGAGTAAAACATTAAAAAAAAATATTAAATAGAAATAAATTAAAAATATATATATAAAATTTATTGAATTTTATAAAATAATATTAAAAAACTAACCGTAAAAAGTTAAAAACAAAGAAAAATTATGAAATTAAAAATTAAAAAAAAAAACAATTAAATAAAAAAAGTGGGCCAAATTTAATAAAAATTATTAAAATAATAATAATAATAATAAATTTAAAAAAATAATAATAATAAACTTTAAAAAAAATTAAAACAAAACCAATTTTATTTTAAATAATTAAAAAAAAAAAAAATATTTTGAAATTAAAAAATAAAAATAAAAATTAAAAAAAAAATAAAAAAAAAACAAATAAAATAAAATCAATTAAAAAATAAATAAAATAAAAAAAAAATCAATTAATAGTGGTTGGGCCGCGGCCTGCCCGCTGGGCGGCGGTGGCCGGCCGGGCGGCGCCACGGGGGCGGCCCAGCCGGCCTCCCGGCCCCCGACGGGCGGAGGGCCGATTCCCGGAATTAATTGATTTTTTTTTTTTTTTTATTTAATTTTTAATTGATTTTTTATTTTATTTTATTTATTTTTTAATTGATTTTTTTTTATTTGTGTTTTTTTTAATTGATTTTTTTTTATTTGTTTTTTTTTAATTGATTTTTTTTTATTTTTAAAATTTTTTTGTTTTCCATTTAATTTGTAATTGATTTTTTTTTTTTTTTAATTTATTTTTTAATTGATTTTTTTTTATTTGTTTTTTTTTAATTGATTTTTTTTATTTTTTTTAAATTTTTTTTTAATTTCAAAAAATAAATTTTTTTCTTCAAAAAATTATATATTTTTTAAAATTTAATATTTTTATTTAAAATAATTTTTTTTTTTTAAAAATTTTTAATATATATATACATTTATTTTTTATTTGATTTTGTTTTTTTTTTTAATTTTTAATATTTTTATTTTAATTTGATTTTTTTTTTTTACATTTGAATTTCAAAAAATTTAAAATTATTTTTTTAATTCAATTTTTTATTTTAAATTCAATTTGTTTAATTTTTTTTAATATTTAATATTATAGAATAATTATTTTTTTTAAATTTAAAATTTAAAATTTATTTATTAAAATTTTTAAATTTTAATTTAATTTAATTGTTTTTCTTAATTTTTTTGTTTATTTAGTTTTTCATTTTTAAAATCTATAAATGGTTTCATTAAAAAAAAAAAAAAAACACTAAATTTATGTATATTTGTTTTTTAATTATTTGCACGTGGTTTTTTTCATTTTTTTTGTTTTTTAATGATAGTTTTTTTTGTTTTTTTTTATTTTTTAATTTTCTTTTTCTTTTTCAATTTTAATTGTTTTTTTTTTTTAATTTGTTTCTTTTGTAAATTTTAAAATTTGTATTTTTTTCCTTATTATTATTATTTTTTTTAATTTAAATTTTTAAATTTAAATTTTTTTTTTTTTTTAATTTTTTTTTTCTAAATTTTAATTTTGTAATTTTAATTATTTTAAATTTTTTTTTTAAATATATGTATATATTTTAATATATTGTTTTTTTAATAAGTTGGAAAAAAATGTTTTTGATTTTTTTTTTTTTAAATTTTTTGGTCAAATTTTTTTTTTTTCTTTAAATTATGTGTTTTTTTCCTTCAAATTTTGTCATTTCCTTTGATATAATTTTAAAATATTTTTGTTTTTTTAATTTATTTTTGTTTAAATTTTTTATTTTTATGAGCTATTTTTGTTTTTTTTTACATTTTTATTGGTTTTTTTATTGTTTTTATATATATATATATTTTTTATCTAAGTTTTGTGTTTTATTACCAACATGAAAATCACCACTCTAAAAAAAAAAGGTTGATGCAGCATCAATACGTTTCAAAATTAGCATGAAAATCACTGCTATAAAAAAAAAAAAGGTTGATGCAGCATCAATACCTTTCAAAATTAGCATGAAAATCACTGCTCTAAAAAAAAAAGGTTGATGCAACATCAATACGTTTCAAAATTAGCATGAAAATCACTAGGTAGCTTCGTCAGGTCCAAAGTGCCTCCATTGCACCTTCACCTGGGTAATTATTCTTTTTCAGAGTTCAATTTCCCTACGATCAAGTATGCGTAGCGGCTCTACCAGAAACTCTCCGTCCAGTTCTACCTGAAAAGTAGTAACAGGGTTATCAATTAGTAACTTTAGATTTGTTTCAAACTTCAGTTAGGATTTTATTTCCTTACTTTCTTCGTAGATGAATGTTTTGCCATTGAATTACATGTTTTTCATCATGCACATATCGCTTTAACAAAGATACATGGAATACATTGTGCACTTTAATGTG
This sequence comes from Pinus albicaulis, assembly GCA_034641835.2. Classification (NCBI taxonomy): domain Eukaryota; kingdom Viridiplantae; phylum Streptophyta; class Pinopsida; order Pinales; family Pinaceae; genus Pinus; species Pinus albicaulis. The sequence goes on along the minus strand of CM076578.1, from coordinate 288,498,518 downwards.
ACTAGGCAAAGCTAGTCTATAGGCTACTGGTCCCACCCTTTCCAGAATTTGGAAGGGTCCGCAGTAACGAGGAGCTAACTTGGCGCAAGAAGTCCACCTTAAGGTACTTCTTTTAGGCTTAATCCTGACATACACATGGTCACCTACTCTGAATTCGCGATAAGACCTTTTCTTATCTGCAAAGACCTTCTGTCAGTCCTGCGCGGCCTTCAAATTTTGTCTTTTTCTTTTTACCTCGGCTTCCAGCTCAGCCAACATTTCTGGTCCCAACATCCATTTCGTCTCCGGACTACTCCAGTTGATTGGTGTGCGACATTGTCACCCATATAATGCTTCAAAGGGGCTCATTTTTAGAGACTCCTGGTATCCGTTATTATATGCAAACTCCACTAGGTGCAGGTAATCTTCCCATTTAGTTGGCTGCCACATTACATACATGCGCAGCATATCCTCCAAAACTTGGTTTACTCGCTCTGTCTGCCCATCAGTTTGAGGGTGATAGGCAGTACTGAAGTGTATTTGAGTACCCAAACCCGAGAACAGGGTTTTCCAAAATGCGGAGGTAAACTTAACATCCCGATCCGAAATCACAGTCTTAGGTATACCATGCAACTTAAAGATTTCCCTCATAAATATGTCTGCAATCTGCACAGTTTTGTAAGTGGACTGTACAGGTATGAAGTGGGCAGATTTACTTAATCTGTCCACCACTACCATGATTGAATCATTTTGCTTCCTTGTTCGAGGTAAGCCTGTGATGAAATCTAAAGAGATCACTTCCCACTTCCATTCAGGAATAGGTATGGGCTGCAATAGCCCCGCGGGATGATGATGCTCCACTTTAACCTGCTAGCACTCTAAACACTTACTCAGATATTCTGCAATTTCTCTGCGCATACCGGGCCAATAAAATATCTTTCTAATTGCCGTAAGCATCTTTTGATAACCAGGATGTCCAGCGTAGTTACTGCGATGGTACTCATCCATGATTAACCCCTTGAGACTTGCACGATTAGGAATATAGACCCTTCCGCGAAACATCAACATTTGTTCCTCATTACTTCCATACTCGGATGGCTTTCCTTGCTTCAGATCTTCTTCCATCTGTCACCATAGAAACTGATATTATGGGTCCTTCCGGGCCTCTTCCTTTATTTGTTCTGATAGCTGGCTCATAGGTTGGCTGTAATAGATTTCATAGATCCCATGTAACTTCCTACTCAAGGCGTCTGCAACTCAGTTTTCTTTCCCTTTGACGTGTTGTATGTCCATGTCAAATTCGCTCAAAAAGGCGTTCCACCTTGCTTGCCTGGAGTTTAAATCTGCCTGCTTGAAGTAGTTAGTTAAATTGCTGTGGTCTGTTTTGAGTATGAATCTTTTGCCCAGTAGGTAATGCCTCCACACTCGGAGAGCATGCACTACTGCGGTGAGTTCTAGATCATAGGCAGAGTACTTTTGTTCATGCTCTCTCAATTTCCTGGACTCATAGGCTATTACCTTGCCTTCCTGCGTTAACACTGCGCCCACTCCCTCCTTGCTGGCATCAGTACACACCACATAATCTTTACTGGGATCAACAACTTTCAGCACTGGTGCTGTGGTTAAAAGTTGTTTCAGCTTCTCAAAGATGTTCTGACATTCATTCGTCCATTTGAAAGATCTACCTTTCTTTTGTAAGGATGTAATAGGATAGGCAATCTTAGAAAACCCTTCGATGAACCGCCTGTAGTATCCTGCCAGACCCATGAATGATCTGATATCTGCCACATTCTGTGGTACTCGCCATTCCATGATGGTTTTAATCTTTTCGGGGTCCACCGCTATTCCTTCAGCTCTCACAACATGACCCAAATACTGGATTTCTGTTTTGAAGAAATCGCACTTGCATAATTTAGCATACAGCTGGTGTTTCCTTAAAATTTCTAATACTATCCTTAGATGCTCCTTATGTTCCTCCTCGCTCTTGGAGTAGATCAAAATGTCGTCTATGAATACCAATACTTGGAGTAGATCAGAATGTCGTCTATGAAGACCAATACAAAATGATCTAAATACTGATGAAAAATGCCATTCATCAACCTCATAAAGGTTGCTGGCGCATTTGTCAACCCGAATGGTAATACTACAAACTCATAATGTCCATATCTGGTGCGGAATGTTGTCTTGCAAACATCCTCATCCCTAATTCGGATTTGGTGATATCCAGACCGCAATTCTATTTTAGAGAACACTTTGGCACCTCTCACCTGATCGAATAAATCATCGATTCTGGGTAGAGGATATATATTCTTAACTGTCAGCTTGTTGAGTTGCCGGTAGTCCATACACATGCGTAAGGTTCCATCCTTCTTTTTAACAAAGAGGATGGGTGCTCCCCAAGGTGACACGCTTGGGCGAATATATCCTTTATCTAACAATTCCTGTAACTGCATCTTTAACTCTGTTAATTCTGGTACACTCATTCTGTAAGGTGCTCTTGACACAGGAGAGGCTCCAGGTAGTAGTTCAATAGTGAAATCAATGTCTCTTTTTGGTGGCAATCCAGGAATGTTTTCTGGAAACACATCTAGAAATTCCTGTACCACAGGGATATCTTTTATGTCTGCTGCTTTTTCGTTATATTCAGTATACCCTACTTGAATTGCGTACAGCTGACATCCCTTTCGGATACACTTGCTCATCTGAGATGCTATTATGGGACGCAATTGCACAGGCTTTTTAATTCCTCTAATTTCCTTACGCGTACCATCCTGAGCTCTATAGTAGATTTCCTTCTCCTTACAATCTACTAAGGTCCAATGTTTCTCCAACCAGTCCATTCCTAGTAATACATCATACGATCCCAGTGGTAAAATATTTAAATCTACCTGCAGCTGCTGTTTTGCAACTTCCAAAATGCAGTTTGCAATTTTAGTAGTCACTTTGCATTTAGCCCTGGTGGCTAGTTGAACTAGCCATGGGTTTTTAAATTTCTGTTCTTTTAGATCGCACGGTTCCACTAGTTTAGGACTTACATAACTTAAACTAGCTCCAGGGTCTATTAAAATCGAAACAGGTTTAGATAACATAGTACGTTCCAGTTCAATCATTGTGGGCTGGAAGTCAGCCTGTCGATCCTCCAAGGCTGCGTTTATGCGTGGTATATTTAGCCCCACATCCCCCACTGTCGATGCCTCCTGCAAGTTTGCCACATTTTCATTCCTTTTTCGCTGGGGGCAGTTCTTGTAATAGTGAGCTTCCCCACAGCCCCAACACTGTAAGGGGGGTTTTGAATTCTGTCCTTTTTCTAGTTTGCTTGATGCTTCAGTGGGTCTTTCTTCAGCTGGCCACTTGATTCTTTGATGGTTTCTGTTAAACTGCTTGCTACCAGCATTCCGTCCTGTTCCTTTAAAGTTGTTGATTTTGCTGCTTTTAAAAGTAGATGAATTCTTTTGATTCTTCTTGGGCTGCCATCCCTTTCCACCATCCCCCTTGATCTTATACTGCTGGTAACACATGCGTGATTTCTGGACAGCTTCATCCATCGTTTGGGGGTTAACAAACTCTATTCTTTCCCTCATAGGGGCAGGCAGACTACTCAGAAATCTCTGTACCTTGGCCTTTTCTTCTCTGAGGTAAGGTACATAACGTAGCAGGGATGTAAATTTTGTAACATACTCATCCATGGTCATTTGGCCCAGCCTAAGATCGTGGAATTCTTTGGCCTTGTCATCGTAAAATCTCTCTGTCAGATATTTATCTTTGAAGTACTGCTGAAACAATTCCCATGTAATATCTTTCTCATCAATGCTGCGAACGTTCTTTACCTCCTCCCACCACAGGGTGGCCTTCTCTCGCAGCTAGTATATAGCCAGCCTAGCCTTCAGATTGCTGTTGTACTTGCATACCTGGAAATATTTATTGATGTTAATTAACCATGCTTCAGCTGCCTCCTCAGCCTCGCCATCAAACATCGGTGGCTTGATCTTGCGAAACTCCCCCTGCAGTTCATTTCTCTGCCTCTTATGATCCTGCTGATCAAATGGATTTCCCGATTCTGCCTCGTTATAATTATGATTTTTGCTCTTGTGAGAAGAACTCTTTTCTGTCTTTCCGTTGGTGTTGTTTCTAGTTTGCTGGTCTTCTGATTCGGTTGATAACTCTCTTTCTGCACTAGGCTGCCGCGTCTCCTGATTCTGTTTATCAGATATGCTCTTCAAGATCCTTTCTTGGTCTAGCAGTAACCTTTCATTGTCCTTTCGGACTCTTACCATCTCTTCTTGTAACTGCTGTACCATGTTTAACAGAGAGGCGGTTTGCTGCTGCTATTCTTCCAGCATCTTACTGGTCTTTTGGTGCTGTTCCACAGTTAGTTGAACCCACATTTCCGGGTTCATAACTGTTGGACCTTGAGTCTCGTTCGGTTGTGACTGAGATGCCATGCCTTCCCTCAAGTCTTTTATCTCTTCTCAGTGCACTAATACACACACAGCTTTGTTAGTAGACCCTTAGGTTGCCAGTGTAGTAACCGGCTCTGATACCACTTGTCACAATAACCTATACATCTAACCTAGCAAGAGTAACAATAACATTTTTTTTTATTTTTATTTTTACCATTAAACATTTGTACACATAACCTTCATACTACCGAAACATTCCTACCACCACCTGTTATATGAAATATACATTACATATAAACGTCGCTATACAAATCATAGAATTAAAATATCCCTAAGTAAAACCATAAGCACAAATCTAATCATGCTACGGTATAATCCATTGACATGGTACGAATATATATAATTCTGTGTACATTCGGGCTCTAATGACATTGTCATAAACGCTATTGATTTGTTTATCCACCATGCGTATTGTTTCATTGCTTGGTTCATTGGTGAATTCGTGTTACACATCTGTCGAGACTTATAATTAATTCACCGTAATCCAGTCATAACTTTCCATGTCACCTATGAGATATTTGCTCCGCCATATGGCTCCGTTTCTGCCTGGCTGGTACATGTGTCACGCGTTAGTCTTTTGGTGGTAGCAAGCAAATCCTGCCTCGTTCTCTGCATAGATTGCAAGGGGAGAACAACGATTTGGGGTTTCTATCCACCGCCTGTCTCACAAGCTCAGAGGCTCTGGTGTTCTTCTCTTCCATGGCGCGTCGCTCACCTTTATTCCTTCCAGTTTGCATGGCTGAACAGCTGGTTTCGGAGGTAACGTTACTATGAACACTTCGGTTAACAAACAGTGGTGTCTTATAAATATACCTACAGGTTTTTCTGAGCATCCACTAAGTCCTTTTACTTCGCCCCTGTGCAAAGGTATTCCACGAGCAGGGTGGCATATGCATGATAAGCTTCCAGTGGAGAATAGATTTGCAGAACGAAACTTGGCTCTCTAGAATGAGGCCGCCCCAACTCCACAGGTATATCTAGCTTCAGCCTTCCAATTCTTCTATGCTTTACACAGTTAAATTGAGGACCCGTTTAAAACCCTATATGAACTGGTGTTTTCTCCCTGTACAGGCTACGCGGGGTTTAATACTCATTACAGGTACAAATTCTGATTACCAACCCTTCGATTCTCTAAGAAATACTTTCGTTCATTTGCTTTGTTTTTCGGCGCTAAACTTTCAGAGATTTCCTGACAGTTTTCCGTTGTGTAACTACAGGTATGAAGACCGGATTGTCTTTCTTTCTCTGTGCAGGTTCTTCCGTTTAGTTCAACAAATAATATGGTCGTTCTCCGTTTATACAGGTACTTCGGCGCTCATGCTTGCTCAGAATCATGGCACATCTGTTCAGTTCTGTACTAGTTTGTTTACGGCTTTTTCTAGCCTAGGTTTTCCTACGTTCGCTTCAGAAAAAGAAAGTCTGTATAATTCCAGAGGGTTTATATTTTGCAATACACACAATGTATTAACATTTTGATTTTCCGCCTTCATGGCCAGACTGTTGATTTGTCCTGTTTCTATCTATCTCGTTGCAACTCATAATACAATAAATTCTTGTTTAAATGTTGCTCTGGGTTTTCGGTTCAAAATTTCCTTTGGGTAATGTATATACTGTGCACGTCGGTGAACTATGTTATAGCTCCATTACCTCAAGTACCTCCTGTATTTTTTTTTTTTCATAAGTGCGGCTATGCTTCTTAATGCAAATATTTCCTATAGCGTATTACTGTACTCGGCCAGAATTGGAATAGGTCGGTTATCTTTCATGATGAGGCGTAAGTTGTGCATGCATCCAGAAAGAACGTTTTTCCTGTTTGTAATAGCAGTGCTATTTTCTCAAATGTATTTGTAAGTAACTTGCGTTTGTGCTTCCACGATTTCTTGTAACTGTTCATAAGTTAAACTTCTATTTTATTATTTAAATCACCTAACCCTAGGTGGCACCGGCCACCGTAAACAAGGCCGTGTATAGTTTTCAGGAAGGAGAACGGGAGCGACTAGGGTTTCTATTCCCAACTCCGCTCTACAAGTTCAGTGTTATAACATGCACCTGTCAAGATATGATTAAATATTGTTTAATAGCTCATGTAAACCTATTCTTCTCATTTTCTGTCGCAAACAAGATAAATAGCCACAGTTTTCTTTTGTTTCTTGTATATACAGCACATAAGTTTACTAGTGTTTAAGCGAGCCTGTTCTTTCTTTAAATGTAGCTTAATAAGTAGATTAACCTCCATACTAACCCTAGTGTATTCTAGCTTCTCTGTTATTCTGCTAACTTTCTTTAAGCACTTTAAGAATATGTATGAAAAGTATCTGCCACAATTTTCATAATTCCAGAATTAGTTATAATTTCCATTATGGGTCTGTGGGTTATTTTTACGAATGGTTACCAAATACTTTCCGTCACTGTACTCAACTACATCACAATTAAATAGTGTAACATATATTAACTGTAGACATTTTCATCACATTTAGTAATGTAAATAAATATATATGCGTAAATGTACTGTAAACATCTACTTCATATTTGATAGAGTAATCAGATAACAGTACTTCACATTTGATAAAATAACCAGATAAACAGTGATTTCCGTACTACAACTTGGACAAATTCTAAGTACTTATCTGGTAGGACAAGAATACCCTCCAATTGTGGTCCATCCAACCATCAAGGGAGTAAAATTAATTTTCCTCCGCTTGCCCCCTAACCTCAAAACACGCCCGCGCTACCGAAACAAAGAGAATCCCGTTGTGGCCTCCGGACTACCAACTAAAATAATAATAATACGCATAATCTGAAGACCAGGTTACAGAAGTTCTTCTCAACTGTCCATTTCCACAGCTCTAGAGAATCCTTCACCTTCTTCCTTTCAGAGGTAAAAAAACACAGAACCCCTAACCCTCCCCTGGGATTTTCTTTTATCCCTGGAGGTTAGGTAACTGTCCTCTAACTGTTCCCAAGTAACCAACTTCTATTCTTAGATACTTTTTACCAACAGTTTAAGAGATTCATTTCCTTTTACCATCTCAGTAATAAAAATAGTGTTTCTTGTTGAGTTTCTTTTACTAAATAAAATAAACGTATATTAAAAATAAATAACTTGTCTTTTAACTAAATCCCAAACTATTGTTCTAAATGAGGTCGTCACATATAATATTTGAATTTAGGTTTCTCGTGGATCCACATAATGTAAAATCGAGAAACATTGTTAGTAAAAAAATAAAAGAAATAATAAAGATAAGAGAGGGAGGGGTACTCTATGGCTCTCGAGGAGGTAAAGTGTTCACATACTCATGGGGTATAGGTGATATGGAAAATAATAAAACATATATGGTCTATATAATAGAACTTTGCTAGCCAAAAAAATACGTTGGGGGACATATCTCCAGACAAGAGAAATTTTCTATCTCAAGCCTGTGCTCCTCGAAGAAGCAACAAAAGATATCCTATCCAAAGCATATTTCTATGTTCTAAGAGAGCTCACATGGGTGTAAATAGGTGAATTAAAGATAATGGACAAATCAAGCATGTTATAATTTTAATCTTGGATGAAGTCTCTGTTAAAAAATAGCTAATTTGGTTATACAAGAAATATGCAAATGGAAAATTTAGAGGCTAATAGACTTTCAGAGAAACTTCAAGAAACACATGCATGGAGACAAGCCTTGTTTTGGATTTAACACCAAATACTATATTTACAGTGAGTTATGGTAAATGAATAAATATAAAAGAGCTATAAAGAGTGTCACAACCACATATGACATTTACTACAAATTTTTTTTTTTTTACCATTGCAAAGAGGATACTTTTTTTTTTTATATTAAGATAAATAAACAAATACAATATTCAACCTATTAATCAACCGTAATATATAAAATGAAGGTAGCCTAATATCAAATACGTAATTAATACTACATATATATATATATATCACAATCATACGCATTATTACCAATATTTACTCTGTGACAATATAATGCTTTCGCACATACATATCTAAACCATATGGATTATTCCCACATCACTATTTAAGACCACATTCTATTTAATACGCATGACATGTAAATCAGTAATATCGCATTTAACTAATTAAATGTTTCATAATCCTCGTACATATCTTAGTTTTGTGATCCGTTTACTATGCGCATAATTCAAGAGGATCTCGCTGTAAGTTTTGTAACGATTCATATTAAAAACAACATTTAACATATGCGTCCTTGCAACACTTGTTGATTGTCGATCAACATAAATTTGGGTTTTAATCCTACGGAAGATTTTACTCCGCAAGCGCATTTTCTATATACAAAACTCCATATTCCAAAGAGAATTCATTGCCCCGCCATTTGGTACAACGACCGTCATCCTACGATGTCACCCTCCGTGCCTTCGATGGTACATTGAATTGGTGCGGATAACGCCGGCCGCGAATACCACCTGATATCCGGTAGTATTTTTGCCAGAGGAAAAACGCCGAAGGCATTCTCGTTCAACTTTGTCTCTCCGCATCGTCATTTGCTCTCGCTCCTCGCTAGTTCTCGCGCGCTCCAAGCTTGCATGGTCCGTGTATGTGTGCAACCACAATGATTCCTTGTTATATCTCCGCTGCAGGGCCATATGTATTCCTAACGATTCGAAATGTCATACGAATCCTCCGGAGAAGGTTTTCGTTTCATGTGGTTTATCCTTGTCAACACCGCGCGAGCGAAAGCTTCAATCAGCTTCTCGCTCGAAGAAACCTTGCTTGTTCCCTTGCGGTGTATGTCCGCCCCGCGTTTTTGGTTAAAGTTGCTAAAGTTTTCTTCTTAAAAAGAGATTGTTGTTCTACTTGAGTCTCGTTAATTCCTTTGTATTTTTACTCATAGATGGAGGGGCCACACGGTTCGCCTTCTATCCTGTGTAACTTTAAACAACCCTCTTACATTTTTATCCTATATCGAGACTAAAGAGTTCTCAACTAATAGTTTTCCGCTCGACTTCGTGAGACAGTTCTGCTCACTTTTCAATCGGACAAGGTCCTACCATTTTCTCGGCGACCGATTTCATTCATGCACGCAATGTACAGTACTCCCACCGCTCACAATTTGTATGAAGTTGTGGCGTGCGCTCCGGCTAAAGATTTCATTAGGTGTTCGGGATTTTAGTTCAGGAATTATCTTTACATAGATTAGTTTTTTAACTCTGCACAGGTTAAGAAATAAGTATATGGCCATTAAGGTGAAAGAACAAATGCGACTTTCACAAAGATACACGGACAACTACTTGCTTCTTGTGACCGTTTGATTAAACATTTCTATTTATGCGTGATACTTTATAGATTTTATTTCTTTAAATGTATTCATGTGAAGCTAAATATATAGTTAATATTGAATCGCCCTCCCCCCCTGGCTTATTTTCCGATACAGTTAAATTTCACCGTTTCTTTCTTCAAACTAACTAGAAGCGTTCAAGTTTTAATCAGGCCTAATGTATTCTTTTCGTTATCGTTGTGCCTAAAATAATACCCGTATGAATATTTCGTTTAATTGGGTTTTTGGTCACATACCGAACTCGTTTAATGATGCAGTTCCCATTGTCGCGTCCGGTCATTAACAACTTAACTCACTCTTTCTTGTTTCTTCGACCTATCATAAATCATTCTTCAATTTCTTTGCACCGCCATACATCGGCTCACAGTTTTTAACGAACAGGTGAATCCGGGTAGGGTTTATCCCAAACCCTCGTTCCACAAGTTCCCATGGCAGGTTTTCGTATCCCCAAAATAGGTTTGGAGACTCTGCGTTTAGCTTGCGTCCATCACTTTCTGTAAGTATTTATAAGTTTAACAATCCTATTCCCTAATTTTGGCCTCGAATCCACAACATGCATTTGCTGGCTAACTATACTCGAAAATGATTATTGAACCTTGAGTGAGCCTTTTTCATTTAATTCTAGGGTATTAGGTTCCTCATACATCAACTATTCAGCAATGAGTTTAAACAGGAGTTTAATTCACATGCAAGACTCTAATGTCTCGACTTTATATATATTCTGACCATATCATAAAGATTCCATTGCTGTACAAACATCATAACATGATAATCTATTCGTCCCGTATTCTATATGAATTTATAATATCATCGCATCGAAGCCTACAATTTCTTTATCGTAGCATAATGATATAAACTCGTTAGCTTTTCCGTCATAATATTAATTTCGTTTACAATGCATTCACATGGTACTTTTACCCGTCGGTAAAAATATCTCTCGTAATATATATAATGAAATATATATATATATATATAGCAATTAACCTGGGTTTCATTATATTTCCTAACACTTCAAATTAAATTCTTCTAGAGTACTTATCTCGTAGGAAATCGTTGTTTCAAAAACCGTGGTCCTCCTAACCATTCAAGGGAGGCATCACGTCCTCCGCTTGCCCCCAGCTTCAGCAACTTCGCCGGCACCATGGGAACAACACGTAACTCGCTGCGGCCGGACGGCCAATTCCAGCTAGCGAGCGTACAATCCGGATACAAGGCTGCGAAGCTATTCTCAATTGTTCTTTTTTCACAGCCTCTAGGAGAATACTTCACCTTACTCTTTCCGCAGGAAAAAAACACAACCCCTAACCCTCCCCCGGGATTTCTTTTTATCCCCCAGGAGGTCGCACAACCGCCCTTCAATCGTTCCCGGCAATGTAACTTCTATTCTTACACTTCTACTCGCTAGCTTAAGAGATTCATTTCTTTTTTCCACCAAGAATAAAATGTATTTCTTGTTGAGTTTCTTTACAAAATAAAAATAAATATATTTTTTAAAAATAAATAAGTTGTCTTTTAACTAAATTCATAACAAACTCCAATTGAGGTCGTCACATCTTCCTCTCGAAGTAACACCGTCCCTGTTTTCAATCCAAGTCTACAAAGAGCTCCGGGTATGCTTCCCGTACAAACTTTTCGTCTTCCCAGGTAGCTTCGTCAGGTCCAAAGTGCTTCCATTGCACTTTCACCTGGGTAATTATTCTTTTTCGGAGTTCAATTTCCCTACGATCAAGTATGCGTAGCGGCTCTACCAGAAATTCTCCGTCCGGTTCTACCTGAAAAGTAGCAACAGGATTATCAATTAGTAATTTCAGATTTGTTTCAAACTTCAGCTAGGATTTTATTTCCTTTCTTTCTTCCTACCTGAACGTTTTGCCATTGAATTACATGTTTTGTATCATGCACATATCGCTTTAACAAAGATACATGGAACACATTGTGTACTTTAATGTGACTAGGCAAAGCCAGTCTATAGGCTACTGGTCCCACCCTTTCCAGAATTTGGAAGGGTCCGCAGTAACGAGGAGCTAACTTGGCACAAGAAGTCCACCTTAAGGTACTTCTTTTAGGCTTAATTCTGACATACACGTGGTCACCTACTCCGAATTCGCGATAAGACCTCTTCTTATCTGCAAATATTTTCTGTCGGTCCTGCGCAACCTTCAAATTTTGCCTTATTCTTTTTACCTCAGCTTCCAGCTCAGCCAACATTTCTGGTCCCAACATTAATTTCGTCTCCGGACTGCTCCAATTAATTGATGTACGACATTGTCGTCCATATAACGCCTCAAAGGGGCTCATCTTTAGAGACTCCTGATATCCGTTATTATATGCAAACTCCACCAAGTGCAGATAATCTTCCCACTTAGTTGGCTGCCACATTACGTACATGCGCAACATATCCTCCAAAACTTGGTTCACCCGTTCCGTCTGCCCATCAGTTTGAGGGTGATAAGCGGTACTGAAGTGTATCTGAGTACCCAAACCCGAAAACAGGGTTTTCCAAAATGCGGAGGTAAACTTAACATCCCGATCTGAAATCACCATCTTAGGTATACCATGCAACCTAAAGATTTCCCTCATAAATATGTCTGCAATCTGCACGGTTTTGTAAGTGGATTGCACAGGTATGAAATGAGCAGATTTACTTAATCTGTCCACCACTACCATGATTGAATCATTCTGCTTCCTTGTTCGAGGTAAGCCTGTAATGAAGTCTAAAGAGATCACTTCCCATTTCCATTCCGGTATGGGTATGGGCTGCAACAGTCCTGCTGGATGCCGATGCTCCACTTTAACCTGTTGGCATTCTAAACACTTGCTTAAATATTCCGCAATGCTTCTGCACATACCTGGCCAATAATATATCTTTCTGATTGCCGTAAGCATCTTTTGGTAACCGGGATGGCCAGCATAGTTGCTGCGATGGTACTCGTCCAAGATTAACTCTTGGAGGCTTGCACGGTTAGGGACATAGATTCTCCCGTGAAAAGTTAACATTTGCTCTTCGTTGCTAACATACTCAGATGGCTTGCCTTGCTCTTTATCATCCCTCATCTGCTGCCACAAGAACTGGTACTCTGGGTCCTTTCGCGCTTCCTCCCTCATTTGTTCTGACAACTGGCTCACAGGTTGGCTGCAGTACATTGCATGAATCCCATGCAATTTCCTACTCAAGGCATCTACAACTCGGTTTTCTTTTCCTTTAACATGTTGTATGTCCATGTCAAATTCGCTCAAAAAGGCATTCCACCTTGCTTGCCTAGAGTTTAAATCTGCTTGTTTGAAATAGTTAGTCAGACTGCTATGATCTGTTTTGAGCACGAACCTTTTGCCCAGTAGATAGTGTCTCCACACTCGAAGAGCATGCACTACCGCTGTAAGTTCAAGATCATAGGCAAAGTACTTTTGTTCATGTTCTCTCAACTTTCGGGACTCATAGGCTATTACCTTGCCTTCCTGTGTTAATACGGCACCCACCCCCTCCTTGCTGGCATCTGTACACACCTCATAGTCTTTGCTGGGGTCAGCAACCTTCAGTACTGGTGCTGTGGTTAGGAGCTGTTTCAACCTCTCAAAACTGTTCTGGCATTCATCCGTCCATTTGAAAGGTTTGCCCTTCTTCTGTAAGGATGTAATAGGGTAGGCAATCTTAGAAAACCCCTCATCCTGCTAGACCCATAAAGGATCTGATATCTGCCACATTCTGCGGTACTCTCCACTCCATGATGGTTTTAATCTTTTCGAGATCCACCGCTATCCCTTCAGCTGTCACAACATGGCCCAAATACTGGATTTCTGGCTTAAAGAAATCACACTTACTGAATTTAGCGTACAGCTGATGCTTCCTCAGTATTTCCAATACTATTCTCAGATGTTCCTTATGTTCCTCCTCACTCTTGGAGTAGATCAATATGTCGTCTATGAAGACTAGTACAAAGTGATCTAAGAACTGATGGAAAATGCCATTCATCAACCTCATAAAGGTTGCTGGTGCATTTGTCAGTCCGAAGGGTAATACCACAAATTCATAATGTCCATATCTGGTGCGGAATGCTGTTTTGCAAACATCTTCATCCTTGATTCGAATCTGATGGTATCCTGACCTCAAATCTATTTTAGAAAACACTTTGGCACCTCTCACCTGATCAAATAAATCGTCGATTCTGGGTAAAGGGTATCTATTCTTAACTGTTCGCTTGTTGAGTTTTCGGTAGTCCATACACATACGCAAAGTTCCGTCTTTCTTCTTAACAAAGAGGACTGGTGCACCCCATGGTGACACGCTTGGGCGGATATAACCTTTATCCAACAATTCCTGCAACTGCATCTTTAACTCTGTTAACTCTGGTATACTCATTCTGTAAGGTGCTCTTGACACAGGGGAGGCCCCAGGTTGTAATTCAATAGTGAAATCAATATCTCTTTTAGGTGGCAACCCTGGAATGTTTTCTGGAAATACATCCAGAAATTCCTGTACTACAGGAATGTCTTTTATTTCTGCAATTTCTCCCTTAGAATCAGCATAACCTACTTGAATTGCATACAGCTGACATCCTTTTCGAATACACTTGCTCATCTGAGACGCTGTTATGGGGCGTAATTGCACAGGCTTCTTAATTCCTTTAATTTCCTTACGCGTACCATCTAACGCTCTATAATAAATTGTCTTTTCCTTGCAGTCCACTAAGGTCCAATGCTTCTCTAGCCAATCCATTCCTAATAACACATCATACGATCCCAATGGCAGAACATTTAAGTCTACCTGCAACTGCTGTTCTGCTACTTCCAGTATGCAATCAGCAATCTTTGCTGTCACTTTGCGTTTTGCTCCGGTGGCTAATTGAACTAACCAGGAGTTTTTAAATTTCTGTTCTTTTAGCTTACACGTCTCCACTAGTTTAGGACTTACAAAACTTAAACTAGCTCCTGGATCTACTAAAATCGAGATAGGTTTAGATAGCATAGTACCTTCCAGTTCAATCATTGTGGGTTGGAAGTCAGCCTATCGATCCTCCAAGGCTGCGTTTATACGTGGTATATTCCGCGCTACGTCCCCCACTGTAGATGCCTCCTGTAAGTTGGCCACCATTTCATTCTTTTTCCGTTGTGGACAGTTCTTATAGTAGTGTGCTTCCCCGCAGCCCCAACACTGTAGGGGAGGTTTAGAGTTCTGCCCTTGCTCAGGTTTGCTTGATGCTTCCGTGAGTTTTTCCTCCGCTGGCCACTTGATCCTTTGATGGTTCCTGTTAAACTGTTTGCTGCCAGCGTTCCGTACTACCCCTTTAAAGTGGCTGCTTTTGCTACTTCTGAAAGTGGAGGCATTCTTTTGGTTTTTCTTGGGCTGCCATCCTTTTCCACCATCAAATTTCATCTTATACTGTTGGTAACACATGCGTGCTTTCCTGACAGCTTCATCCATCGTTTGGGGGTTAACGAACTCTATTCTCTCCCTCATGGGAGCAGGCAAACTACTCAGGAATCTCTGCACCTTGGCTTTTTCCTCTCTGAGGTAAGGCACATAGCGGAGTAGAGAAGTAAATTTCGTGACGTATTCATCCATGGTCATTTGGCCCAGCCGAAGATCATGGAATTCCTTGGCTTTGTCATCATAAAATCTTTTCGTTAAATATTTATCTTTGAAATACTGTTGGAATAACTCCCACGTGATGTCTTGTTCATTAATGCTGCGAACATTTTTCACCTCCTCCCACCATAGGGTGGCCTTCTCTCGTAACTGGTATATAGCCAATCTGGCCTTTAGATTGTTGTTGTACTCATATACCTGAAAATATTTATTAATGTTAATCAACCATGCTTCAGCTACTTCTTCTGCCTCGCCATCAAACATTGGTGGCTTAATCTTACGAAACTCCCCCTGCAGTTCAGTTTTCTGCCTCTTATGGTCCTTCTGATCAGACAAATTTTTCGATTCTGCTTCATTATTGTTATGGTTTTTGCTTCGGTGAGAGGAACTCTTGTCCATTTTTCCAGTGGTGTTGTTTCTGTTTTGCTGGTCCTCTGCTTCTGTTGATACTTCCCTTTCTGCACTAGGTTGTCGCATTTCCTGATTTTGTTTATCCGATATACTCTTCAGGATCTTTTCCTGATCCTGCAACAACTTTTCATTGTATTTTCGGACTCTTAACATCTCCTCCTGTAACTGCTGTACTGTATTTAACAGAAAGGCAGTTTGTTCTTGCTGTGCTTCCAGCAATTGACTTGTTTTCTGATGTTGTTCCACCGTGAGTTGAACCCACATTTCTGGATTCATAACTGCTGGACCTTGAAGTTCTTCAGGTGGTAGTTGAGATGTTGTTTCCTCTGTCATAACTTCTGTTTCTGCTCAGTGCACTAATACATACACAGCTTTGTTAGTAGACCCTTAGGTTACCAGTGTAGTAACCTGGGCTTTGATACCACTTGTCACAACCACATATGACATTTACTACAATTTTTTTTTTTTACCATTGCAAAGAGGATACTTTTTTTTATATTAAGATAAATAAACAAATACAATATTCCAACCTATTAATCAAACTGTAACATATAAACATATGTAGCGTTAATATCACAATATTAACACACATATATATATATAGTCATAACTACACGGTATTATTACCAATATTTCTTTATTACAATATAATGCTTTGCACATACATGTCTAAACCATATGTTATTCCCACATCCTTTATTTAAGACCACATTCTATTTACTACGCATGACATGTAACCGGGGTCATAGCATTTAACTAATTAAATGTTTCATAATCCTGTACATATCTTAGTTTTGTGATACATTTACTATGCGCATAATCGAGGGGGATCCTACGGTAAGTTTTGGTAATGATTCATATTAAAAACAACATTTAACATATGCGTCCTTGCAACGGTGATTGTTGATCGACATAAATTTGGGTTTTAATCCGCGGGAAATATTTTACTGCCAAGCGCATTTCGATATACACAACTCCATATTCCAAAGAGAATTCATTGCCCCGCCATTTGGTACAACGACGAGTCGATTAGGTGCATAGATGTCGTACTTCGGGCCTTCGATGGTACATTACAAGATCGGTCACCGGATAACGAGCGCCGCGTAATGCCACCTTGATATCCGCAGATTTTTACGAGGGATGCGTCGTCTGTCTGTCAACTTCGTCTCTCCGGTGTCATTTGCTCTGGCGCTGCTAGTTCTCGGCGCGATCCCGAGTTTGCATGGTCCGGAAGGTGTGTGATCCCTCGGTCGATTCCTTGTTATGTCTCCGATTGCGAGGAGCTATATGTATTCTAACGATCTTGGAATGTCATACAAAACTTAGAAGGTTTTAGTTCTATGGGGTTTGTCCTTGTCAACAACTTCTTGTGACAGCTTCAACTCGCCTCTCGGCTCTGAAGAAACCTTGCTTGTTCCCTTGGGGTATGTCCCAGCCCCTCGTTTTTCGTTAAAGTTGCTAAAGTATTCTCTTAAAAAGATTGTTAAGTTCGGCTTGAGTCTCGTTAATTCCTTCCTTGTTCTTACCAGGATGGAGGGTTTACACGGTTCGGTCTTCTATCCCGAGGTGTGTTAGGAAACAACCTCTTACATTTAGTATCTATATGAGACTTAAAGAGTTCTCAACTAATAACGTTTTCCGCTACGACTTCTTGCGGGTAGAGATGAACGGGTTTCTTCTTTCAGCCAGACCAAGGGTCCTACCATTTTCCTTGGCAGTGACTTGCCTGTGCACGCAATATGCAGGTACCCCGCCGCTCACAATTTAGCCATGTAAGTTGTGGGCGTGCGCTCGACTAAAATTTCATTAGGTGTTCGCTTTTAGTTCTAGGAATTATCTTTACATAGATTGAATTTTAACCCGTGCCGAGTTAAGAATACGGGGTGATGTGTTATTACGGGGAACAATGTTAATACGTAATTTTCTTGCATACGAATGACTACTTGCTTCCTGTTGTTCGTTCTGATTAAACATTTCTATTTAAGTGCAACATACTTCTAGATTTGAGTTTCTTTTTTGCAAAAGTATTCACGGTAATAACGGATATAAAGTTAATATTAGGAGTAACCCCTCCTCCCTGGGGTTTATTTCTACGATACGATTCATTCCTTGTTTCTTTCTCTTCAAACTAACTAGATGCGTTCAAGTTTTAATCGGTCGAATGTTTCTTTTCTCGTTATTGTTGTGTTTGGAAATAGAATACTGTATGAATATTTTCTTTGTGCGTCTTTGGTCGGCTATACGAACCTTGTTTAATGATACACGTATTTTCTAGTTTGTTTTGCGTTCTGATCATTAACAACTTAACTCTTGTTCTTGTTTCTTCGACCTATTGTTAAATCATCTTTTCCACTTTTCTTGGCAGGACGCCATGCGGCGCGTATGGTTTTCTGGAGAACGACGAACGGGTAGGGTTGTCCAAACCATTCACAAGTTCGGTGCGGGGGTTTTCTTGATCTGCTTAAAATAGGTTTTGAGACTCTATGCTTGTTCGTCATCACTTTTGCAAAATATGTTTATAAGTTTAATAATCCTATTCATTTTGTGCAAGAATCCACAACATGCATTTACAGTTAACTATACCAGAAATGATTATTGAACCTTGAGGAGCCTTTTCATTTAATTCTAGGGTATTAGGTTCCCTCTACATCAATCATTCAAGGGTCGAGTTTAAACAGGAGTTTAATTCACATGCAAGACTCTAATGTATGACTTTATATGTGTTACATTCTTATTTTACGGTGTCTGTTCTTTCGCATAAACATCATAACATGATAATATATTCGTCTCGGTGTTCTAGTGTGAATTTATAATATCATTGCATAGTGCAGCACAATTTATTCTTGTAGCATAATGCATAAACCTACTGGGTTCTTGTCATACATTAATTCTGTTTTCATAATGCATTCACATAGCGGTCTAAACTGTCTCATTATATTTCCTAACACTTCAAATTAAAATGCTGAGTACTTATACGCAAAATGTTGCTCTAAAGCGCAGATCCTCCCAACCATTCAAGGGAGGCAATGACGTCCTCCGCTTGCCCCCTAGCTCCCGAGAAGTTCGATCGCTGCAGGGAACAACGAAATCCTGGCTGAAGCCTCTTGGATGGCCAATCTAACCAGACGGACAATGCGGACCCACAAGGTTGCGAGAAGCTATTCTCAAGCTGTTCTTTTTTCATAGCTCTAGAGAATACTTCACCTTACTCTTTCCAGGAGGAAACAGAACCCCCCTAGCCCTCACAAGTTTCTTTTTATCCACAGGTCGAGTGTGTCCTCTAAGCATTTCCCAAGTAACCAACTTCTGTTCTTAGACACTTTACCGGCGGTTTAAGAGATTCTGTTTCCTTTTCAATTAGGTAACAAAAATGTATTTCTTGTTGAGTTTCTTTTACAAAATAAAAATAAACATATTTTAAAATAAATAGTTGTCCTTTTAATAGAATTCATGCTAACAAACTCCATTGGGGTTGTCACAAAGAGGTATGTTAAATAAATAAAAAATAATATCAAATAAGATTAGAAATCAACATCTAATTGCCCCCAGAGGAGCTCTACAACCCAATATAAAGATGTCAAATAAAAACATAAACATAAAGTAAACGTAACAAGCATAGGGTAGATCTCACGTAAAGTAAACATTTAACATGCATGGGGTAGATCTCACATCAATGTAAATGTAAACCTAAACCTAAAAAATCTAAGTAAAAATTTAAATCGTAAACATAAAAACCTAAAAAAATCTAAGTAAAAATTCAAATCATAAACATAAACTTCAGCTCTAGAGTAAATGTAAATATAAACCTAAACCTAAAAAATCTTAAGTAAATGTAAACATGTACCGTTTATATTATTATGGTTAAGGTTTTTGAGATTTATATGGTTTATAGAACATTAGAAAGATAAGAGATTAATAAGAATTGTTTTTAATTTAAAAAAAATTGTGAGAGAAACTTTCTCAGATCATTATAGTTTTGTTAATGTAAAAGATCAAAAAAATTGGTAGTGTGACCAATATTTTGAAAATAGAATCCAACTTGAGTATAATATGGACAATCTAAAACAAAATACTTTTCATCTTCAACCCTATTGAACACTTGAGAGACTCTTTCACCCCGAAACCTTTTGGGAATTAACTAATGCTTAATCTCACGATGTAGCTCATGAAAATTAGTTTTATCTTGACATATTCATTTTCTTTTTAGTATTAGTCAAGACTCTTATTTACCCATTAAATAAAATAGTAACTTATAGTGTTAAGATGATATATAATTTTATTTATTAAGCCTGAATGTTTCAGAGTCAATACATAATGTAGATAGAACTTCTAAATACCTGTGTAATATAATTGAAGAGCTCAAAGTTTCAGGTGAACACTTCACTCATCTTCACCTGAAATGCCAAACATTATACAATATTCCAAAAAATCTAATTTACAATTTTATTTATTTTTATTTTAAAATAAATTAATAATTTATTTTAATTTTAATATATTTTTTTAAATTTATAACTTATTAAAAAACAAATAATTATTTTAATATTTTAATTATAATTTTTTATTTTATAATAATTATTTTAAATTTATTTTAATTTAAAGTTATCATTTAAAAAAGATATATTTAAAAAAAATAAATTTAAAATTCCACCCAATATATCAATTCCACCCACCGGTCCAAGATGCCAGATTTTCAAACCATCGGAAAACATACAATTAATAGCCAACATATAAGCAATTTTATTGTTCAGTGTACCACAACAGTAAAGTGACATTAATCGAGAAGCGATGAGAGATTTCACCTAGCCAAATCTGAAAGCATAATAATTGAGTTCAGAGTTAATCTACGTTTATTTCATCATTAACATAAGATAAGCTTATTATGGTACAAGTGTAAGGATCAACTCAGAAATTCCTCTAATCGATTGATTGCACATCTCATAAATTCTGGATAGACTGAGGAAATTCAATACCAAACATTGTTGTAAAAGAATAAATTCATCTTGACTAGCAATCATGATTTCAATTTTGCAGATGACTTGGGGCTAAGAGTTTGAGGCTCATGTTGAAAATTGAGATACATAGACAGAGGTTTCAGTATTAGGGTTGGGTTCTTAGAAGATAAACCCATGTTATGATCCATGACTCCATAATAATGTAACGTCCTAGGGTAATTTCAGCCCTTAGGATTCTATGTTTATATGTTTATCAGGGTTACAATAATTCATACAACAACAATGTTCATTTTTTCAACAGTAGACATCATTGAAATAGCAAAAATATTTTCACCATAATAAAGATATCTAACAGAATATGATTCCCAACTAAGTTAGGGATGACTACCCAACCAAACAATAGATCCTTCCAAACAATTATCACAATATAATTTTGATTTTTAAGATCAATACTCAGCAATTCAACTACTTATCCAATCCCACTATGACTATACCAACCATAGTCACAGTTTTATCGGGTCTGACGAGGTTCGCTTGTGAGATTTCATCATCAAGGTCAGTTTCACACAATTCGTTCTTGGTTCTATTGCATTCTGATGGCTCTCGTAAAACGAGGTTATTATCAAGCACATTTTAATTAAATACAATAAATGTGTTATTTGGAGCAGATTATTTGAAAAAACACCTTAGTGTAAAATCTCGTTGGAACCTGGAAGAAGAGATATATAGGATGGGATGATGAAAAGTGACTTTCAGTTGCTGGAGGAATCATAGAGGTAGATTAATCATTTTCTGGGAGAAAAAGTGACTTAATTAAAATAAAATAAAAGAGAGTTACTTAAATAAAATAAAAGGGAGAAGCTTCTAGAATGAAAATAAAATAATAAAATTAAAGTGCTTCTAGAAGGTTGAAGAGAGATCCATCAAGTCTTTAAAAGAGGGGAGAACAAGTCATTGAGATATCTTGGATTTGGAATATTTTCTTTTGGGAAGTTTTGGAACTTGGTTTAAGGTTTAGAGAGCCCTAGGACAAAAGCCCTTGGGTTTCTTGTGTTGGAAAATGAAGGTATTTAATAGATTAATATTGATTCTCCTTACTTGATAATTACTTGTGATGTTTGTGGGTATTTTATTATTTTGGTTTACTTCTTCATCAAGTAATTATAAAAAACATGAAGATCACAAAACACAAGGAACACAAGATAAAGGCTCAATGCCAGGGAAAAACCCCACAACTTCGGAAAACCCAAACAATCCTCTTCTCATAGAATCATATCAAAATGAGACCTTCAAAACCCAAATACTAAGTCTAAGACCTCCTCAAGACCTCCTCAAGCCCCAAGTCAGCCCTCCAAATGATCTCCTCCAAACAAGATAAAATCTACTAAATTCAACTAAGGTCAAACTCTTCACAAACTGCTCTAGTCTAAGTCTCAGTACCGCAACTTTAGGTTTGCAATTCAGCTTGGAATTTTTAGCCTCTACAACTTGCCCAAAAAACCCTAACTTCTCACAGATGTGAGCATAGATGATTCGATTTCCGCTTCTTCTTCCTTCTCTCTTGAATTGTCCTTCTCTCCTTGACTTTTATTCTTGAAAAATCTTCTTATCTTACAGCAGATCGAACTTGTGCAAGTGCTTCGAATGAGTCGATGTCTCATGCTATTTATACAATCTTCAAGAGGTCCAATAGGCCTCTTCTAGGTCGACTTAATCTTGGTAGGGCCGACTTGGTCTTGGGATTCCAAATAATGTTTCTTTCTTAATACAAATTTTGCCAAAAGGATCTTTTACATATGACAATAATTCTTTTGACTCATGACAAATATTTCTTGAAAAACTCTAGGAGCATGAAATGCATGCTTGACCTAGATGACCATTAAATGGAGCATGAAACCCATGCTTGAAAAACAATATTTTATTTCTTCTTTTGTTTGATGCATAAAATATACATAATGACATAAGTACAAATACAATTATGAATACTGAAACTAGTTACTTTTCCAACATCTTGGTGTGTTGGACAAAACCCCAACTCACTCTTGTGTAGATTTCATTCATAAATCTTGTATAGCTTCATCGACATCAATTGGTGAGTAGATCTTAAGCAAATATGTGGGTTGGAAGTGGGGATCAACCAGATCTCCAATTTGGGCTTCATTTCTAGTGATGTAATGGAAGATCACGAGTTATTGTTAGCCATTTGTTGGTATTTATAAGAGATTCTCACAACCCTATTTAATATAATAAGGACGAATTTTTCAGAGTTTGTTGCCATTTCTCGTGTGTATTTTTTAGTTGAAGCATTTCATTTAATTTATGGGTTTTTATTGCAAATTTGATTAATTTGTTGGCAATATCTATAGTGTAAAATTCTGCACATTTTGTGGTGTTTTTGGATGTAATTCATGGAATAATTTTGTCTAAGTAAAATACTTAATGTTTTAACGAAAATGATAAAAAGGGATTTTTGATGCTAGCCTTAGGGTTTAGGAACATTTAAGAGTAAATTTAGGAACATGTATTTCTTGGGTGAGAGAAAATATTTAGTTTAAATAAAATAATAGGAAATTTCACGAGAGCAAAATTCTAGATAAGACATGTGGCTAGGTGATAATCAAATTTATGAAATTTAATAAATAGTTATTTTGCATTTCAAAAAAAGTGTCACATCTAATCCTCCCCTCAAAGACTATAGAAGGAACACATTCTTATGAAAGGGACATGTTGGAGATCCTTAATGTTAAATGGGCATCATAATGGCATTCTAAGTTTTCCAGTGAAAATTTGTGATTCATTGTAAATTGGTGATCTTGAGCATTGTTGATAGTGTGGTGGATAGGAATCATTGACATAGAGAGATCAGGGTTGCAGCCCAAATTCCTACTGGCTAGTGTTATCTTCAACTCCTGCCTACAATAGCATTGTACCTCGAGAAGCCAAAAGGAAGAAGAGTACCTTGTGTTGGTAGGGTAGACAACCAAGTGGGCCCGCAAATTCAGTTAAGCACTGTGGGAATTGCAAAAAACTAATCACTTCAACCAAGATAGAAAGGAATAAGGATCGCGATAACCTACATTGAGGATTCTACTGTGTGTGAATAGTAACTCATGTAACTTGTTTTAGAGGTTAATTAATAAAACATTTGACGATCCTTGATTATATTTCATGCATTATTGTTTTGTACATTGACAGTGTGCTTAAATATTAAAGTTGTAAAGTTTTTCAATTATATTTATAAAGGTATTTACGTGTTGAGAAAAAAATTGGGGTCATATGCAGGGGCTTACCCATATGAATTTTCATTTATTTTTTTCAAAATTTGAAACTGGTCGATCAGAAGCATACTGCGGCCACAATAGGTGAAGATGATAGTACTAAGAGGGATAAATCCAGGATAGAGCGATGTGAAATTTATTTATAAATCGTGGAGCTGCCGGTGAATGGACGTGAAAGTTTTAATCGCTATGAAGTCTGTTAAAAAAATAGTTAAATGGGTTTATACAAGAAAATATAAAAATGGAAAATTTAGGGGTTAATAGACTTTGTGGCAATCTTAGGAAACACGTGCATGGAGACAAGCTTTTATTAGATATTTCATAATCAATTGGTAGCATTAGGTGTTGTAAATTTTGTTTTGTATTGGGACAATTTTGTAAGATATTCACTTACTAAATCTCTCTTTTTGTTGCTCAATATATATTTTCCTTAAGAAAATCATATGTTTTTCCTATTGGGATGGAGAGAAGCGCTCTACAACCCAATATGGTTGCCACTATGGGCTCTCTACAACCCAATATGTGATACATCTCAAGTAAACCAATAAACATGTAAACTTAATTTAATGTTTAACATTTAACATTACAATTTTAATATTATGTTGGGCCTATTTAAAAATCAATCTAATTTTTATTATGTATAAACACAATATAAATTTAAACTATAAAGAGGTATGTAAAACTTATGGGCTAAATACCATTTTAATACAATCAAATACCATATTTATAAAAGAGGTATGGTAAATGAATAAATATAAAATAGGTATAAAGAGGTATGGTAAATAAATAAAAATATATCAAATAGGATTAGAAATCAAAATTTAATTGAGCCTAGAGGAACTCTACAACCTAGTATGGAGATAT
Source organism: Pinus albicaulis (assembly GCA_034641835.2). Taxonomy (NCBI): domain Eukaryota; kingdom Viridiplantae; phylum Streptophyta; class Pinopsida; order Pinales; family Pinaceae; genus Pinus; species Pinus albicaulis. The sequence goes on along the minus strand of CM076578.1, from coordinate 288,473,681 downwards.
TAAGTAAAAAAATAAATATAAAGTAAATTTAATAACATGCATGGTTAGATCTCACATAAATGTAAATGTAAACCTAAACCTAAAAAATCTCAAGTAAAAACTTAAAAGTAAACTTAATCGTAAACATAAATGTAAACGTTTTAACATGTATGGGGTAGATCTCATGTAAATGTAAATAAACATGCAATGTTTAACATTTACTAAAAATGTAACATAAAGGTATAATAAATAAACATACAATGTTTAACATTTACTAAAAATGTAACATAAACATATGGTAAATATGTAATGCTTAACATTTAACGTAACATTTAATAAAAATATAATCTAAGCTTAACTAATGTCTAGCCTAATGAAAAATGACTTCTCTCCTTATCTATATAAATAACACCAAAAACAAAGTGTGGAATTCTATTTGTGACGAAGCATTTGGGCACAATGCGAAGTGAAATAATATTTCTGAGGAAGGATTGATGAAGCTATGCGAAGTGGGAAATAATATTTGTGAGAAAGGATTTAGGTGTTAGTACGAAGCTATTGATTTCTAGGTATGATTGCAAGTTTCCAAAGTAAAAGTAGAGGCAGTTCCTCACAGTTACTTCTTAGAAGGATAAAATGGAGACTCTGAGTAAGGGAAGGGGTTCTGTTCAGGAAAAGGCTAAGGTTTAACAACCGTATGTTGAAAAGATTTGTCCAGAGCTGGTAAGGAATTAATGGAGCTCTGTAAACCCAGAGAAGTATAGACTGGATTTTAATTCTGAGGTAATTAAGGCTATCTACCTCCTGAGGCTCTAGAGAGGAGCGCGGGGAAAGCAAAGGACATGATATCCTCTCTCAAGTTTGGGCGGAACCAAGAGGAAGTACAAAGACAAGTGCTTATGAATGTTTATTTTACTATGCAGATTTTAGGAAAGAAACAATGAATGTTTAAATAGGTACTAATCTATTTTTGGGTCTTACCTACAATGTTATTTAGTATAGCGAACATATGTTGTCTTAAAAAAAAACTAGAATATGTAAGTTGTTAGAATTAATGTAGATTAGGTAAATTGTTACGTAGTTTTTTATTTGGTTTTATATTAGACATTCAGTTCCTATCATTCAGGGATCTGTTTTACTATCCCTAACAAATGTATCTATTTATTGTTGGAGTTTTATGAGAATCCCAAGCGGGTGCATTTGCTTGTAGGAGCTCCTCTGTGTTGTTTGCCAATTCATGTCTTCCATGTGCAACTATTGACATGGTATCAAAGCTTAGGGGAGCTGTGAAGATCTTGTGGTCGATCGCTGAAGAGAAGTGCGTAGAGATTGAATCTCTCAGCCTTACTGTGTGAAGGATTTTGCGAGCATACAGATCGGTGGTAGCGCTCTCGGCAGGCAGCACACGCTCAAGAGTGTCGTTGTTGTTTGCTGCAGAGGCCCTATGTTGCCTGTTTGGAGGTGAGGATCCGTAGAGGAGTTGTGTTGCTTATGTCTGCAGCTCTCTGGAGGATCGCTATTCATAACTTGTTGCAAGTGTAGAGCTGTGATGCGTACATTGCTTGTGGTGGTGAGGTGAGAAAGGAGTCGTGCTGCGGAGGGGGAGCACTCCCGTGTTGTGTGTTGTGTGCCGCGTGAGACCGTTTGGAGCTACGAGCGTCGATTGCTGTGGATTGAGAGGCAGTGGTAATGAGGGGATCGACATCACCAGCACTTGCGTCATCGACTGGGCTGTGAGTCTTGGGGTACCTACCATCGTTTTTTTTAATTGCATAAGCATCCTCCGTCGGAGTGAGTCCATTTTGAGCAAAGAACCCAAAAGCTGGGTGCTTCCAGTGAATACATTTGAGAGATAGTGTATCTACATAAGCCCAGTAAACTGATATTTCAGAGGGTAGAGTCAGTGTAAAGACATACAACATTGTCGTTGTCCATCGATTTGTGTGTTCCAAAACGTTTTTTTTTAGCTTCAGTGTTGTTTTGAAGCTTTCATTCGAAGTCGGGAAATCCATGTATTGCATTGGCATTATATTGGCTACATTTTGCTGTGTTAACGATCTATTCTGCAGTGAGATATGTTTTGCAGCAACTGTGACTGATTAATTGTAGTCGGGGAATTATTTGTGGATGGAAAAGTAATACAGAGGCCTCCTGAGAGACAACAATTGATTGATGCTGCCACACAACGAAGTAATGACAAGCCTAGGTATAATGACAGATCTCGTATGCTCGCCGAAGAGAGAATGAAGGTCGATGAGAACCATCTTTCTCTCCAAAGGTTTCAAGCTGAACTCTTCTAAAAATTTTATTCATATGAAAGAGTTGATATACTTGGTCTTCAGCATATTGGTTCCACAGGTCTTTGAAAAATACTTTTGAGTGTGGTGTCACTTTATATAGTCATAGACCTGATCTCCAAGTCTTTCAGATTATATAGTCATAGATCCGATCTAAGTTTTTTTTTTGAGGATCTGGGGTTGATTTTTTTTTTAAGTTGCTGGAGTATTCTTTTTTTGTTCTCTTTCCAAGATGAATTCTCAGATGACAGAAGCTTATTTAAATGAAAGCAACAAGTTGGATGGTTCCAATTACACAAACTGGAAATTTAAGCTCCAAACTTTGCTTGAGGGACAAAATGCTTATAGCATTGCCACTGGCGATGAAGTCAAGCCGACTGCTGCAAATGGTGGATCAAATAAAAATATTCAAGATTGGGATAAAAGGGAGATGAAGGCAAAGGTGCTACTCAAATTATCAGTTAAAGATTGAATCATCCCTCATATTCGGGATTTCAAGACGGCAAATAGCATCTGGACAGTTCTCAAAGATATGTATGAAATCAAGAACACCAATCGACCCTTGTTCCTCAGGAAGAATATTCTCTCAATCAAAATGGAGGAGAATGAGTCTGTTTCTTCATTCATATCCCAGATAAAGGAAGTTAAAGATAAACTATCTGATATCAGTCAAACCGTGGCAAATGATGATCTGGTGACAATTACCATGAACGACATGATAGATGACTATCAAATGTTTATAACCGGATTGAATGCAAGAGAAAAGCCTCCATGATTTGAAGAGCTTACTGAGATTTTACTACAGGAAGAGGAAAGGAGGTTGTCTCTCAAACCTCAAGATTCAGATCTTGCATTGATAACAAAGTTCAAGCTAAAAGGGAGAGCAATGGCTGATCAGAAGAGGGGAAACACATGAAAAAGGACACCACAAGGTATGAACTCACATAAACATGACTCTGCTCCTAAATTCTTTTATTGTGGTAAGATAGGCCATATTGCTAAATTTTTCCATAAGAAAAAGGAAAATCAAGAGAGGTACAAAGAGATAAAACATGCAGGTCATTTGGCTGATGCAGATGCAGATCAGAATTTGGATGTTAGATTGTTTATGGTTGAGGCTGAAACTGCTTTAGATACTGAGGAGGATGAATCAGATATTTGGTTCGTAGATTCTGGAGCCTCCTCACATATGTCAGGTAAAAAGCAATGGTTTAGAAATTTTAGAGAATCCAACACTAGAGTAAAAGTATACCTTGGAGATAGTAGAGGGTATGAGATCAAGGGACATGGAGATTTCCTTGTTACTCTGCCTGATGGAAAGATCAGGAATATATCTGATGTGTGGTATGTTCCTGGCATTAAGAAGATCCTGATTTCTGTGTCAAAAATTACAGATCAGGATCTCAAAGTAGAATTCTTTAAATCTCATTATATTATTAAATACTTGTTGGATCAGATGAAGCCCATTGCTATAGGTATTCGCATAGGAGGACTCTACAAACTGGATGTGAAGAGTATGCCATAGCAAGCCTTAATGTCATCGGATAAGGCTGCTGAAAATTTGTGGCATCAGTGACTTGGGCATATCAATTTCAGTGATCTCCTTCTGTTGCAGAACAAAGGTATGGTAGATGGTCTTCCTATTTTGAAAAATTTGCATATTGATTGTGAAGCATGTGCATTCGGTAAACAAAATAGAGATGAATTTATTGCCATTAAAGATAGAAAACATAGGGATATACTCGCACTTGTACACACTGACTTATGTGGCCCGATGCAGACAAGATCGTTAGGTGGGACCTATTATTTTTTAATCTTTGTTTATGACTATACAAGATTCACATAGGTATATTTTCTTAAACAGAAAATTCATGCTTTTGAATATTTCAAGCAATTTAGAAACATGATTGAGAAGCAAATAGGAAATTTCATTAGGATTCTTTGATCAGATCAAGGGGGATAATTCAAGAAAGGATTTTTCATCAAATATTGCAACGAGCATGGGATACAACAACAATTTACAACACCTTACACTCCTCAGCAGAATGGAGTTACTGAGAGGAAAAACATAACACTGGTGGAGTGTGCTCGCAGTATGTTAAAAGGTAAGAATCTAACTAATGGTTTTTGGGCAGAAGCTGTTAATACTACAGTATATTTAAAGAATAGGAGTCCTACTAAAAGTCTTGAGTATAAAACTCCTTTCGAAGCCTTGTTTGGCTTCAAGCCTGCAGTAAGTCATCTTAGAGTATTTGGTTGTAAAGCTTTTGCACATGTTCCCAAAGAGAACAGGAAGAAGTTAGATTCAAAGGCCATTAAATGTACCTTCATTGGATACTATAGTGAGTATAAGGCTTATAAATTGTTTGACCCTTCTACTCACAAGGTGTTTGTCAGTAGAGATGTAATATTTCATGAACAAATTGATGATGGAAAACATGTTCAAAACAATGAAGAATGGCATGTACCCTTACTTCCAAAAGAGGATATTGAAACAGGAATTAGTCAGCAACAGGAACAGAAGTAGGAACAGCAGCAGCAACAGGATAATGTGGAAGAAAATGAGTTTAGTCCACAAAGAGAAGAAATCAGAAGAATAATTGAACCCCCATCAATCAGAAGATCAAGCAGGCCAAAACAGTTACCAGCTCGATATAGGGATTATGTGCTCATGACTGGTATGTTAAACATTACAGAACCTTCTAATTTTTATGAAGCTAGTAAAATTCATGAATGGAAGAAAGAAATGAAAGAGGAATATGAATCAATCATTAAGAAAAATACTTGGGATCTAGTAAAGCTTCCTAATGATAAACATCCCATAGGTTGTAGATGGTTATTTAAGTTGAAATTTTGAGCAGATGGGTCTATTGATAATCATAAAGCAAGGTTGGTGGCAAAGGGGTATTCCCAGATAGAAGGTATTGATTTTGAGGAAACATTTGCCCCTGTTGCAAAATTAAATACCATCAGAATGATTATTGCTTTAGCCACTAAGCATCATTGGAAATACATCAATTAGATGTTAAATCTGCTTTCTTAAATGGTGATTTAAAAGAAGAAGTATATTTAGTACAGCCTGAGGGGTTTGTTAAGAAGGGAGAAGAACATCTAGTATGTAGATTAAAGAAAGCTTTATATGGTTTAAAGCAAGCTCCTAGATCTTGGTACGAAAAAATTGATTCTTTTTTCCTCATGCATGGTTATGAACGGAGCAAAAATTATCCAAATTTATATACCGTGTTTAATAATGAAGGACATATAGTGGTGATTTCTTTATATGTAGATGATCTGATAATAATAGAAAGTGTAGACAATCTCATTGAAGAAATCAAGCAGCAATTATCACAAAAATTTGAGATGAAGGACCTTGGAGAAATGCAATACTGTTTGGGTCTAGAAGTTTGGAGAGATTCAAGCCAAAATTTCTTGTCCCAGGGTAAGTATGCAAAGTGTCTGTTGTCTAGGTTTAAGATGGATGAGTATAAGGCTGCATTTGTACCTTTACAACAGAAAAAAAAACTTCAGATGAATTATGGTTTGAAATATGCAGATGCAACATTGTATAGACAATTGGTTGGTAGTATTATTTATTTGACTACAACAAGACCATATTTAGCTTATGCAGTGAGTGTTTTGAGTCAGTTTATGAGTCAACCCCATGAAAATCATTGGTGTGCAGCAAGAAGAGTATTAAGGTATCTGCAAGGAACATAAAAATTTGGTATTTTGTATTCTGACTCATTTGATGTTAAGTTGACATGTTATACAGACTCTGATTGGGCGGGAAATCTAGATGATAGAAGATCAATTACAATTTACACCTTCAACATTGGTTCCCAGGTCATCTCTTGGTGCAACAAGAAGCAACATACTGTTGCTTTATCCTCACTAGAAGCAGAATATCAAGCCATGTGTGCAGCAACATGTGAGGTAGTTTGGTTGCGTAGACTTCTCCAAGATGCAGGGGAAGAACAGACAGAAGCTATGATTATCAATTGTGACAATCAGATTTCCATCAAACTATTACAATCTCGTGTTTCATAAAAACACCAAGCACATAGACACTCAATTTCATTTTGTCAGGGTGAAAGTGCAGTCCAAAGAGATTTGTGTAGAGTATTGTAATTCTTGTGATAATATGGCCGATATATTCACTAAGCCTCTGGGAAGACTGAAGTTTGATTTATTTAGGGATACATTAGGCGTGGTCAATAATCCCTTTCTCCATTAAGGGGGAGTGTTAGAATAAATGGAGATTAGGTATATTGTTACATAGTTTTTGATTTGGTTTTATATTAGACATTTAGTTCCTATCATTCAGGGATCTGTTTTACTATCCCTAAGAAATGTATCTATTTATTGTTGGAGTTTTATGAGAAGCCGAAGCGGGTGCATTTGCTTGTAGGAGATCCTGGTGATTTTCACCTGTGAGCTCCTCTGTGTTGTTTTCCAATTCATGTCTTCCATGTGCAACTGTTGACATAAGTCTGGTAGACTGGGTACAAAAAATTAGATCTTTCTGATGTTATGGTTTTAAGAAGTAAATAGTATTTTAAACTTTGTGTAAATTACAACATTGGGAATCAAAATGGGGAATCTAAACTAAACATATCCCTTAAGGAGGTACAAAGGTTTAGCCCACAGCCCCGTGGGAACAGGGCAGGGGTCATGGTCGTCTGACCACCTTAAATTTTCTAACAATTGTTACATGCAAATAAACATTAAAGAAAAGAAAGAAGACTGTGAAAACTATGCATAAATTTAGTAATAATTATCGCTATAGATATGAAAACCTCTCACAAATAAGTTCAAATGTAAACTCTTGAATGCACCACATAGAGAAAGTAAACTGAGTAAACATCAGCATGTACATGAATATGTATATGGAAGAACTGATTAAACAAAAAAAAACCCCATAATTTTCTTACTGAGAATATAAACGCCGCGGAGGAGGAAAATCGTACATTATGTGTTTACTAATACAACTACAAAGTAAAAGAGGAAATTAAATTACAAGAAACGAGCTGAGAACTTAACCCAGTCTCGGTGGAAAACTATTAAACAAAACTGCAGAGTTCAGAATTCTGGAAATTCTAGTATACACATAACTTATGGAAAACTGAATCCCAAGAAAATTACATTACATCATCCTCTATTAAAAGAACCATTTCAGGCTTAAAGGCCTTGATAAATGTCGAAAGGAGCAGTTCATGCAGGAATGGAAAACACAGGTGAGTCACCTCGAATTGAAATCGAGTAAGAAGCCAAAACATAGCAGACTTTAAGCAATTGCTAGAACTCTGGAAACAAGACACTTACATGCATAAATAGCCATTACCCTATGGCGCCCTGCACACTGGGAGGGTTTCACCCTCAACAACCATAAACTGTAAAGGAGAAAATATTTGTAACCATGGGCCAGAGTATACCTCTGATTGAGAAGCGCAGGAGCAAGAATCGAACCCATAGCGGTTATGCAGCACTAGAAGGAGGTAGGGCTGAGCGAAGAAGACAAACATCGTAATAAGAAACCAAGAACTAATAGTAGAATGATCTATGAAAATATTAACCAGTTCACTAAGGTAACCATTAAAAGAAAAGGTAGCGAAATGTAAACCTACTTATGAAGGGCTCTTTCCGCCTAAACTCCGCATCAACTCGACTGAAGAAAAAACAAAATAACCAAACACTATGGAGCCATAGTGCCAAGACCTCTGTAATGACTGGAATGAGTACTTTGACGACAGAGGAGTTATTGAAGTAAACCTTTCAAGCAAACGAGAACCGTAAAATATTAATGTTCTCACCATAAGACACACAGTAAATAATGTGTCACAATATTGACATAATATTGAAGTAGAAAGATGAAACCCCAGAAGGGTTACCTCTACAATATTAAACTGTAGAAGGCTATGGACCTGTGAGGACTGGTACACCAATGTGCCTTTGATTATTAGGACACCATCGGCTGAGAAAAAAATTAAGTCACGACTGTAAGAGGCAAGGAGGAAACCATGGTAGTTTCAGAGCCAGACCATCCGAAGCAATGACGACAGAATGAGAAGTGGAGGCGAGACAAGGGGTGGGTAGTTACCCTAACTCCCCCAAAACCCCTCAACATCGTCACATCTAGGGTTCACAAAATCAAAGGCCCAGATGTGTTGGTAAGTTTGATGATGGATAGTTGTGAGGATTAAGGTGGGAGCTTCTAACCAGTTGTCCCGTAGTCAAGGTGCCCAGAACCCAATGTAAGAGGTGTACCATGTAATTTAAGAGGAATTAAGACCTTCATTATACCAATCATACGAAAACATTAATCTACAACTATAATGTAAACCAAGGGCTAATCAAAAGATTCGTAAGGTACAGAAATCGGGTGTAGAACAATAAATATTTGGAAATCAGATTGTAAGGTCAGACATGTCGAGAACCCATATCATAGGTATATGGTGGTACAAATAAATGTTGTAAATATAAATGTGATTACCATATGGATAGATATGTAAATATTAATGTGATGTATGTAAAGAAAATGTGTGAGTTGTGTTTTATTGCATATGCCAATTTACATATATGATAACCTTGGAAATATTTAAATATATAAATAGAGGTATATGGTAAAAATGTCAACTTTGATTAAAAAAAAAATTTATTTATGTGTTGTAATTTTGTGTATAGTTGTGACAAGTGGTATCAGAGTGTGGTTACATGCAGGGGTCAGATGGGCCAACAATAACGTGATTGTTTTCATATTGTTCTTTTTCTTTGAAAATTATGCACAATGACAAGAAAGACTAATAAGAATTTTTAATTAGGAGAGGGTCCAATCATTAAAAGCTAAGAGATACAGGGGAAGCCCATCCCTTTCCCAATCAAGGAGTTAACCCAGAAATGTGGTTGCAATTAAGCGTGGACCAAAATCAATAAACCAGTGGATAACTGGAAGAGAAACAACGTCTGATGAATATACTGCCAGATATTGTGCAACAACTTCAAACATAGATGATTCGGGTTTGAAGTGATAATGAGAAGTTAATGAGAGAGTAAGAAATAATATTGAAGAGTCTTTCAGATAAACAAAACCATCATACGACACAACCCAGTCCAGAGAGGGACAGTCATGGAGAAGGAGAGCAACAAAATAAAATTCATGATAATCTCAAAGGGAGTCGTACCTAACAGAGTAATAAGAGTAGAACTTGTAATGAAGCCAAATCTGGTAATATTTCAGATCAGCAAGAGTTGAAGAAAAAAAAGTGGAATTACAGGGTGAATTTTGTAAAATCAAGCCTCCTACATTTGATGGAGAGGCTAAAGAAATGGCGGAAGCATGGATAATAAATATGAATATGTATTTTCAAGTTTATGAATATAACAACAAACTCAAAGCTCACCTAGCCATCTATAAATTGCGGGAAAAGGCAACTTTATGGTGGGAGGAGGTAAAGAATGTGCATGGGATTGAGGATCAGAATGTGACTTGGGATGAGTTTCAGTAGTATTTCAAGGACAAGTACTTAACTGAACAACTTTATGATGAGAATTCATGAGAGTTTCATGATCTTAAGCTCGGACAAATGTCTATGGATGAATTTATCACTGAATTTACCTCATTTTTAAGATATGTGCCTTACTTAAGAGATAAAAAGGCAAAGGTACAACGATTCTTGAGTAGTTTTCCTGCTCATATGAAGGAAAGAATCGAGTTTGTGAGCGCAAAAACAATGGGCGAAGTAATCAAGAAAGCAAGGATGTGTTATAAGTAGTCCAAAGTAAAGGGAAAGGTTGGCATAAGTTGGCCACCTAAGAAAGGACAGAAAAACCCCTCAAATTTTAAGAACAACTGACTATGAAACTATAAAAACTGAGGAATTCAGTGAATAGGAAGTTTGGGAAAACTCAAAAAAAAACCAAATGGGTTGCTGAAGAGTGGCATATTGAGGCTTCTAGTAGGCCAGATCTGGGACAGACTCAAAAATCGCCATTGCAATGCTAGGGATGTGCCGAAGCACATTATTTTAAGAACTGTCCTCATCGAGGAAGAAATGAAGTGACAATCAACTTGCAAGAGGCATCTACAACGTGAGATGTGGTGCGAAACATACCCAGGATAAATGTTGCTTAGGAAGATCGTCAAGTGGATTTTCAGAAAACTATGATAGACTTAGAAGGTAAGCTTCAAACCCAATCTGTTTCCATGTTGGTTGACCTTGGAGCCAGTTTGAGCTATATTAACCCTCGCATTGTTGAAAAATGTCAATTTCAAAATCAGAAATTTAAGAATCCATGGCTAGTTCAATTGGCTATGGGAGCAACAAGGCGAGTCAATGCCAAAGTTCCAAATTGTGAACTACTGATAGGATATCAACACATAATTGTGTAACTGAACATACTACCACTGGGTTCCTATGACATTCTATTTGGAATGGACTAGTTAGAAAAACACTGATCATTAGTGGACTGCAAAGATAAAGTCATTTATTTTAAATATGAAGATGGTTCACGTCAAGAATTGCAGGGGATCAAGAAGCCACTTCAATTGCATCCCATTATAGCATCCCAGCTGAGTAAATTCATTATAAAGGGGTGTTAGCTCTATGTGATCTAGGTGGGGATCTCTAATTCCAAGGATAAGAACCTCATACTAGAAAATATTCCTATTGTATAGGAATTTATAGATGTATTTCCAGAAAATATTACCGGATTGCGACCAAAATGGGATATTTATTTCACAATAGAATTAATACCTGGGGCAACACTCGTGTCACAAGAACCCTACAGAATGACCGTGTCTGAACTAATAGAATTAAAAATTCAACTGCGGGAATTAATGGACAAAGGATATATTCGGCCAAGTGTGTCTCCTTGGGGAGCACCAATGTTGTTTGTTAAGAAAAAGGATGGCACTATGTGAATGTGCATGGATTACTGAGAACTCAACAAATTTACTGTAAAAAATAAGTACCCATCGCCACGTATATATGATTTTTACGAACAGGTGAAGGTGGCAACAATGTTTTCCAATATTGATCTAAGGTCAGGGTACCACCAACTACGGATTAAGAATGAGGACATCTCCAAAACAAATTTTCGTACCTGATACAGACATTATGAATTTGTGGTGTTACCCTTTGAGCTGACAAATGCACCAACAAATTTCATAAGCTTGATGCATGGCATCCTCCACCCATTCCTGGATAAATTTGTTTTGATTTTATTTATGACATACTAATTTATTCTAAGAATATGGAGGAGCACAAGGAATATTTGCGCATAGTGCTCAAAATGTGATAGGAACACCAGCTCTATGCCAAATTCAATAAATGTGACTTCTACAAGGAGCCGATTCAGTATTTGGGACACTTGATATCTGCTGAGGGAATTTCTGTGGATCCCAAAAAGATAAAAACAATTATGGAGTGGAGAATGTAGTAGACATACGTTCATTTATGGGGTTAGCCGGTTACTACCGGCGATTCATTAACATATTATCTAAAATAGCTTTTCCTATTACTTCTCTACAACGGAAAGGACGAGTCTTCAAGTGGACTCAATAATGTCAAAATAGTTTTGAACAATTGAAGGGGCTTCTAACTACTGCACCTGTATTAAAAGTAGCAGACCCAAGTAAGAAATTCGAAGTATGCACTGATGCCTGCAAGGAAGGGGTAGGATCAGTTTTGACCCAGGAAGGTAAAGTCATAGCATACGAATCCAGAAAGTTGAAAGATCATGAGAAAAGGTATTCTTCTTATGATCTGGAACTAACTGCAGTGGTGCATGCCTTGTGAGTGTGGAGACATTACTTTCTGGGAAAAAGGTTTATGTTAAGAACCGATCATAGCAGTTTAACTAGTTATTTTAAACAGTCTAATTTAGATGCTTGCCAAGCAAGATGGAAAGAATTTTTAAGTGAATTAGATTATGATATTCACCATGTAAAGGGTAAGGAGAACCGTGTTGCAGATTCTTTAAGTAGAAAATTGCATTGCATTTATGAATTTTATTTTAACCAAGTTGAGTCTAAGTTTCGGGAACAGATTGTGGAAGCAGCAAGGGAGGATCTTGATTACCAATTCCTGTGGTAGCAAGCAAAGGAAGGCGAAAGGAAAAGAAGAAAATCATATTGTGAGCTTAATGAAAAAAACTCTTATTATATCGAAAGAAAATATGTATTCTGAATCAAATGGGCTTGAAAGGGTTGATTCTGGATGAATATTATAGAAGTTCCTATGCAGGACATCCCGGATATCAATAAAAGTTAACAACAATTAGGAAGGATTATTTCTGGCTAGGGATGTGTAAATACATTGTTGTATACCTAACCAAGTGCTTGGAGTGTGTTGTGACCAGCAACAACCCCCCTTTTTATTTATTATTAGTAATAATACTAAATAAATGAGGACCCTTAGTTAAAAAATCTAAAAAATCAATTAGGATTTGATTGCCTTTTCAAATAAAACTTTCTATCATAAACTTATAGAAATCCTTTAGAAAAAATATCTAGAAACACTTAAGTTTATGATAGATTATAATAAAATTGCTCTTTAAACAAGATAGCGCATCCATAACAAAATGGTATCTATAAAACGCATTGATCGCAGATTGCAATGTCGCAGATTCATGTAGGCGCGCTATCCCAAGGCAATCTTCCCATATGTCAAATCCGTTATGCGCTTTAATGATTATATTAAATGATTGGATTGATTATTAATGGGAAATGAGATTGTGTTCGGATTGAAAGTCATTTCACGATTAAAATATCATATTTCATCCGCTTTCACATTTTAAACAGTCTCATCACCTTTCTTATATCATTACTCTCATTTATTCGTAAAACGCAGGCACGAAGGAGCAAACGACTATACAAAGCTTCCGCTAAATGCTATGGGTAAGAAGGAGAAGATCTCAAATTCTGAAAACAAAGAGATGGCTTCGCTATATGCAGACACCGCCTGTAACAAGGATGCCGGTATATCCACTTGGGAGGGAATGTATAATATGTTAGAAGATGAAAACCCTGTGGTGATAAAAGTTGCAGCTACAGCAGGTTCAAAGAATACGTCCGAAGCAACCCTTAGAGACTTGGCTTGCTCATTTCTGCATAGAATAGCAGCAAGGCCAAGGATTCTCCCATATACAGACATGGTGAGATGGGTGTTGGATAGTACAGATATTTCAGACAGACAATTTAGAACTCCATCTGAAGAGCTAATTGGGTCATTCACCATAGAAGATCTGAGATTAATGTATAAGCTGCCAGAACCTCAGGCAACTTTCAACAAGCAATTTATGGAAGAGTTTGCCAAATAACACTCAAATTTGGCAGAATGCACAAAGGAGTGGACCAAAAGAAGTGAACCATTGAAGAAGAACAAACATGGTATGTACAACACGGGTTCACTTACCTCTCCTTATTGTTTTACTGCTGCCATGTTATGCAGGCTTTTTGGAAAGCCTGACATAAATATGATATTACCCGAATGGCTTCCTTTGTTGAATGCGGCTGTTAATTCTACAATTGTAGATTGGGCCAAAATCCTATCTGATAATCTCACCACAAATATTTTTCAATACCGGTCAAAACGAAATGTTTCTCAGCGGGTTTATCTGCCTTTTTATTTATCTGCTTATGTCATGGACGCCATCTGCTATGTCTCTAAATTCCCTGTGATGGGCTGGAAATGGACTATCCACGATCCTTTGCCCATTCATGTGTACCATAAAGAACTATGGGAGTCTAAGTTTGTCTCCCATTTTTACCAAATTTGTCATGGAATAATGCTGCCATTGTACAGAACATTGTATAATAAGGATGCCCCAAGGTTATCCTCAGAAACAGAGGTTGATATTCTCCCCGTCGCGAGATGGTTTGGAGAAGAATTGTTCACTTATATTAGGTTTTTTGGAAGTTATGCTTCTCCCCATGTGTTACCCCTATATGTTCCATATAGACTTGTAGCTCGGGAAATTGCTTATCAGACCTGTGGCCAGGGAGGTATAACAAAAGATTTAAAAGAAAAGAAAAAGGGAATTTGGCCACAATTTCCCATAAAATGTGGAACATTTTCACTGTTTGATATTGGTCATGCATTTCAAGAGATAGGCAACGTTACATGCCTACAGCTGTTCAAATTTTCAAGAAGGTTATTCGACCCAAATGATATTGTTAAGAATTTTACCAATGCAATCAAAGTAAGGGAATTTTCCGGGGAACATGATATTTTTTATGATATGTTCCAAGCAAGAAATTCATTCAAAGAAGTTTTGAATTCAGCTCAAGCGCAGCTATCTCCAAAGGAATTTCAGGAATTCAAGCTTTACAGAGAAAGAAGACTAATTCCTATTCCTTTGGATAATCTACGCTTAGAGCCCGCAAGGGAGCAAACTCCTAGTGTTAGTCTTAACGGTAGTTCAAGTACATGTAAATCTAAATCTAAATCTGACAGAGATTCTGAACACTCCAATAAGTCTAAATAAAAGGAAGATAAGATGGAAGAATCCATTAAAGATTCTGCACAATCTAAAGAACTTACTCAACAGCAAATTTTGACTTCTCAACAGACAAATCCTCCTCCAACCAATGTACAGCAACAGCCAGTCACCATTGAGTTAGAAAAAGAATGGGAAACCTTTAACCAATTGATTAATGTAGAAGGACAGAATGTACAGACCCCTGTCCAGACAACCAAAGTTTTGAACACAGGAACAAGCAGCACAGTCACAGTGACAGAGCACATACCAATCACACCCTCCTCTGAAATTGTACTTAATGTAGAGGACATTCCTCCTCTGGATGTATTCTACAACCCAAAATACAAAGCAGTAGTGAAGAGACAGAGGAAAAAGAGAAAGTTAGAAGGTGCAATTGCTACTGAAGCAGAACAAGTAGATGTTTTGTGGAAAGATCCTGCCACAGAACCTACTCATAATCTCACTAAGTTATCTCAAATGACAGGAGCTTATGCTTCCGCAACAATTGATAAAGCATTTGAGATACAACTTTTGTTGAATGAAAAAGAAGAACAGGTAAAAGCTCTGCAACAGCAATTGCAACAGGTACAGGCCAATAAGGAAGCACAATTGAAACTTGAAGAGTTACAACAACAACTTCAAGAAATGAAAATAGGACATCAAAAAAGCTTGGCTGATAAAGACAAACAAATATAGATTATCCAAGATCAGCATAAAGATGATCCTAAGCTTCCAGAATTCATTTCAGAAACCATCTCTTTGAACAATCAACTACTGCAACAAGAGGAAGTTTTCTGCCAAAAAATAATGCAATGGAATTCTTTGTGCCAAGAGAGCGATAAAATCACAAATCATGTCGTAGATTTACGAAATGATTATGATTTGATTAATGAAAAGATCAATGATTATCTGGCATGGCAAAAGACAGAAGAAGGCAGAAAAGCTGGTGCACCCATCATTAATGAAAACCATAAAGAAATACTGTTCAATAACTGGGATGCACAAATCAGAAGGGCAGAAAAGGCAGCAGAGGAGGCGGCTACAGCGGAAACACTCTCACTGATTGTGTAAATGACAATTTACACAAAGCTAATTTGATCCCAGAAACTGTTCCAGTATATCTCCCACAGGTAAATCAACTGCAAACATAATGGAGGCAAAAGGCAGAAGAAAGAGCAAAATCCATCCAAGGGATGACAAGATTGAATTGGGACTCATACTGGATGTACTTGGTGAAGCCACACAGTCAGCACAGTGCACTCAATTGTATCATCAATGCTACAGAGAAGATTGCTCCTACGCTTGCCGACTCTGTCTTTTCAGGACAGTTGAATTCTGAAGTCGGTCAACCGCATCTTCTCAAAACTATGCTAGACGCTTGCAAGCTTAAAGATCAAGTTAATAGATAGATAGATGTAGTTTTAATTTCACTATATTTTAGCCTAGGAAAAGGACGGTCATTGAACCGAATCCTTAATTTTTGTAATAAAATATTTTTAGAGTTAGTTAAGTAGTATTTAAACCTCTCTCATGCATTTAGAGAGGGGTCCTGGATCTTAATATTTTTGGACTTGGAGATTGCATTTCTGTACTCCATTGTCTTATATATTTTTTAAAAAGGATCACATCTGGTGATTTTCATGCGGAATTATCTTTGAAGTGTTGCATTTCTGTACCTTGGAATTTGATTTTGCATTAGAGTTACTGGATAGAGTATCAGATTGCATTTGAAAGTCTTCAAGATGAGCAAGGTATTTGTTCAATTTGCTGATTCTTTGTCTTATGACATTCGCTTTTTAAAATTGCTATCATTTATATGTATATTTGGTTTCACAACGCTTTTCTTTAAATACTGGCTTCCAGTGTTGCTCCAAATTGCTATTTTTCATAGTTACATGTAAATGGTATACAATGATGAATGCAATATGCTAATATAACTCTGTTTAATTTCTTAAACAGAGTTATCTTTATTTATTTCTGCACATTTCAATTTATTTAATAATACATTTTCATGGTTATTGTTGAATTGGAACAATCTTAAGTTGTATTCACATATAATTACCCGGGTTAGTGTTAGAATTTCTTTATCAGTATTTAGCTTAAATTAGATAGTTTTATTTCAATTAGTTTAGTCCCATTTCCGCCCACCCAATCCAATCCATTTAGTTACAAGGAAACTGGTCCTTTAAATCCAGTCGGAGCCACCATACCAAACGGAAAAGGAGCTGTCTTAAGGTCCCGACCGGGTGGTTTTCCCCGATGTTTGAAGCAGAGATTTTCTAGGCTTCAACATTTTTGGCACTAGAAGGAGGGAATGAGCTATGAATGGCAAGTAAATCTTTATCCACAAGCCATTATGAGAGCAAAACACCCTCATTAACTTCTTCCATTTCTTCTGAAATTCAAAATCCTAGAGAAGAAATTGCAGAAAATATTCAAACACCCACTACCAAATCTCAAAACATTCAGACAAACAACATCCTGAGTCTCCTGAAGTTCAAGATCTAATTCATAAATTGAAAGGATTCTCATTATCTCTAGAAGAGTCTGAAATATCTGAAGGTAGTGTAACTTCAAAATTTATTCCTTCGAAACCTCTTACTAGGTTGCAAAGTGAAAAACTTGGTATACCTCCGAAAGAATTTCCTTTACCTAGTAAGGGCAAAACAAAAAGAATTCAATCAGTAACAGAAAGTGATACAAGTTCATTATCTCATATTCAATCATCTGTTTCCAAAACCACAACTCAACAAAGTGTAGTTGTTTCATCATCATCTCTTCAATCATCATCTCCACAAACATCTTCTCCTCAATTCTCATCAATCTCAACATCATCTATTCCAACCACTTCAATTCAAATACCACCAGTTTCTACTATTCCTCCAATAGTCGTCCCAATAATGGCACAGAGACCATGGTCTACTCCAAGAGCAGTCAACATGGCTGCACCTTTACATGATTTACCAGACAATCCTGGAAAATGGCTTCCAAAGTTTAGCCCAGATCTTAACATTCAAGCTGAAGAACATATCAATAACTTTATGCTGGCTATTAATTTGAATGGAGTCATACATGAAGATGTTGTAGTTAGATTATTCCCATATACTCTTCAGGGAGTAGCAGGATCATGGTATTTTTCATTACCATCAGGATCTATAACAAGTTGGGACATTTTTACAGATCATTTTTTGACCAAATTTGGAGATGATCGATCAATTGCAACTTTACTCAATGATCTCTCAAATTTGAAAATAGAACCCAAGGAACCTATAAAAGAATTCAATGCTAGATTCAAAAAACTCTTGAACAAAATTCATACAGATTCACAACCTAGTGAGCAAGTCAGAATCGAATGGTATATAACTGCCTTACCCTCAAACATAGCAATTTTCGTAGACAGAGCTGCAAAGCCTACATTAGCTGAGAATATGAAAGAAGCTATTGCAGTGGAAAAACGTATTACTTCTCTGGAAAAGAAAAATGCTATTGAAGAAAGGAAATCAAAGAAGGTCAGCTTCAGAGATGATTCAAAGAAAAAGGCCAAAGATCCATACGACATGGAAGGTTTACAGAAAGTTCTTAAAACCATGTCAAATGAAATGGTTGAAATTAAAAAACAAGTGGCTGAAACTTCTACCAAGAAACCATTCCGAAATTTCAGAAGAACCAAGTTGAATCTAAACCTCCTAATATAATCTCTAATGCAGAATCAGAAGAAGAGGAAGAAGAAGAAGATATATCTATAGTATCAGATCAAGAAGACGAAAATGAGGAAATAGCTGAATTGAATGGAATGTGGGATTTTATTCTCCCTAATTCTGATAGTGAAGAAGCTATGCCTGTAAGTACTAGGAGTAAATCTACAGCAGAACCAGTGCAAAAGTTCCTAAAAATAAAATTACAACTCCAGGTACCAAAGACAAACCCACTGTGAAGAAAACTTCTCCATTACCTACTCAAAATCAGCCATCCTCTTCTAATCCTCTCACATCAACAGCGAAAACTTTAGTAGTGTCAGATCCTATGGAATACAACATTGTTGAAGACATGAAAAAGATCAAAGCCAACATTTCTTTACATGAACTCAACAAAATAAAACACCAGCAAAAGTTTCTATTGAAAGAATTAAATGCTACACTAATTGCTCCTTTACCAAGCGGTGTAATTGCAAAAGCAGCAAGAGGAACTGGTAAGCCACCAGATAAGGTAGATGCCACTGATACTGTACTCATTGGGGAAAAGTCAAATTCTCAAACTCCCCCTTTTCTTTTGACCTATGAGATGTACAATAAAAATCTGCACAATTGTTTGATTGATTTTGGAGCTTCCTCCAATATAATGCCTACTTCCGTCTGTGCTAAATTGAATATTGAACCACAGAAATCAGCAGTTCATATCGTTCATTTGGATCACTCTAAAGTCCAAGTGGTAGGAGAAATCAATTCAGTTACTATCAGATTAGCCTCAGATCCTAGGATTGTCCAAAGAATTGATATTATGATTGCTGATATTTCTGAATTCTATGGATTAATCTTGAGCAGGGACTGGTCTGCGAAACTTAACGGTTATATCTCAACCGATTATTCACACATGTGGCTTCCCTACAAAGGGAAACCAAATCAAATCAAAATTGAACGAGAAAAACATATGACGCACACTGTCACTGAATTTGAACAACCTAATGAACCTATAGTATTCAACAACAATATTCTTGGAGGTTATTCTGCTGAATCATTTCTTGGAAATTTCAAGGCTCCTCAATCACCTTTTTCTGTAAATACTTTTGTTTCTCAGATAGAAAATTTTTCACAATCTAATTCTTCCAGAATTGTAAATATTTCTGATGTAATTGTAAATAAGCCAATAGATAAGTCTTTATTTTGGTCATTATATTTTGATGGATCAAAATCTAGTGATGGAGCTGGAGCTGGATGCATCTTAATTGATCCAAATGGGGAGAAAACCATGTTGTCATGTAGATTAGAATTTGAGTGTACTAACAATACCGTAGAATATGAAGCCTTGGTTCAAGGACTTTATAAAGCTATAGGGTTAGATGTTAAATACTTGAAAGTTTTTGGTGATTCCGAAATTGTCATTAAACAAGTTAGGAATACTATTCATTGCCTTTCAGGACATCTTAAACACTATCAAACCCTAGTACAAGACCTCACCACTCATTTTTTAGCATTCAATATTTCTCTTATTCCTAGAAATCAGAGTACATCAGCTGACTTGTTAGCTAATGTTGCATCTAAACTCCTACCTACTGAAGATTGCAGTCCTTATAGGTTTTCTGTAGAATTGATTTTTCGTCCATCTGTCCCAGATAATGTTACAAATTGGAGAGTATTCTATCATGATCAAGATATTCTAAATTTCATGACTTCAGAGAAATCATATGATGAGCAAATTATTGACGAAGAAGATCATGATTTACAAATTGCTTCAAAAGGTAATGAAAACCCCATTCCAAAATCTGTTGTTAAATTAGAGGATTTATATGACATTACAGACAGATTCAAGAAAGTCACTAATACAAAACTTCAAAGTTCCACTTTGAAGTTTGAATTAGTAAATCTTGGTTCTGATTCTAAACCTCAAAACGTTAACTTAGGACTCAATTTAACACCAGAGGAAAGGAATGCATTCATTAAACTGCTGAACAAGTATAAAAATGTTTTTGCTTGGAATTATGATGATCTAAAAACATATGATACTTCGATTATTCAACATACAATTCCAATGCTTCCTGATATTAAACCTGTTCAACAGAAGTTGAGAAAGATCCATCCAAATCTCGAAAGTCAAATCAAATCAAAACTTAATAAACTTTTAAAAGCCAACATCATTTTTCCAGTCAGGCACTCCAATTGGGTTTCCAATATGGTACCTGTAAGGAAGAAGAATGGTGATATAAGAATCTGTATTGATTTCAAAAATTTAAATAAGGCATGTTTAAAAGACAATTTCCCATTGCCAACCATGGAACAGATACTTCAAAAGGTAGCTGGTTCTGAAATTATGTCTTTTCTCGATGGATTTTCGGGCTATAATCAAGTTTTAGTTCATCCAGATGACAGATTGAAAACAACTTTCAGAACAAAATGGGGAACTTATGCTTATCAGAAAATGCCTTTTGGTCTAATAAATGCAGGGGCAACTTTTCAAAGAGCCGTGGATATAGCATTCAAAGGTCTGATCAATAAATCAGTTGTTGTTTATCTTGATGACATAACAGTATTTTCAAAAAAGAGAGCCAATCATCTACATGATTTAAAACAAATATTTGAAAGATGTAGAAGGTTTGGTATCTCCTTAAATCCAAAGAAATCTTTCTTTGCTTTAGATGAAGGAAAATTCTTAGGATTTGTTGTGTCAAAATATGGTATATATATTGATCTAGATAGAGTGAAAGAAATTTATGATATTTCTTTACCACATAACAAAAAATCCATGCAATCATTTCTTGGACAGATTAATTTTGTTAAAAGATTTATTCCTGATTTTTCTTTAATTGTTTTACCTATGCAAAATATGATCAAGAAGAATTCAATATTCAAATGGGCGCATAAAGAAAAAGAAGCTTTTGATTCAATCAAACGAGCAATCATTAATGCACCAGCATTGAATACCCCGGATTTTTCTAAAGATTTTATTTTGTATACTCTGGCCACTGAAACATCCTATGCAGCCGTTTTAACACAACTCAATGATCAAGAAATCGAAGCACCTATTTCTTTCTTTAGCTCAAATCTGCAAGGAGCTGAGCTTAATTATTCCGATGTTGAAAAACAAGCTTTTGCTGTGTTTAAATCAATCAAACATTTCAGACCTTTTCTCTTGAAAACACATACAAAAATCATTGTCCCATTCTCTGCAGTGAGGCAATTATTAATTCAAAAAGAAGTAGGAGAAAAAAGAGCTAACTGGGTAACAGCTTTGCAAGAATATGATATTGATATTAAACCAGCTAAGATTGTTAGAGGACAAGGTTTTTGCAGATTATTGGCAGGAGCTCATAACATACCAGAAAATCAAGATTCAAATCAAGATATTCAAGTAAGTCAGATAAGTGTTATAGATTCTGAATCTCAGTATGCTGATCTTATCTATTACTTGAAAAATGGGTATTCTCCTTCTAATCTCAGCTATAAGAGTAAACGCGCTTTAAGGTTAAAGGCTATTAAATATGAGATCATTGATAATGTGTTATTTAGAAAAAATTATGATTCAATTTTATTAAGATGTCTTGAAAAGACTGAAGCTGAAAAGGTTTTGCAGGAGTTGCATGATGGACCAGCAAGAGGTCATTTTGGAGGTGATACCACAGCTCACAAAATAATTCGTGCTGGTTATTACTGGCCTACCCTTTTTAAAGATACGCATGATTACGTAAGGAAGTGCCAAATTTGTCAAACTACAAGTGGAAGACAAAGGAAACCAGCTTTTCCTTTGCAACCAGTGACTATTGAGCAACCATTCGAACAATGGGGGCTTGACATTATTGGTGAGATAGTACCTCATTCTTCCAAACAGCACAAGTACATCCTTACTGCAACTGATTACTTTACAAAGTGGGTAGAGGCAATCCCCTTGAAGGTAGCCAATTCTGATGCAATTATTGATTTCATAGATCAATTCATCATAACCAAGTTTGGAGTACCTCAAGCTCTTGTCTTTGATAATGCATCTTACTTCTCTGGAAATAGTTTAATTGAATTTGCAGTCAAAAGAGGTTTTAAATTAAAATATTCAGCAAATTATTATCCACAAGGTAATGGTTTGGCTGAATCCACCAATAAAAACCTTATCAAAATCATTAAAAGGACCGTTGATCAAAATCAAAAGAATTGGCACAAATCTTTAATATTTGCGTTATGGGCTGATCCTATCACTGAAAAAGCTTCAATAGGGACTTCACCTTTCAATCTGGTTTATGGAAAAGAAGCTGTGATACCATCAAATTTAACTCTTCCATCATTAGCCCTAGTGCAATTTATTGAAGAAAATCCTTCTTCATCCATTCAACTGAGATATGATCAAATCCTTAAATTAGAAGAAGATAGGGATAAAGCAAAAATTACTCATGAAAAACATCAACAGCTTGTAAAATCTTCTTTTGATGCAAGTTCTACCGGCTCAAAAATTTTGTCAATTGGTGATCTTGTTTTGAAATGGGATAAAGCACACGAAGAAAAAGGTAAACATACCAAGTTTCAGAAAATGTGGTTGGACCATTTCAGATCGTGGAGAAGATAAGCTCAAATACATTCATACTCCAAGATCTAACAGGTAAGAGAGAGTCTCTTCCTGTAAATGGGCTTATCTTGAAGAAATTATTTTCATAAGGAGGTAACCCCTTCTTAAACTGTACATATTTCTTTCTGCAAAGTTTTTGATTGTTTTTGTTTTTACAAATAAAGGTTGTTTATGAGTCTCTGATTGACTGTTTACTATTTGAGAAAATTTCTTCGGAAAAATATTATAAATATGTATTTTGTGTAAATAAGAATTTTTAAAGTAATGATCACAGTTTTTGAATAGTTTAAAATAAGATGTTAAACTTTGAAAGATTATTTCAATCATTTACATGATCTTTTGAAAACTTGAGAAGAATGTAAATCATCATAAGTTTATTAAGCAGAGAAAGGTTATCTATCAAAGTAAAGATTTCTTCAAAGTTTTGGAACTCAAAAAACTCTGAAAATTGTCATCCATTGATTCTTAAGGATAAAACTATTTCACCCCATCCATTTAAGTTGTGATTTTTTAGAATGTAATTCTAAGAAATTATACGAAAATTTTAAGAGATAAGAGGTTTCATTGCGAGCCGACTTACCATGTTCACAAGCAGTAATAAAACTGACATTACCAATACTGCATACCAAAACAGGGTAATGGCTTATAAATATAAGACAAGGGGTCTCATCACGAGCCAGCTTGTTCAGTTTAATTATAACTAGTGAATGACATTGTTATTAACTGGCTACCAAACCAGAACAATGGCTCTTAAAATAAAAATAAATAAAAGACAAAAACATGAGATAATAGGTCTTATGAATTTATCTTTTAAAAAGTCATAATTTTAGTTGGATGGGATAATGAATGGTTAATGGTTTAAAGGTAACCCTGTCGAGACTATGAACGTTTGCTGGCAGCAGAGGCAATACCTATGGCAATAGAGTATATTATAAAACCAAAACTTGAAGAGATTCACTTACTTCATTATTAACACCAATCAAAGCTTGATATAACCCAAAATGTTTTTCTTTCTTAAGGAATTAGAAAGAAATTATGAAATGATTTTTATTTCTTTTTTTTCATAGTTACATTTTATTTGAATTATCCTAGGATAGTTTTCATTATCTTTAAAAACCTTTACTTACTAAAGATAGAATGTTCATTTTATTTTTTCAGAGATAATTGTTTCTTTCAGTGAATCGCCAATTTTTGTGACCAGCAACAACCCCCCTTTTTATTTATTATTAGTAATAATACTAAATAAATGAGGACCCTTAGTTAAAAAATCTAAAAAATCAATTAGGATTTGTTTGCCTTTTCAAATAAAACTTTCTATCATAAACTTATAGAAATCCCTTAGAAAAAATATTTAGAAACACTTAAGTTTATGATAGATTATAATAAAATTGCTCTTTAAACAAGATAGCGCATCCATAACAAAATGGTATATATAAAACGCATTGATCGCAGATCGCATAGCGCAGAAAACAGAAATGATTAATGAAAATATTTTGCGCTCTTTGTGATTTTGCGCTTTTGCGCTATGCGCTATTGTGCAATTTCTGCTTTTGCGCTATTTTCATGACTGCGATGATTTCATTTTGCGATATTGTGACATTGCGATATTGCGATATTGTGCAGCAAATCGCAGATTGCAATGTCGCAGATTCATGTAGGCGCGCTATCCCAAGGCAATCTTCCCATATGTCAAATCCGTTATGCGCTTTAATGATTATATTAAATGATTGGATTGATTATTAATGGGAAATGAGATTTTGTTCGGATTGAAAGTCATTTCACGATTAAAATATCATATTTCATCCGCTTTCACATTTTAAACAGTCTCATCACCTTTCTTATATCATTACTCTCATTTATTCGTAAAACGCAGGCACGAAGGAGCAAACGACTATACAAAGCTTCCGCTAAACGCTATGGGTAAGAAGGAGAAGAGCTCAAATTCTGAAAACAAAGAAATGGCTTCCCTATATGCAGACACCGCCTGTAACAAGGATGCCGGTATATCCACTTGGGAAGGAATGTATAATCTGTTAGAAGAAGAAAACCCTGTGGTGATTAAAGTTGCAGCTACAACAGGTTCAAAGAATACGTCTGAAGCAACTGTTAAAGTAAAAAAAAAACAACCCCCCTTTTATTTAATATTAGTAATAATACTAAATAAATGGGGACCCTTAGTTAAAAAATCCAAAAAATCAATTAGGATTTGTTTTCCTTTTCAAATAAAACTTTCTATCATAAACTTAGGGAAATCCCTTAGAAAGAACATTAAGAAACACTTAAGTTTATGATAGATTACAATAAAATTGTTCTTTAAACAAAATAGCGCATCCATCGCAAAATGGTACATATCTTTTATAAAACTGAAAATGCGATTTTGCGCTTTTGCGATAATGCGATCCCAAAAAGCCTATACAATGAATATATTGGTCGCAGATCGCATA
This sequence comes from Pinus albicaulis, assembly GCA_034641835.2. NCBI lineage: Eukaryota > Viridiplantae > Streptophyta > Pinopsida > Pinales > Pinaceae > Pinus > Pinus albicaulis. Next base: position 288,448,222 of record CM076578.1, on the reverse strand, counting down.
GCGCAGAAAACAGAAATGTTAAACGAATACCTTTTGCGCTATTTACAATTTTGCGCTTTTGCGAGATTTGTGATGTGCAATTTTTGCGCTATTGCGTAATTTGCGCTTTTGCGCTATTTACAAATTGCAATGGTTTCATTTTGCAATATTGCGATATTGCGATATTGCGCAGCTTATCACAGATCGCAATGTCGCAGATTCATAAAAGCGCGTTGTTCAAAGACAATCTTCCCATATATCAATATCTGTTATGCGCTTTAATGATTGGATTAAATGAATGGATTGGCAATTAATGGTAAATGAGATTTTGTTTTGATTGGAAGTCATTTCACGTTTAAATAATATATTTCATCCGCCTTCGCATTTAAAATAATCTCATCACCTTTCTCATGCCATTACTCTCATTTAACTCGTAAAACGCAGGCACGAAGGAGCAAACGTCTATACAAAGCTTTCACAGAACATTATGGGTAAGAAGGAGAAGAGCTCGAATTCTGAAAACAGAGAAATGGCTTCACTATATGCAGACACCGCTTGCAATAAGGATGTTGGTATATCCACTTGGGAAGGAATGTATAATTTGCTGGAAGAAGAAAATCTTGTGGTATTAAAAGTTACGACTACAGCAGGTTCTAGTAATACATCTGAAGCAACCCTCAAAGAACTGGCTTGTTCATTTCTGCATAGGATAGCGTCAAGGCCAAGGATTCTCCCATATACGGACATGGTGAAATGGGTGTTGGACAACACCGATATTTCCGACAGACAATTCAGATCTCCAGCTCAAGAGCTAATCGGGTCATTCACCACGGAAGATTTGAGACTAATGTATAAGTTGCCGGAACCTCAGGCGACTTACAATAAACAATTCATGGAAGATTTTGCCAGAGAACATGCAAATTTGTCAGAATGCACAAAGGAGTGGACCAAAAGAAGTGAACCATTGAAGAAAAACAAACAAGGTATGTATAGCACGGGTTCACTTACCTCTCCTTATTGTTTCACTGCTGCCATGTTATGCAGGCTTTTTGGAAAGCCTGACATAAATATGATCTTGCATGAATGGCTTCCTTTGTTGAATGCGGCCGTTAATTCTACAATTGTAGACTGGGCCAAAATCTTGTCTGATAATTTGACCACTGCCATTTTTCACTACCGGTCCAAGCGAAGTGTTTCTCAGCGGATTTATCCGCCTTTTTATTTATCTGCTTATGTCATGGATGCTATTTGTTATGTCTCTAAATTCCCTGTGATGGGTTGGCAATGGACTATCCACGATCCTTTGCCTATTCATGTGTATCATAAGGAACTATGGGAGTCTAAGTTTGTCCCCCATTTTTACCAAATTTGCCATGGTGTAATGCTGCCATTGTATAGAACATTGCATAATAAGGATGCCCCAAGGTTATCCCCAGAAACAGAGGTTGACATTCTCCCCGTCGCGAGATGGTTTGGAGAAGAATTGTTCACTTATATTAGGGTTTTTGGAAGTTCTGCTTCCCCCCATGTTTTACCCCTATATGTTCCAGATAAACTTATAGCTCGGGAAATTGCTTATCAGACCTGTGGCCAAGGAGGTATAACAAAGGATTTAAAAGAGAAGAAAAAAGGCATTTGGCCACAATTTCCCGTAAAATGTGGAACATTTTCACTGTTCGATATTGGTCATGCATTCCAAGAGATAGGAAACATTACATGCCTACAGCTGTTCAAATTTTCGAGAAGGTTATTCGACCCAAATGATATTGTTAAGAATTTCACCAATGCAATCAAAGTGAGGGAATTTTCCGGGGAACTGGATCTTTTTGATGATATGTTCCAAACAAGAAGTTCATTTAAAGAAGTTTTGAATTCAGCTCAAATGCAGTTATCTCCAGAAGAATTCCAGGAATTCAAGCTTTACAGAGAGAGAAGACTAACTCCTATTCCTTTGGAAAATCTACGCTTAGAGCCCGCAAGGGAGCAAACTCCTAGTGTTAGTCTTAATGGCAATTCGAGTACAGATAAATCTAAATCAAAATCTGATAGAGAGACTTCTAAACATTCCAATAAGTCTAATGAAAAGGAAGATAAAATAGAAGAATCCATGAAAGATTCTGCACAATCAAAAGAACTTACTCAACAACAAATTTTGACTTCTCAACAGACAAATCCTCCTCCAACAATTGTACAGCAACAGCCAGTCATCATTGAGTTAGATAAAGAATGGGAAAATTTTAACCAATTGTACTTAATGTAGAGGACATTCCTCCTCTAGATGTATTCTACAGCCCAAAATACAAAGCAGTAGTGAAGAAACAGAGGAAAAAGAGAAAGTTAGAAAGTTCGATTGCTATTGAAGCAGAACAACTAGATGTCTTGTGGAAGGATCCTTCCACAGAGCCTTCTGAGAATCTTACTAAGTTATCTCAAATGACAGGGGCTTATGCTTCTGCAACAATTGACAAAGCATTTGAGATACAACTTTTGTTGAATGAAAAAGAAGAACAGATAAAAGTTCTCTGGCAACCAAACTTCTGGTGGAAACTTGATTTAACCATGACTTGAGAAATGAAAATAGGACATCAAAAAGGCTTGGCTGATAAAGAAAAACAAATACAGATTATCCAAGATCAACACAAAGATGATCCTAAGCTTCCAGAATTCATTTCAGAAACTATCTCTTTAAACATTCAACTACTGCAACAAGAGGAAATTTTATGCCAAAAAATCTTGTAATGGAATTCTTTTTGCCAAGAGAGTGATAAAATCACAAATAATGTCGTAGATTTACGAAATGATTATGATTTGATTAATGAAAAGATCAATGATTATCTGGCATGGCAAAAAACAGAAGAAGGCAGAAAAGCTGGTGCACCCATTATTAATGAAAACCATAAAGAAATATTGTTCAATAATTGGGATGTACAAATCAGAAGGGCAGAGAAGGCAGCAGAGGAGGCGGCTACAGTGGCAAACACTCTTACTGATTGTGTAAATGATAATTTACACAAAGCTAATTTGATTTCAGAAACTGTTCCAGGATATCTCCCACAGGCACATCAACTGCAAACAGAATGGAGGCAAAAGGTAGAAGAAAGAGAAAAATCAATTCAAGGGCTGACAAGATTAAATTGGGACTCATACTGGACATACTTAGTGAAGCCACACAGTCAGCACAGTGCGCTTAATTGTATCATCAATTCTACAGAGAAGATTGCGCCTACACTTGCCGACTCTGTGTTTTCAGGACAGTTGAATTCTGAAGTCGGTCAACCACATCTTCTCAAAACTATGCTAGATGCCTGCAAGTTTAAAGAACAAGTTCATAGATAGTTAGATTTAGTTTTAATTTTACTGTATTTTAGCCTAGGAAAAGGACGGTCATTGAACCGAATCCTTAATTTTTGTAATAGACTATTTTTAGATTTAGCTAAGTAGTATTTAAACCCTTCTCATGCATTTAGAGAAGGTTCCTGGATCTTAATATTTTTTGACTTGGAGATTACATTTTTGTACTCCACTGTCTTATATATTTTTTTAAAAGGATCACATCTGGTGATTTTTATGCGGAATTATCCTTGAAGTGTTGCATTTCTGTACCTTGGAATTTGATTTTGCATCAGAGTTACTGGATTAGAGTATCAGATTTCATTTGAAAGTCTTCAAGATGAATAAGGTATTTCTATCTATTCACTGTTGATTTCTTTTGTCTTATGATATTCGCTTTAAAATTTGCTATCATTTATATATATATTTGGTTTTCACAACGTTTCTTTTTATATATCATTTCCGAGTATAATTGAAACGTTATCTTTCATAAGTATATATAGATGGTATACAATGATGAATGCAATATGCTAATACAACTCTGTTTAATTTCTTAAACAGAGTTATCTTTATTTGTTTCTGCGCATTTCAATTTAAATAATAATAAATTTTCATGGTTATTGTTAAATTGGAACAATCTTAAGTTGTATTCACATATAATTACCTGGGTTAGTGTTAGAATTTCTTTATCAGTATTTAGTTTAAATTAAATAGTTTTATTTCAGTTAATTTAGTCCCATTTTCACCCATCCAAATCAACCCATCACCAACCCATTTAGTTATAAGGAAACTGGTCCTTTAAATCCAGTCGGAGCCACCATACCAAACGGAAAAGGAGATGTCCTAAGGTCCCGACCGGGTGGTTTTCCCCAATGTTTGAAGCAGAGATTTTCTAGGCTTCAACACTGTGTCATAACTCTGCCACTTGAGTTCTAACTGAGTCCTCCATGCAATAGCTCCAGTAAACCCTCAGGAATAGCTTAATTCCTTCTATCAGCTGATGTGCCACATCTGTGCACTGAACTGAAGTGCTCCAAGAGAATAAGTTGTTGTTTAGAGTCTAAATATTATTAAGAGCTAATAATATCTGACATGTCTATTTTTAGATTGGCAGTCTAAAAATAGACTTCGCCCAAAATTTCTAAAAATAGAATTCCATCTATTTTTCCAACTTGACCAACCATCCACAAATAGCATCCTACAACTCATAGAATATGATCGACATGTCTAAAAATAGACTTTGCGCCAAAAATAGCCTGCGGGGCCCACTTAGTGAAGGTGACTCTTTTCACTAAGCTCATCATCTTGTTGAATCTCAACACTCCCTCTCAACAAGATAGGGATTATCTACCACCCTGATCCTGTCTCTATGGTATTCGAATTTTGTCCTGGTGAGCACCTTCATCAGAAGATCTACATCCTGATCTTCCGTAGGAATGTAAGAAAGCAACATGATCCTCCACTGCACACAATCTCTGATATGATGGTACCGGATTTCAATATGTTTAGATCTATCATGAAATACTGGATTAACCGAGAGTTTAATGCAACTCTTATTATCACAATATATCACAGTAGGATCTAAATGAAAACCGAACAAACCGACCAGGATCTTCCTCATCCATATAGCCTCACATGCAGCCAAACTTGTTGCCATGTACTCAGCCTCCGATAAACTGAGTGCCACAGATCTTTGTTTCCTGATGTATCAAGAAACTGTTGTAGATCCACTATTGAAAATCCCTCCAGATGTGCTCTTTCTGTCCGTTGGGCTTCCTGCCCAATCTACATCCGTGAAGCCATGCAGCTTCACCTCATCCAACTGTTTGTACCACAATCCACACTCAGATGTGCCCCTGAGATACCTCAAGACATGCTTACCTGCCTTCCAAAAGAGCTTGGTAGGCTTCCCCATCGCTTGTGAAAGCTGGTTCACAGCATAGCATATGTCTGGTCGTGTATTGACTAAATACATGAGTGAACCAACCAAATTTCGATAAACAGTGGCATCCACTACCTCTGTCGATGTAGCATCCTCTTTCCTCCAACCACCAGGAAGAGAAGTGTCGATAGGCTTGCAGCCTTGCATGTGAAACTTCTCTAGTATCTCCCGAGCGTACTTGCCTTGAGACACAAACAGTTCACCTTTCCGCTGCCAAATTTCCAATCCCAGGAAATAATGAAGGAGGCCCAAGTCCTTCATCTCGAACTCCTTTGCAAGCTCTGCCTTGCATGAGTGTATCCACAGTTCATCACCCGTTAGTATTAAATCATCTACATAAAGCACAATGATCAAAATCTTAGCCTCCACCACAATCTGGTATAGGTTTGGATCCGCCTCACTCTTGGCGAAACCAAGTCCAGTGAAATAACTGTCTATCCGTGTATACCAAGCACAAGGTGATTGTTTCAGCCCCGACAACGCTATTTTGAGCATGCACACATGCGACTCGCTGCTAAAGATTTTGAATCCTTTAGGCTCCTCAATGTACACCTCCTCCTCAATGATTTCGTTGAGGAACACAGTCTTCACATCCATCTGATTAATGTGCCAACCCATCTACGCTGAGAGAGAAAACATGGTCCATATGGAAGAATACCTTGTGACAGGTGCAAAGGTTTCTTCATAGTTGATCCCCTCAATCCATGAGAAGCCCCAAGCAACAAATCTTGCCTTATACTTCTCGACGCTCCCATCAGTAGCTTGCTTCACTTTGTAGATCCATCTCGAAACTACCACTGATTTCCCTTCCGGCCTTGGGACAATCTCCCATGCACTGTTTCTGACAATAAAATCATACTCTTCCACCATGGAATCTACCCATGCGGGATCCTCCACAGCTTCCTCGAAAGAGGATGGCTCTGTCACGATACACTTGCTCATCAGAGCCATGTATCCAGTAAATCGGTTAGGAGACTGTCTCTGTCTGCGCTGTGATGTAGGAACTCCTACATTCTACACTGCATTAAGATTCAGTCACTCAGCTTCTGTAGTGCGCTTCTACCCTCTGATGTTTGGCGCTGCATGGGTGGTTTCTTCACTTTATGAACCTCCTCTTATGGCTGATCCACATCTTGAGGCTCATCTTTAGGAACAAGTAGCTCCTCCTCTGCATGCAAGTGTAGATCCCTCTCAAGTGACAACTTCATGGCTTTCTCCTCATGAAATTTGATATCCCATCGCACAATAGTCATCCGACTGTCTGGAAAATACACACAATAATTGTGGGGTGTTTCTGTGTACCCCAAAAATATCCCAACCTCTGCGGTCGGCTCCAGCTTCTTCCTGGCATCCTTTTTCACATGAATGTAAACAGGTGAGCCAAAAATCTTCAAATGAGAAATATCAGGCTTCTTACCAGAAAATGCCTCTTCAGGTGTACTCATGCCAAGTACTCTATGAGGACAACGGTTTTGCACATAAACAGAAGTGTTGCATGCCTCAGCCCACAAGTGTATGGGAAGGCCCTGATCATGCAACATCACCCATGCAGCACCCACGATCGTTCTGTTCTTTCTCTCCGCGACCCCATTCTGATGTGGGTTATGAGGCGCTATGAGTTCTCTTTGGATTCCTTCTTTGCTGCAGAAGTCTTTGAATTCGCCAGAGATGTATTCACCACCATTATCGCTCCAGAGAGCTTTCACTTGCTTCCTAGAATCTTTCTCAACCAGTGCCTTGAACTCACAGAACTTTGAGCATGTCTCGCTCTTCTTCTGCATGAATAATATCTAGCACTTACGAGAAAAGTCATCAACAAATATCACATAATACCTGTGCTTTGCTGTTGAAGAAACCAAGAAAGGTCCACACACATCTATGTGAATTCTCTCAAGGATCGTCGAAGCACGACTATCCTTCTCATGAAAAGTGGTTTTCACAAATTTTCCCAAAGTACATCCCTTGCACTGATATGACTGTGCAAGTGTACCTTTAGGAAGCCCGGTAGAAATCTGCTGCAAAATTTTCAAAGTGCCATGGTGAAGATGGCCCAATCTCCTGTGCCACAATTCGCCCTCATCTCGGCTCACCACTCCTTCTGCTTTGCCTGCCATTGCTGCACAACCATCTACCTGCAATTGATAAATATTCTTAACTCAAATCCCTATCCTCCTAGTTTGACCAGTTGTTTTATGGCACATGAAGGCTTTTCCTTCGCTAAAAAAAACATCATAACCCTTGTCTTCCAACATCGCCACAGAGATCAGATTCTTCTTCAATCCTCGAACATGCATGACATCCTTCAAGATGAAAGGTTTACCGGACTCCCTCTCAAAGGAAATGGTCCCGATACCAGTCGCACTGTATCAACCATCATCGCCCATCTTGATGTGCACTCCAAGATCCTTTTCCTCCAGATCACTAAACAAATATTTGTCTCTGGTCATATGGAAAGATGCACCACTGTCAAGAAACCACACCGATCCCATCACACTTGAAACCAAGCATGCGATCAAAGAAAAATCCAACTCAAACTGTGAGGCTAAGGCCTCTCCAGCTGTAGATCCAACAACCTTCTTATTCTTCTTCTTCTGTGGGCAATTAGTGGCGAAATGCCCGTGCTGGTGACAGTGAAAACACTTAACCTTGGAAAAATCCTGCTTCTTGCCTTTAGCTTCGGATTTGGAAGATTTCTTCCCTTTTCCTTTCTGAGCTTTGGCAGCCAAAGCGCAATTTTATTCATATTCATTCTTCGATGAAGATCCATCCCTGGTACCCCACCTTATCTCCTCCTACACAAGATCCGACCAAAGTCGCTCCCATCTTGGCAGTTTCTCCCGTCCATTGACAGAGTCTTTGTAGCTATGCCAACTCTTCGGAAGCCTAAGGAGAGCCAAGCTCACCAAGTATTCTTTATCAACAGTAACCCCCATGCTTCCCATCTCATCCTTGTAGTGGACAAACTTCGTGAGGTATTTAGGAATACTGTCGCCTTTCTCCATTTTTATTTTTCTGAGCTTGTATTTAAGCGCCAACTTCCTCTGGTCACTTCTGATTTGGAACAAGTCTGTCAAAGCCTTCCAAATTAAGAATGGAGTGGATTTCCCATGAAGGCTAGACACAATTTGGTCCTTCACACCTTCCAACAGAATCCTTCGACACTTTGCTACCTTCTTTTTCCATGCGTCAAGTGCGGCTTCATCGCTAGAAGCAGGCTTCGGAATATCAACATATATGAACTCCTTCAACCCATTATCATCCAGAATTGCCTCCATCCTGTCCTTCCATGCTATGCAATTCGAGATCCCATCAAGGGCATACTCCAATCGTAATCCGTTGAAAGAAATTTCAATGAATGCTCAACTTCGACACCAAGAAAACACTGCAGCAAATTCGAATTCCACCAACACAAAACTCAACTGCTTCAATAATTGCAATCTCCTGCAATGATCAACTGCTCTGATACATGTATAAATTATATAAATGATGTGTTATATGTCCAATATTCTCATGATCTCACACTATTTTAACTTCATGCAAAATACAAAATCTATTCCACCATTGATCATTTGCGGAAATTAAATCAAGATTGCAATGCACACATGAAACAATAAAAATTCACACACATTAACACAGTTGTTTAACGGGAAAGCATGAAGCTGAAAACTCCAACTATATGTATATAATATATGTAATAGAGATCGTGTAACAATCCTCATACAAAGCTGATCATATCAAGCTCTCAGTACAATACAATTGCTACACACTAATTAGGCCCGATCTTGCAAATCCATGCACCAATATTTGTCACCTGCTAGCCTATCTCTACTACACAGTACCTGCTGAAGAATGGGTCTAAATGAGTTTTAATTACTCTAGCCTTGCTCACGCAATCCTCATTGGAATCTCCACTGAGTGTTGGATGCAATCAATGCATCACTATAGTCACAACTGATTGTCTATCTTGCCCTTTCACCTATCTCTCCACTGGTCTCCACTGAAACTGCCATGCACTGTAGTTAACTGATGTATTATTCATTTGATTAATGAGTTATTATTTTTGAATTAATTAACTAATTAATTCACTCCACTCTCACTAGTGTATCAATTAGTTATACTAGATACAATTAGCTCAACTGAGTTAAACTAAATACAACTCCACCAACTACTTCTCCAACTCCACCAAAATCTTCCACTTGAGTTCGAACTGAAGTCCTCCATGCAATAGCTCCAGTAAACCTTCAGGAATAGCGTAATTACCTCTGTCAGATGTTGTGCCACATCTGTGCACTTAACTGAAGTGCTCCAAGAGAATAAGATAATGTTTAGAGTCCAAATATTATTAAGAGCTAATAATATTCGACATATCTATTTTTAGACTGGCAGTCTAAAAATAAATTCCGCCCAATATGTCTAAAAATAAGTCCATCTATTTTTCCAACTTGACCAACCATCCACAAATAACATCCTGCAACTCATAGAATATGATAGATATGTCTAAAAATAGACATAGTCTAAAAATAGACTTTGCGCCAAAAATAGCCTGCGGGCCCACTTAGTGAAGGTGGCTCTTTTCACTAAGCTCATCATCTTGTTGAATCTCAACACTTCCCGCCAACATTAGAATTTATGAAATCACGATTAACATTTATTTTGTTCTCATCATGAGGTTCTTCTACTATCTTTTCACCATTAGGAAACCTTTCTTGTATCAACTTTGTCAAACCTTCCATGTCTGCTTTTAGAAAATTCTTCATGTTTTCCATTTTCTCATCGATCTTAGCTTCCATGTCATTCATCTTAGATTCCATGCCATTCATCTTAGATTCCATGCCAGCTTCCATGCCATCTATCTTAGCTTCCATGCCATTCTTCAAACCATCCATCTTAGATTCCACGCCTTTCTTCAAACCATCCATCTTAGTTTCCACGCCTTTCTTCAAAACTTCCATGTCATTTTTTGTTGCTCTTTGCGAGAGCGAAATTTGTTGCACTTACTCTTGTAATTTTGATATGTCATGTTGCCATTCTTCGTCTTCATGAGTCATAGTAGAGCCTTCTAAAGGCTTAATGGGTGTTGAATTCTTTTTAGGGGCCATTTTAGAATCCAATACTGATATCTATTCTACAATATGCCCTTGGAATCAATTCAACTCGATTCTTCAAACAAGACTTATGCAATTTGGAAAAAAAAAATACACACCTTTTACTTGCTTTTGAGGAGCTTGATATTGAAATTGAATTATCTCTATAATTTCGGATCCTAAAATTCAGCCCTGTAGTGGCCCTCTAAAACTTCTTTCAAATGCCACAGGTCTGATCTGATTTGGATTCTTCAAGGAAAAGTTATGTCCAATCTCCCACAATGACCCAATTTTGGATTGGTTCAGTAGAGAGAAATTGTATGACTTGCCACGTGTCACTGTTTCCTCCTTTGGCTCTAAAATTGATATAAAAAAAGTACAGTCTGTGTACTTGCGGCCACTTTTTACGACATTCCAATCCGATGCTCAGAGAGAGAGATATGAAGATTTTCCCACGATCACCTCTTTGAGATGAAATTCAGAAGCCTAAAAAATCCCTAACTTCCGTAGATCATATCTCCGAAAATATTGCAAACCAATATCTGAAATTCTTTGAAAATGTTCCTTAGGATTTTTTCTTCGCACTCTAAAAATTTAAGCTTCTGAACCTTCGTAGAAAAAAATTTATTACAAAAATACCACGATGACCTGTTTAGGTTAAATTCAGGAGCCTACAAAATTACCTAACTTGCACAGATCATATCTCCTAAATATTGCAAACCAAGATCTGAAAGTTTTCAATGATGTTCATCAGGATTTTGGCTTCACATTCTAATAATTTCAGATTCTGAACCTTCGTAGAAAAAAATTTATAGTGAAAATGCCATGCTGACCTGTTTGGAGCAGCAAAACCCTAGAATTTGAAAGCTATGATACCAAATGTTGTGAAACCAGCTCCAAAAATAGAAGAAAAGAGATATCAACGCCTTAGAAATAAGACACTTTGAGGGGGAAACCTCCAATACATTACATGAATGAAAAATTCTTGGATGATACAAATTACAAAACCTCCTTTCTATATATAGGAGTCCATGGGGCCATAATGTAATCCTAGTGGGCCACAATGTAATCCTAGTCGACCTAACAATAATAATTTAAGGGCACAATAATAACAATATGGGGGTTACAGGGGTATAATAATAACAATAATGGGGTTACACGAACAATAATAAGGGACTATACTAGTAATATGGGGACCTAACAACTATGGAGTCATAAAAGGATTTAATTGTTCATCAACTCTGCAAGGGCATTCATAGGGCAAGCTAACTATATCAAATGGATTCTTTAAATTAGGTTGTGATGTGAAACAATAATAAGTTGTGAAGGTAGCAAAGCTATAGTCAGTTAAGAATATTCTAGCTTTACTTAGACAAGAAAAGCCTTTTAAGGTAATTGTTTGGAGCAAGCCAAAGGATAGGGAAAACCAAAAATCTCATTGGGAAAACCTTTAATAAGTAACCTTTCAGACAACAATCCAAAAATCAAAAGAATACTTTCAGATAAGAAAACATATAAGATAACTGTAAGAGTGGTCTAAGATCAAACATAAATAATCTAATATGCTTTTGACAACTCTCAAAAACTCTTTAAAGCAACATTTCAAGATAGGCCAGAGGGTAGGGCAAACCATAAACCTCGTTGGTTTAGACTTTAATAAGCATACTTTAGAGAAATATCCTAAAAAATTTTTCTCAAGTCCTACTCAAAGGAAAATGGGCTCACCATAATTTCCTTTGTTTCACTCTATTGAATCATTTCCAAGATAACAAGCCAGATGTAACTAGAAGGCAATTAAGAATCTTCCAATCAGATCTTGCAGAAGAGAACATGAACATAAAGAAATTCAGACATAAATAGGGTGCTGAAACAACAAATCCTAATCTAAAACTTTTGTTCCTTTATCATATAAAGATGAACAAAATGGAAAACATAAGGAGAAACAATAAGAATTTAGGAAAACTTCACCATTGATATAGCTCAAGGATCCTGTGAACATGCTTGTATTATTGATGAACAAACTAGTTATAATACTCCAGGTACAATAGCTCTCTGCAACTCAGAGCTTTCTTCAGTTCATCCTAGCATTCCTCAAGTAGCTTAGTAGCAGAAATCAGTCCAATAACCATCAATTAACCAACATTTTAAATGAAGCTTATATGCAATATTTATATGCAAAATGAGGAGGTGTTGCCAATCTAGGGTGTTTAAATGTTATTTATTACAGAGTTAATGCTTTTTGACCTTTGAGACCATGCAAGGCCCAGGGAAAAAATATCTAAAAGAGTTACTTTGAAATAATAACTTTTGAGTTATTTAAGTTGAAATATTTGACTTTTAAGGCTTGGTAATAACTTTGTAATAATTTTTGAGCTACTTTAAAATATCTTTGACTGTGCAATAACTGCTGGTGACTTTACTGAAAGAAATAATGCTGTAGATGGAAAAATCTATCTTTGGAGAAGTAATTGCTTCTTTGCTGAGTTATTTGAAGATGTCTTTGGGTAAATCTATCCTTGTTTTAGTCATCAAACATCAATAATTAGGCCTCTGAACCTTGATTTTGATTTAATAATATTTATGACTGCCTTTATCTTTCATTCTGCTTTATGACTATTTTTTCCTTTATCCTTTGCTTTAAGCCTTTGACTTTATCTTTAATCATTGTCTTTTAAGGGATAATCCTCTGCGTTTGCTCTTTGATTTAGGATTTAGCCTTTTAATGCTTCTGTTTTTCATTTCCTTCCTTTCTTCTCTAATTGTAGCTGTTCTTTGTGTGTAGGGAGGATCTCTTCATGGTATAAGGGTTTATAACCCATTGATGATCATGATTCATCAAGCGTTAAGTCTCTTATGCAAACCCTTGGCCTTCTTTATGTGTATTTGCCTCTCGGATCGTCATCCAGAGGTTATTTTATCATTTGAATGCCCCTATGGGCACCACTGCCATTAAAACCCGCAAACACACAAACAAACATTAAAAAAAACTTGCGGGATTGGATTTAAACTCCATTTTTGGGTTTCTGAGGCGTTGGGGGCGATCTTTAGAGGAGGAGGGAGTGCAAAGGGAAGGTTCCGTATGTAGAACTAAGTGGAAGGACGAAGAAATTTGAATTTTGGCGCGGGAGGAGGAAGGTGGTTTTGGGAAAACCGCGGTGGTTTATCGCATAGGAGATGGGTGGTAAATGGTTTTGAGCGGAGGGTACGCGATACCACTCAGCATGGGACACGTGTCTTGGGTGAAACAACTTTTTTCACGCGGGTTGAGGACGTTAAACCTTGGCGCAAAATTCCGCGCGATAAGAGTTTGAGCCGTCAGATCTCAAGATATGAGATCGAAGATGCAAAATGCTAGAGGGATTAGCGTGCAGGTTTATGGAGCGGGGCCCAGAGATAGGTGGCAGGCGGCTTTGGTAGCAGGATAAAGTGGAAGGTGGGGCTCGGCTTGGTGACATATGCAAGTTTTTCAGGTAGCGGGGTTGAGTTAGGAGGTGAGATGAAGGGTGGAAGTGCAGTGGCCGTACGATCAGGGCCCAGGGCTTGGGATCAATGGTCCAGATGAGAGGATAGAGGGCAAGGATGAAGATGGGAAGAAAGGGAGAAACGGGCCCATGTAAATCTTTTCAAAGGTTAAAAGGGGGGGTTTAATAAGGTTTGCGGGTTATAAAAATAAAAGGGGCGGAGGATAAAGAATAGGGAAAGGGGCTAGGAAGAGGCGGAGGCCTCGGTTTTATGGGAAAAAGGGACCAAGGGCAAAAAATAAAGGGGTTTTTATGAAGATAGCAGAATGGTCAGGGTGAGGGTTGTATGGTAAGGGGGCTGGGTTTTTTAAGTCGAAAAGGGGCTTAAAGGGCTTTCACAAAAAGTGGGTTTTTATCATAAAAATGGAGTTTTGCAACGCTTTTAAGAGGATCCGATAGGTTTAAAAGTTAAGCTAAAACAATGTAAAAGGATTTTTACATTGTTTTAAGGCTTTTTAGAAGAAATGGTGAATGAGGAGGGAATTTTTAGGGGCTTTTGGAAGGGAAAAAGGGGATGAATGGGAGTGTAGGTAGGGTAATAAAATGAGGAAATTAGGCCCAAAAATGGAGTTTATTTAGAGTAGCAAGCTGAAATTTTGAGAAGGTAAAAGACATGAAAGCTTAGTGAAGAATAGTCAAACATAGAATGACGAAGGCAGTAAGGTTTCTAGAACTCACAGTGTTTCTCAAATACTGTTTCTAGAAATCCAAAATCAATATTTAGTCATCTTTTAATATCAGCATAAATTATAGATGGCTAACAGTGGCTCCAATTGGGAAGGGCAACTCCTTTAGGAGGTGTCAAAAACCTCAGAAAATATATCTCTGGAAGAAGACCAGTGCCTTGTGATTTTCAACTTGACAGAGCTCCTTTAACTTGATGATTTACTACTTTGGAATTGTGATTTGCAGCATCTGAATCATAACATGATTAATCCCAACTCAACTTCTACCTACCCATCTTACTTGCTCTAAAATTTTTTCTTCATTGGGTGCATTTGAATTAGCCAATCCTTGACATCATTTTCTTTTGAAAATATGAAACTAACAAATTCTACACTTATATCATCCAAGAGTTCAGATTAAACTGATGAACTCATTTATTTCTCTACCTAGTCTAACTATCTATAAAGATTAAACTGTTTGACAGATTTTTATTCTCTAGTCTAAAACAGAAAATTGAAAACATAACCAAATCAGGATTGAACAGTCTGATTTGTTATGAGCAGTGATACTTTGTATAAGCCTGCATATAGACTTTATTTTTCAGAATTTTAACAAAAAATCTTGAGGGTTGAAAACTGTAATTTGCATTTTTTAGCCGTCTCATTCTTTCTTGGTTCAGGTTTTGACCTTTGGAACCAATCTCTTTTCCTAATATAATCTTAGTTTATTGATAAGCCAAGTTTAGACAGTTTGGAAAATCCTCATTCACCAACCTATCAGAAGAAATTTAAAATTTATTTAGTCATGATTAGGCTGTATGACTAAATAAGGCTTCTCTTCAAGTAGTGGCATTTGGACTTGCACACTTTCAGAACTTACTCTTTTTTGGTATGGGGCTGTACCTTTCTTTTTCCGCCCTCTTTTTCTTTGTTTTTCTGGTTTTGTATTTATCTTTCTCTGAACCTTTTTCAAAACAATGTTATATACAATGGATACAACTTCAAACTTAGGCATCTTAATGGAAATAATGTTTGAGCATCCTGCCATTTACAAGACCTCCAAAAAGTTCTGTTCCATCCATCTCCTGTAAGAAAAATACATTGTTGCCTCTAGCAGAATGGATAATATAAGGACCTTTCCATAGATTTTCAAAAGTACCATGCTTTCCCTTGTCTTCTCTTATTGAGTCCCATTTGAGCACTTTGTCACCAATGTTTAAATCATTTGCTTTTGTCCTTTTGTCAAATAGCTTTTTGATGTTTTCATGTACTTGTTGTGTTCTGTTATAGACTTCCTCTCTTGTTTGCTGCAATTGTATGGTCTGATTTAGCCTTATTATCATGTCATTTTCTTCAGACTGTACTTCCTGGATCAACTTCATGATTGGCACTCCTAGGCTTGTTGGAAAAATTGCATCTGCTCCATAAACTAGCTGGTAGGGAGGCATTCCAATTAATTTCTTGCATGTTAACCTGTCTGCCCATAATGCATGTACTAGCTTGCTGTGCCATGACTTATGATCCCATTCTAGCAATTTCTTGATGATGTTTATCAAAATTTTGTGAGAGGATTCTGCCAACCCATTACCTTGAGGGTAATAAGCTGTGGAATGACCCAATGTGATCTGATATTTGTGGAAAAATTCTACCATCCTTTTGGATCTAAAGGCATCAAAATTTTCAGTGATAATCTTTCCAGGACAACCAGATCTAGACAAAATATGGTTTTCAAGGATTTTAATAATGACTAGATTAGTGGCAGTTCTAGAGGGGATGACCTCTATCCATTTTTGTAAAGTAATTAGTTGCTGTGAGGATCCATTTATGTTGGGCAGATGAAGAAGGATGGATTTCCCCAATGAAGTCTAGGCCCCACTATTGGAAAGGGGTTTCAACAGAAATAGGATGCAGAGGTAAAGCTAAGAGTTTTCTTTTGCCCTCAAATATTTGACATTTTTAGCAGGCAACTACCAATTTATGGATATCTTGAAAGAGGGTAGGCCAATAGTAACCAAATCTAAGGATTTTGTTGACAGTTGTTTTCCAATAGAGGTGGCCTCGAAATTATCCTTCATGAAACTCATGCTTGATATTTTCTGCATCATTCTCAGGCAAACATTTAAGCAATACACCACTAGCATTTTTCCAATATAACCATTTATCTATAATGCAATAATTTACAACTTTTAACTTCAATAACGTTGCCTTTGTCTTAGATAAACCAGGAGGAACATTAAGATAGAAAAGAACATATAAAATATCAGCATACCAAGGTGAATTCAACAATATTTCTTCAATAGGAGGGGCTGTACATTCTTATTGTTCTTCTAAAACATCAACAATATTCATATCTAAGGCTTTAAGATTTGATCCAACCATGAGTTTTGCAAGTTCTTGTCCTTTGACCAGTTTAGTGGGTCTGATTTCTAAATCATATTCTAATATAATAGCAATCCACTTTCCTCTTTTTCCATCAGGATCTTGTGTTAAAATGTCTTTGACAATTGTGTGTGGAACAAAAGAAATGATGTGTGAGTGTAAAATGTAAACTCTGAAATCTTTCAAGGCCTTGATTAAGGCAAAAGCTTGTTTTTCCATTATGTTGTATTTCAGAGGTGCATCTCTTAATGCTTTGCTGAAAAATGCAATAGGCTGCTCTTGTACTTTTATGTTTTTCTGAAGTAGGACAACAGCAACTGTATGTTCTGATGCAAAGGAGAAGATGAAGAAGTCTTTGTTAAAATCAGGGCTAATGAGAACTGGTGTTTGAGTGAGTGCTTGTTTAACCTGTTCAAAGGATTTCTTTGCTTCAATGGTCCATTTAACTCTTGTTTCCCTTTTTAGCATGTTTCTTATGTTTCTAAGGAGTTCAACAAGGTTTGGTATGAACCTTCTTAAGAAATTTATATTTCCAATGAAAGATTGCAATTATTTGATGTTTCTAGGATGATTGATTTGCAATATTCCTTCAATCCTTTTTGGGTCTATTCTTATTCCCTCTTCAGATATGATATGGCCTAGAATTTTTCCTTCTTGGAGGCCAAATAAAGTTTTCTTGGGGTTTAATGATAGACCATACTTTCTATATTTCTCAAAGACTTTTCTTAGGTGAGCAAGGTGTTCTTCATCTGTTTTGGAATAGATAGTGATGTCATCTAAATATATTACAATGAAGAAGCCTATCTCTTCTGAGAAAGAAATATCCATGGCTCTTTGGAAAGTGGCACTAGCATTCATTAAACCAAAGGGCATTTTCACATACATGAAAGTGCCCCAAGGTGTAGTGAAAGTTGTTTTAAGTTGATCGTTAGGATGTACTAGCACTTGGTTGTATCCTGAAAAGCCATCTAGCAAAGAAATTCTTTTAGAACCTACTACCCTTTGTAATATATGATCCATTTTGGGCAAGGGGTAGTTGTATTTTAAAGAGGCTTTGTTTAAGTTTCTAAAGTCTATACAAAGCCATATTTCTCATGTCTTCTTCCTCACAGATACAAGATTGGATACCCACTCTGAGTACCTCACTGGGACTATGATTCCAGCATCACACATTTTCTTGATTTCTTTCTCAACCAAAGGTAATTGCACAGGGTTTATTCTGTGCAATTTTTGTCTAAAAGGTTTTTGGTTTTATTTGAGGGGTATCTTATGCTGAATTATCCCTATATCATATGATTTTAAGTCCTCATAACTCCAAGCAAAAACATCATAAAATTCTCTAAAAAGCTCAAGATATTTCAGTTTTGTATGAGCTAGCAGTGTTTTGGATAATTTAATCATCTTGGGTTTTAAATTACTGCCTATATTGCACTCTTATATTTCAGTTTCAGTGGGTTCCAATTTTGGATTTTTGGCAACATCATTAGAGTCAAACAATTCTTCTAGAGGCACCAGTCCCTTTGGCAATTTATCAGTGTGAGATTGCAACACTTCAAAATCTTCTTGTTCTAAATTATTAGTGCTCAACTTTATTTTCCGTGGGTGTCCTTTAGTTCACAGATTTATATAAGAAATGTTTATATAAAAAATGTTAGGAGTCTCTTCTTCATAAGAGTTTTCCTCAGTAGGACAGTCTTCTTCATACTCTGAGTCTGAATTGTTCATTTCAAACCCATTTCTGGACTGTAGAAAATCCTCTATCTGCTTATCTCCTTCAAAGACTTGCCAATATTTGATATTATCAGGGACTGCTGGCCTATATTTAACTTGGACTGTGTATTTTTTGCCTTTATAAGGTTTTATACATGTACTAGCAACGAATGCTAAACCATTGGCAAGGATGTTTTGGTTTATAGGGGCAAAGTTAGGATCATATTCTGTGAATATTTTCAAAAGGTCAAGAACATCATCTATATATGCTTGTAATATTGGATGCTTGGCAGTATATTCTCCATTCACTTGTTTAATAATTAGTTCTGATTCTCCATGAACAATTATCGTCTTCGCTCCTAGTTTTTTTAATAACTTCAGTCCTAAGAGGTGAGCCTCATATTCAGCTATGTTATTGGTGCATTGAAAGTTTAGTTTATATGAATGGCCCTCAACATGATTATTTTCTGTGTTATGTACCCATATGCCTGCTCCTGAACCAATTTTACTACAAGACCCATCAAAACTCATACTCCAAAGAGGTTCAACTTAAGATTTGTTATTAAATTCATTTCTGTCCTCTTTGTCCTTTTTATTTTGGCTGTCGTTATGTTGTTTTTTAGGATCTGTACTATGTTCAATTTCACTTTGTTCCTCAAGGTTTTCACTATGATGAGTTTTATCTTGTTTGTCATAATCAACTCTGTGTTGATGGCTGGTTTGTTGCCTATGGCCTTCATCATGTTTGCTATGATGTTCTGAGTTAGCAAACTGTTTTAGTTTTTTCTCCTTTCTTCCTTCTTTTTCTGTTGCTGATTTGTCATCTCCTTCTCTTTGCTCATTAATATTTTCATCATTGTAAAGAATGAATGAGTCAAGGTATGTGTGAATAGAATAAAGAGGGGTGTTGTCTGGTTTTTCTTGACTACTAACCATGTATTTCATGTGTGCTTCCGTATATAGTCTTCTTGGTTGACTAAAGACAGGGATGGTTGCCTAAGTCATATCCATTTGCAAGGTACCTTGGAGTTTAGCACCCCATGACCTTGAAAGGAGGATGCCATATTTAGGAGGTATATCAGCCACCAAAATTTCCATCACTAAGCTCTTGGCTGGTATTTGTGCTAAGTTGACACATCAGTCCTTGATCAGGCCTATACATTTGACTTTGTTGGAATCAAAGGAGTATAAGTCTTTGTAATGTCTATTTATCTCAAGGCCTAGTCTTTCTATCACTACTTTAGGCATAAGGTTGTGGGAGGCTCCTGAGTCAAGCATGGAATTGTGAAAAATCTTATCATAGATGTTTAGACTGACATAAAAGGGAGGAACACCTCCTTCTTGAAATTTCCCTTCTACTTCTGGTCGAAACAGAAGCTCAGGATTGTCATCAGTCACATTGACAGAATCAATTTGTTCTCCTATGTTTAAAGCTCTTAAAAGTTGGGTTTTATATACAACTTGGGTGACTAATTCATTAATAGGCACAAGGATCTTGATTTTCTCAATTTCACCCTCTATGCTGAAAGGTATGTGAGGTTTTAAAATGTTTAGATCATCCTTCTTAGTCACTGTTTTCACAGCAAATTCAGCTTGCTGGTTTTAATTATGGAAAACAATTAAAATAGTTTTAATAGGAGCATTGGCTGAGTTTCTAATGCTAATTTTTTCACCACTATGTTTGTCATAAATTTGGGTGTTTCTTCCTCTGTTTTTATCATAACTTTCAGCTACTGTTTTGTTGGTTTCTGCTGTCTTTTTAGAAAAGTTTTCAGAATTGTTTCTAGTAGAAATTTTAGAGGTTTTCTCCTTGGGAAAGTCTTGACTCTTTTTACTCCTAAGGTCGTATTGTCTGTGCACTTCAATTATAGAATTTTCAAAGCCTTGTTTGCAGTCTTCAGATTCTAGGCTCTCTTCTTCATAGGGTGGAAATATGCCTTGTTCTTCTTTATTTAGGAAAACGATATCCTCATTGTTTACTCCCAATAAGTTTATGTGATCTTCCTCTGTTTCTTAAATCACTCCCTCATCTCCATTAGCATATTTTTGTTGGAAAGGAGGTCTGACTTGCTGATCACGACCTCTTTGTCTAATTTGAGGGAGATTCCTTCTAAAGTTTTGGTTCTGATTTTGATTTTTATTTTGAGGAGCTATTTGGTTTTCTTTAGGATAATCTCTCTCATTCATGTTTATTCTTTCCATCATCATCTCCACGGTTCTAACTAGACTATCAATTTTGGAGTCTGATGTGGAGGGTCCAACTTCATATTTGTAGGTAACCTTTTTCTCTGCTTTCAATCTAGCCCTTTTGGCATTTAGGTTAGCTTCTAAACTTACTGTCCCTTTCTTCATATCTTCTAATGTGAGGGGATATCTCTCCCTTAATTTATAACACATGTTTGGGTCAAATCATTCAGGAAAATTCATCAAGGATAAGCCTTGTGGGGGTTTCATTTGTGGAGGGAGTGCATTATAAACACTATTGAACATAGTGCAACAATCTTGGACACTCTCTCCAACATTTCTTTTAAGGTCATTGAATTCTGACAGGATATGGAGGGGATTTCTCTTGACTTCCCACTTGTTTAGGAATAGTTAATGAAAATCAGGGAGATCATTGATACTATTAGGGGTTAAGCCTTTGAACCGTTTTCTTCCTTCTCCCCCTAAGCTTTGAGCAAACATTCTAAGTTTAACAGTTTCATCATCTATTTCTTGTATGCCAAAGTAGTCATTCATTCTATCCACATGTTGTTGAGCTGTAGTAGAACTACTGGCATCATATAATGGAATCTTGGACTGATATTCCTGTGGTATAGCAACTAGTGGTAAAGGAAGGACTAAGGGAGCATATCATGTTGCCATGATATGAGCTTGTGGAAACAATGGAGGATTAATAAGTGGATGAAGGTGATGAAGTGGAGGGGTTTGAACATTGGGTGTATGGGTGGGTGTAATTGAAGTACTTGGACCAACTAAGTGATGTTGAGCAGGTTTAGGATGAGAGAAGCCAAAGTTTTGGAGAAAATGGAAATTAGGGGGAGTGGAAGGGGAGGCTTCCCTACTACTACTTTGTTGTGAGTCTACAAGCTCAAGGTTTATTTGGTTTATACCACTTTGTGACTTGGTTCTGGATAAGTTTCTTGTATGAGGTAAGTTAACTTGGGTATTTTGCAAGGTTACAAGGTTTTCAGGAACAAAACTTTCTCTGTAGATTGGTCTGTCAATAGTTGGGTTTTTAGATGTAGGAGACTTCCTAAGGATGCTTTTAGGATTGTCAACTATTGCAAGAGGATTTGGTTCAGGATGGGATCTAGTATGGATTTTTCTAGAAGCCAGGATGTTGGACCCAACAAGTTAGAAAGGTTTTTCAGAGGTATAACAGTCTTAAGACACAAACCAAACTGTAAAAGAGATACTTAACTCACAATGTATTTTTGATTGGGTATTGTTTAATGTTTTAATGATAGGGTAAGTTTCCCAGTGGAGTCAATGGAAAATTAATGGAGTCAATGGAAAATCAGTGGAGTCACCAGGTTGAGGATTTTTACTTTTCTTATGACTGATTTTTGTCCACCATCATGAACCAGAAACCATTCTTAAACAATACTTGAATCATTTTAGACTGATGGGGTTTTCTGAGTTTTGAGTGAATCTAAACTGTTTATTACTTAGTAGTCCCCAGTATGGTCGCCACTATGTTGACTCCTTATAATTTGTAAGAGTGGCAAGAACAAACACTGCAGGGGCCACATAAGAGCCACTTTGGAATCCTAGGATCTATCCTTCCTGGATTCAGAGAGGGATCTCTCTATAAGGGTGTTTTCAATTGATATATCTTTGTGCTCTTTGTTTAAGATTTTAGGCTAGTTATGAAGTTATAAGGACTTGTTTTGTTTTTGTTTGGATTAATTGATATATTTGAAGGATCAATGGTGTGACTGATTGAGGGAATGTTTCAATTGAAAAAACAGACTGTAAGAAAACATCAATCCATTAGGCTATGGAGTCATAAAAGGATTTAATTGTTCATCAACTCTGCAAGGGAATTCATAGGGCAAGCTAACTATATCAAATGGATTCTTTAGATTAGGTTGTGATATGAAACAATAATAATTTGTGAAGGCAACAAATCTATAGTCAGTTAATAATCTTCTAGCTCTACTTAGACAATAAAAGCCTTTTAAGTTAAATATTTGGAGCAATCCAAAGGATAGGGAAAACCATAAATCTCTTTGGGAAAACCTTTAATAAGTAACCTTTCAGACAACAATATAGCAACCAAACGACTACTTTCACATAAGAAAACATATAAGATAACTGTAAGAGTGGTCTAAGATGAAACAAAAATAATCTAATATGCTTTTGACAACTCTCAAAGACTCTTTAAAGCAACATTTCAGGGCAGGCCAGAGGGCAGGGCAAACCATAAACCTGTCTGGTTTAGACTTTAATAAGCATACTTTAGAGAAAGATCCTAAAAATAATTTCTGAAGTCCTACTCAAAGGAACATGGGCTCACCATAATTTCCTTGGTTTCACTCTATTGAATCATTTCCAAGACAACAAGCTAGATGTAACTAGAAGGCTTAAGAATCTTCCAATTAGATCTTGCAGAAGAAAACATGAACATAAAGAAATACATATGGAAATAGAGTGCTGAAACAAAAAATCCTAATCTAAAACTTCTGTTCCTTTATCAGAGAAATATGAACAAAATGGAAAACATAAGGAGAAAAAATAACAATTTAGGAAAACTTCACCATTAATATAGCTCAAGGATCCTGTGAACATGCTTGTATTATTTATGATCAAACTAGTTACAATAATCCAGGTACAATAGCTCTCTACAACTTAGAGCTTTCTTCAGTTCATCCTAACATTCCTCAACTAGCTTAGCAGTAGAAATCAGTCCAATAACCATCAAGTAACCAACATTTTAAATAAATCTCATATGCAATATTTATATGCAAAATGAGGAGGTGCTGCCAATCTGGGGTGTTTAAATGTTATTTATTACAGAGTTAATGATTTTTTACCTTTGAGACCATGCAAGGCCCAAGGAAAAATATCTGAAAGAGTTACTCTGAAATAATAGCTTCTGAGTTATTTAACTTGAAATATTTGACCTTTAAGGCTTGGTAATAACTTTGTAATAACTGTTGAGTTGCTTTAAAATATCTCTGACTGTGCAATAATTGCCTGATGCCTTTATTGAAAGAAATAATGCTGTAGGTGGAAAAATCTATCTTTGGAGAAGTAAGTGCTTCTTTGCTGAGTTATTCGAAGCTGTCTTTGGGTAAATCTATCCATGTTTTAGTCATCAAACATCAATAATTAGGCCTCTGAACCTTGATTTTGCTTTAATAATCTGTCTGAATGCCTTTATCTTTCATTCTGCTTTATGACTGTTTTGTCCTTTATCCTTTGCTTTAAGCCTTTGACTTTATCTTTAATCACTGTCTTTTAAGGGATAATCCTCTGTGTTTGCTCTTTGATTTACGATTTAGCCTTTTAATGCTTCTGTTTTTCATTTCCTTCCTTTCTTCTATGACTATAGCTATTATTTATGTGCAAGGAGGATCTCTTCATGGTATAAGGGTTTATAACCCATCGATGATCATGATTCATCGAGGGTTAAGTATTTTATGCAAACCCTTGGCCTTATTTATGTGTATTTTCCCCTCGGATCGTCATCCAGAGGTTATTTTATCATTTGAATGCCCCTCTGGGCACCACTGCCATTAAAACATGCAAATACATAAACAAACATTAAAACAAAACCTGCGGGATTGGATTTAAACTACATTTTTGGGTTTTTGAGGCCTTGGGGGCAATCTGCAGAGGAGGAGAGAGTGCAGAGGGAAGGTTCTATATGTGGAACCAGGTGGAAGGATGAAGAAAATTTGAATTTTGGCGTAGGAGGAGGAAGGCAGTTTTGGGAAAACTGTGGTGGTTTATCGCATAGGAGATGTGTGGTAAATGGTTTTGAGAGGAGGGCATGCGATACCACTTAGGGTTGGACGTGTGTCCAGGGCGAAATTTTTTTTTTTTGCACGGGTTGAGGGTGTTAAACCTTGGTGCAAAATTCTGCGCGATAAGAGTTTGAGCCGTCGGATCTCAAGAGATGAGATCGACGATGTGGAATTCTTGAGGAATTGGCCTGCAGGTTTATGGAGCGGGGCCTAGAGACAGGTGGCAGGTGGCTTTGGCAGCAGGATAAAGTGGAAGGTGGAGCCCGACTTGGTGACGTATGCAAGTTTGTCGGGTAGCGGGGTTGAGTTAGGAGGTGAGATGAAGGGCGGAAGTGCTTGGCCGTTGGATCAGGGCCCAGGGCTTGGGATCAACGGTCTGGATGAGAGGATAGAGGGCGAGGATGAAGATGGGAAGAAAGGGAGAAACAGGCCCACGTAAATATTTTGAAAGCTTAAAAGGGGGGGTTTAATAAGGTTTGGGGGTTATAAAAATAAAAGGGGCAGAGGTGTAGAATAAAGAATAGGGAAAGGGGCTAGGAAGAGGCGGAGGCCTCAGTTTTATGGGAAAAATGGACCGAGGGAAAAAAATGAAGAGGTTTTTATGAAGATAGCGGAATGGTCAGTGTTAGTCATCAATATTTTTTGCATGTTTTGATGACTAGATTCCTTAGCTGAGTTTTCTAGAAGCTAATCTCGATCTGTCAATTTGTCATCTAGAAAACACCTCAAACAAATTTTTGCCTTCCTACCCCTCCTTTCAACCTGTGATGGGAATGGTCTTCAGTTTTCAAGTCCTATCACAATTTAGCAAAAACTTCCCTATCTATAGCTGTCATAAGCTTTGTTTTTATGCTATCAAAGTCCCCTGTTTTCATATAACTCACTATCCAACATTAGAAAAAGTGTCTACCCCTTTCTCACTGATCATTTTGTCATATGATAGCCTACTCATGCCTAAGAAACTATTCAAAATCTATGACAAAATCTGTAGGTCTAGGTGGTGGTGTTTAGGGCAAATTCCTAGACAAAACTATCTTAAACCAAAAACCCTGTTTTCAGCATCAATCAGCCATCATTTTCTTCCCATATTTCAAAAAAACACCCTGGTCTACCCTTAGGTCATACACCAATAAATGGTTGCTTTGTTTCATTTTAGCAAAGCTCAGAAATACTCATTCCAGGAAAAGAGCAGAATTCTAAAGTTTCATGAATGAAGAAAGTGATCAGTTCAAGCATGATTTTATGACACATCAAAAAGCTCTCCAGAAATCATAGACATCTACCAAATGCATCTCTGCAGGGGTGTATTGAGTGATGATAGTATCCTAAATGGGAGCAAAGGATAAAATTCAAACAAGGTTCTCATGCTATGGCATTTTGCCATCATAAATCAGATAAGGTGCAGTTATTGAAGAAAGAAGACATACAGGTTTCAAATCCAAAAATGCCAAAAGACAAAGGTCCTACATCATGAAAAATGAATACAAATATTAGATGATGTCTAACTTCAATGCTCCATGCTAACTCAAAGAGCATTGCTGCATAATTTCTAAAACATGTGACCAAAGCCCTGCAAATCACTTGTTCAAGCAAGAATGACAGTCTTTGACATAATAGAGGTCTAAAGCAATTAGGCATCATTATGAGGATATAAGAAGGACAACTAATTTTTATATCTTACCATAACCTGGACTCTGAAAAGCATTTAAAGACAAATTTGCTGCAAAGATGCACACAGTGAGCATTTATCATTCATAAATGCATTATTTACTCCTAAGCTTCACAGTGATTTTGTGCAAAAGAAATATACCATAATCAGGGCTTCATAAAGGAAGAGGACAGTTTGTTTAAATGACTTCATTAGTAATAAGTAGAAAAGACTCACAATTTGTTTTCCATTAGTCTTTTTAAATAAACAAACAAAGGGCATAATTTTTAGATGAAAGAAGATTTTTGTGTTTGATAGGACCTCCTTCATGATAAGCAGAGGGTCAAAACAAATTTTGAAGGCCTCCTTCATAATAAGTAGAGGGCCCAAAAGTGGTTTGGAGTGACCTAGGTGGTTACATTTGTATGGCCTCCTTCATAACAAGCAAAGGGCATATCACCAGGTATTAACTCTGTGTTTGAGAAAAAATGTCATTAATAGACATAGTTGAGAGACATTATATAAAGGAGTTCATTTAGTGATAAAACAAAGCTAAAAAACAGTTTTGATAACATATCCCTTTAAGATGGCTAGTCAAAGGCATAACACACACAGACAGTTTGTCAAAAGGACAGTCCTCAAAAGGAACAACATAAATGAAAGATGAAACTCCTTCATGGCTAGTCAAAGGCATAACACACACAGATAGTTTGTCAAGAGGATAGTCCTCAAAAGGAACAGCAGAAATGAAAGATGAAACTCCTTCATGGCTAGTCAAAGGCATAACACACACAGACAGTTTGTCAAGAGGATTGCCGTCAAAAGGAACAACAGAAATGAAAGATGAAACTCCTTCATGGCTAGTCAAAGGCATAACACACACATACAGTTTTTCAAAAGGAAAATCCTCAAAAGGAACAATAGAAATGAAAGATGAAACTCCTTCATGGCAAGCAGAGGTTAGCAACTATTCAAAGTTTTAAATACCGCTGTGCCAGGACCTCCATTTTAATGATAAAAATCAAAGGCAAAAGGTTTCAAATCCATTTAAAAAGGGGGGAAAAGTCATTTTGAGATATCATTGAAAAGGAAAAATCTCAGAGAACTCATTCAATATTTACTTGGAAAAGAGAGAAAATTCATTTTTTTTAGTTCTGGGCGACCATCGTGCAAAAGAAAGAGGTCGCGATGTGCCTGGAGAAGCGTGCAACGCGCATGTAGACATTCTCTGAAGGAAATTGCGAGGGGTGCGATGCGCCTGTGCAGTGGCGTGACGCCCCTGCCTCCTCGCCCAGCGTGCAAGGTTTTTTCTGCCCAGTGCCTGACCCATTACACTCCACCCAACCTAGCTTTTCTCGGCACACCTGCACGAGATTCCGCACGGCCCATTGCACGCAGCACCCACAACCCTCACTTCCTTTTCTCTACGACCTTTGCACACAACACACAGCCCATTTTATACCAAATACACACATCATGTGAAAATATTTTTCCCAGCCCATTGCCTCTTCCTGCACGGCCCATCGCCAGTGTGCAGGCCTGCCTGACCGGTCATGCAGAAGGCGCCCGGGCCCACACAAAGCAGCGTGCAGGTGCTACGTGCCTGTGCACAGGAGCGTAACACCTCTCCAAAATCCTCAAAAAGGGCCAGCATTGAATTTTTTTCACAAAATTGGATTTCATTACAACAAAAGAGTTTTGGAAGCCCTGGTAATGAAGGTGACAGCAAACAAAAAGGCAGTAAGGATAGTAAAGATAGTGAGAAAAGTGAAGGAGGCACTTATCAACAATACAGTGATCATGAAAGCAACTCTCAAAAGGGAAGCACAAAAAGCACAAGTGAAACTTGAGGAATACATGGGCAAATTTTATGATGATGAAGAAGAGGAAGGACCTGCAAGGAAAATGCCTAGGACCATGGGTCTTAGGAAAGCATTGGAGAAACAAAGGGAACAAGAAGCAGCCCTTGCTCAGCAATATCCTCTCACACAGCTGCTTGCCCAAGAGATAGAAAATGACAAAGAATCTTGGCTCGAAAGGGCCAATAAAAATTTGGAGGACAAATTAGACAAGGAAAACAAATATTTGGGCCTGCAAAGGAAGATGACCAGGCATTACAAGATGTTGAATCAATTTGCCCGAAAGAAACTAAAGATTGCCCAAGAAAAGCTTAAAACTGCCCAAAGGAGGCGCCCGATGGAAAAAGGAGGAAAATACATATCTTAGCTTTGAATCTTGGCTCAAGCTTCCATACATGCTTCTAGAAACCCTTAAGGGGTCTGCTCACCAAAATTGAGCATTTTTTGACATGATCTTGTTTTTTGAGGTTTTTAGGCCTAATTGCACAAATTCATGGGCGCTTCCATTTTTTCTTGGAGAATCCTCAGCTGATGAAAGTTATATTTTTGGATGCATTAAATTGGAGGGAATATACTAAAAAATTTTTAGATCAAAATAATATGTTTTGATCCCTCAAAAGGGCAAAAAACAGTAAATTTTTACCTTTCTGCCTCAAATATCAGTAGGTGCTACCCTCCTGGGTTTTTCACTCATTTAACTTTCTGACAGACTTCTTAGAATTAGTTTGGAAAAAAATCAAGTATTTCCAGAAATTAGACATCTAGGGCTTTCCAACGCCCCATCACGGGCCTCATTTTGACATCGGAAAGTCCCTCAAAAGTCCTCTGCAAGACAAACTTTTTTCTGCTGCTACGCTCTTGTAGAATTTTGTTGAAAAGTAGTTTTCTGAGTATGATTGACCAAATGTGCGTTAGGAAAGTTTATCTCTTATGTCAGGCCTAAAAAGTGATTCCTTTTTGCTATTTTAGTCCGAAAAGATATTTTTAGAGGATATTTTGTGCCTTGGACCTTGTAAGGCCTCAAGGACAGTTTTAGATATATTTTTTTGGCCAGTGGCCTTCTAGTTGCTCTAGGTGGGTTTCCTCCTCTTTGGCCTATATAATCCAAGAGGATTCATTGTAACCAGAGGCAAAATTTGATATTATAGAGAGCAATACATAACACTATGAGCTTTGAAGAAATACTTATCTTATGAAGTGGATGATCTCTTGCTTGACTTTGATGGTGGAGGAGGATTGTATGTAGGATACCATGGCTTGGTGAATGGTATTGTGTTCCTTATTTGTTATGTTTTCTTAGTTTCTCATATATGTTTTTATGCTTCTTATTTGCTATAGTTCAGTAAATAATAAGTTTTATATATGCCCATGGAGGCACCTCAAATTTCCTAATTCATTGCAGCTTAAATGTTTTCATCTTTCTTGGTCATGTCAAAGAATTCTTAATTTCTCTTTGGTCACTAAGAACTTGTTACTTGTTTCATTAATGGTTATTATGCATGCTATCTAGTATGATTCATGGTACGCCCTGCTTACTCATAGCTAATCAAAACTCCATCTCTAAAATCTCTCTATGAATTATTGATTGTTTTAGTTAAGTCAAAGAGGTCTTGTTTCGATCTTGCCCTTTGCCCATGCTTTGCAGTCTTATTTCAAAGTTCCCAATAGCTCGAGATATGATGTTTAGGAGTTCCCTCTTTATTAATCAAGTTGTTAGTTTATCTTAGTTGTTTTCCCAAAAATATGAAGGTGATTTTCCAAAATTTAGAGGGTCTTATACTTCTATGCATCACTGGATTGTTTATTTTCTACATTTATTGGTTTGAGTTTCGTTCATAGAAATTAATGGTTAGCCCTAACTCATGAATGCTTGTTGTTTAACTATTTATGCTTAAAATTTCTTTGTCTTTCACAAAATTAATGTTCACCTCATTTCATTTTCACCCAAAGAATCCATTTATCTCGACCAAATCGGCCTTGCAGTAATACCTTGTCCATCATTGAGACAGTCTCGACCTTATTCGACCCCATAGCCCAGTTGATTTGACGAAATTTTTATCTATTTATCCTTTGATCATCTCCCCTCAAAAACTCAAAACAAACTAAAAACATACTTAAACAACTAGCCTAAAATCAAATATACAAAAGCGAACAAATTCACATCCTTCGCATAATAGAGAGAGCCCTCTCCGAGTCCAGGAAGGCTAGGTCCTAGGGCTCCAAAGCTTGGTCTGATGTTACTCTGTCATTTGGTCTACCAATCTTCCAAATTACGGGACACTAACAGTCGGGGGTGAGGGTTGTATGGTAAGGGGGCTGGATTTTTTAAGCCGAAAAGGGGCTTAAAGGGCTTTCAAAAAAAGTGGATTTTTATCATAAAAACAGAGTTTTGCAAGGCTTTTAAGAGGATCCGATAGGTTTAGAAGTTAAGCTAAAATGATGTAAAAGGATTTTTACATTGTTTTAAGGCTTTTTAGAAGAAATGGTGAATGAGGGGGGAATTTTTAGGGGTTTTTGGAAGGGAAAAAGGGGATGAATAGGAGTGTAGGTAGGGTAATAAAATGAGGAAATTATTCCCAAAAATGGAGTTTATTTAGTGCAGCAGGGTGAAATTTTGAGAAGGTAAAAGACAGGAAAGCTTAGTGAAGAATAGTCAAACATAGGATGATGAAGGCAACAAGATTTCTAGAACTCACAGTTTTTCAAATACTGAAAAACTGTTTCTAGAAATCTAAAATCAATATTTAGTCATCTTTTAATATCAGAAAAAATTATAGATGGTTAACAGTGAGAAGACAACAAAAGGGCTACGGAAGAAGCTACATGATTTATATGAGAATAATATGAATTCAACTAATGTACTCTTATATGAAGAAGCTATATAACAACAAGATCAAGGAGAGTGCTTTAGTTGTCGAGCATTTGAAGGAATTAAATATAATTACTAGTTAGCTTGCCTCTATCAAATTTTTTTTGGAGGATGAAATAAAATCCAACCTAATTTTGTGTTCAATGCTAGATATATGGGAGAATTTGATTGTAGCTATGATCACTTCAACACTTTCTGGGACTATGAAGTTTGATGGTGTCAACAATAATTTAATGAATGAGGAGATGCAACATAAATCAATTGTAGATAATCGAGGAGAAGATATGGCCTTAGCTAATCATGGAAGGAAAATTAGATGTAGTAGAAATGGGCATTCAAAATCAAGAGACATATCAAAATCAAGAACATGAAGACTTATTTTCATTGTGGAAAACCAAGACATAAGAAAAATGATTACTAGTTTTGGAAAAAGGAACAAAAGGAGTAGAAGGAACAAAAATCAATTGACACAAATAAAAAATCAAGCAACACAAATGAAGGTGAGACCACAATTGTAGCTTTTGAAAGTGATGCCTTATTTATTCTTTCAGTAGAAGAAACTTGTTTACATACTTCCAACAATAAGATTGGTTTGGTACTTCATTCTTATGCATCTCACCATGTGACCCTATGCAAAAATAGTTTTATTACATATGAAGCAAGTGAACATGGTAGATTATATTTAGGAAATAATCATTTTTGTAATGTTGTTGGAGTGAGAAATGTTCAAATAAATTCAAAGGATGGATATGGTATTTTTTGAAATAGGTTAGGCATGTCCTAGAGATGCATATGAGTTTGATCTCTATGGGACAATTGGAGATGAAGGTTTCTCCACAAACTTTGGAAAAGGTGGCTGGAAAAATACTAAAGGGTCATTGGTCTTGGCTAAAGGATTTAAGATAGGAACCTTGTATAGAATGAGGGAAACAACAAAAATATTAGATGCAACTATTGTTGGAAATGAAGAAAACTCAACGAAGTTATGGCATAAGCGCTTGGGCCACACGAGTGAAAAGGGCCTAGAAGTTCTTGTTGGTAAAAAATTACTTTCAGGTTTGAAATCCTATGAACTTGATATTTGTGAGCATTGTATTTATGGTAGGAAATGACAAGTTTATTTTATGAGAGGTGGTCATAAAAGAAAAGAAAATTTATTAGAATTAATACAATATGATGTGTTTTTATTGGTGAATATTAAGTCTTCAGGAGGAGCCTCATATTTTGTCACATTCTTAGATGATGCATCAAGGAAGTTTTGAGCCTACCCTATGAAAAGTAAAGGTGAGGTATTTGATACATTTCAAAAATTTCATGTTGTTATTGAAACGATGACTAATATTTATCAAGTGTTTGAGGACAGATAATGGTGGAAAATATTTCTCCAATGCATTCAAAAATTATTATAATAGGTTTGGCATTAAACATTATAACACCATCCCTGATACTCCCCAATAGAAAGGTACTATAGAAAGGATGAATCAAATTATTATGGATAAAGTGAGGAGTATGTTGTTAAATTATGGATTGGAAAAGTACTTTTGGGTAGAAGCAATATGGAAAACCTTCTATCTCATCAATCACTCCCCTTCTACAGTCGTAGAATGTGGCATTCTTGAAGAAGTTTGGACTAGTAAAAAGGTAAATTATTCTCATCTATTTTTTTTTTGGATGTGAAGCATTTATGCATATTCCTAAAGAAATTAAAACCAAATTAGATGATAAACCAATGAAATATATTTTTATGGGATATGTGGATGGTGAGTTTGGTTACCGTCCATGGGATCAAATTAATCACAAAAAGGTTAGAAACAAAGATATCATATTTAATGAATTTGATATGTATAAAAGGCCTACAGGTGATATGGAGGTTAAGAAAATTGTTGACAGGTTTACATAATAGTAAGAAAATATCCCACCATTGCAAGAATATGGACAACAAATTCAAGAATGGGATGGATAATAAGTAGAAAATTATGGACACCAACAAGAAGAAAACTTACTACAACCATTACAAGAGATTCAACTGGAAAACACACCCCCACATGTAATGTTCCAAAATACGAAAAACAACGATATGCAAACAAATAGAAAATTTACACCACATAAAATTTAATACAATTTAGTAAACACCAAGAACAATCAGAAATATGGAAGAAGCTGAGCCATTTTATTATAAACTGGTACAAGTGTAAAAATATGTGGAAGGAATGCACCAGGCTTGCCATTTTAGCAAGCAGAGCAATGCCTAGGTGAAGCAATGGTAACCCATAAACTGTCCAACTGCTACTTTGTGCTTCCCCAATAAATCTGCGATGTATGCTACAAATATATGGATGAAAAACCCACCTCCGTTGCTAAGAAAAGTCTGCAAATTTATTTCTGATTTCCTTATCAAAAACCCAGAAAAACCCAAAAAAACCCAAAAAAACCCAGGAAAACCCAGAAAAACCCAGAAAAACCTAGGAAAACCTAGAAAAACCCAGAAATGATTTGGCCTAGTTTTGAACTTCCAAAATTGACCCCCGAAAGCCCTACACTCTCCAATAGATGCTGAAGCAAGATTTATGTCAAACCACCAACAAAATCCTCCCCAAACACCCTTGCAATGTAAAAATAAACTCCACCAATAATTCCCTTATTTCTCCTAGCAAGCAATAGCTCCAATGTTTGAGACTATATCTCCCATGTATTCCCAGTTTCTCTCTTCTGCACTAGCCCCAAAGTCGAAAAAATCACCCTTGAATATTTCTACCACTTCCATCCCTCAAACTCATCCAATACCCAACAAATATAATGAACCTTATTCTCCTAATTTCTCCCAGCAATAGCCCTCTGGAAGAATGCTGCAATGGCCACACTAGATCCACTGCTGTGTCCTCCAGGAATACGCACTGCTGAGGAAAAATCAGTACAATTGCTAGAAATCTATCTACAACTATCCTCCGAATGATAATGGATGAACGTCTCTAGGGTGGCACTCTAAGTACCACAAATAAAGGGTGAGTTCTCCGCTTGGAAAAATCTTTCTAAACAACAAGTGACTCGGTTAAATAACTCGAGCAACATAATCAATTTTGATAATCCAAGAATGCCAAATGAAGTGTGCTGCCTTCCTTTTATAACTTTCATGGAGCCTTTCTTCCCACCTTTTCTACCCTCTCATATATTTCAAATCATTAGATTAGGGAGTGTGTATTTCTTATATGGTTGGTCCCCACATATCATCAACAAATCAAAATAAAAATAAAAATAACTTGCCTCTAACTCATAAGTCTTCTATCAAAAATAAAATGGGCCCCATATTCACCAAAATTGGCCCCCAAAATTTATAAATAAATCATGTTCCAAAATAATTTAGGAAGGGAAATTACAGTCCTCCTTGCAAAAAATTGCTTGTCCTCAAGCAATGCTTTAACAAGTTCTCTCTCTAATTCCTTTTTTTATTTTGGTAAATTAGGCTAATCTATATTAATTCAAAAATAGAAACAATACATATGCTACAGGCTGGGTTGGTAAGCTGCACTTAACCAATCCCAGCCTTTTTTGTGCGGTAACGGGGCTGCCTCCGTGGAGGAAACTAGCCCAGAAAATACTTGATATAGGAAATTACAAAATGCGTAGAAGCGCTAGTGTCACCAAAGATAAAAAAATATGAAGAAGCATAAGTATAACTTGAAATTCTGTGGTGATAGCAAGCATGAAAAAAAACAAGGAAGAACTGAGCAGATTCACAGTCCTTAGTCTTCGGCTTCATCATCACTGTCTGGCTCTTCCTCCACTATGGGGCAGACATATTCCTGCGTAGCCGCTTCCTTTATATCAGTGGGTGGACGCGAAGGATTGGGGACTAGTGCACAGAGGATGGGAGACACCGGGTACTCTGCATTAGGGATGTGCGTCCAAGTACCTTCAGAATCCATAATCCAAACATATGTGTCATCACCCTCATCCTCCTAAACCGGAAGAGGCTCGGTCTTGCGAGGCGGGAGGTGTGCCTGATGCGCAATGGTGGACTTTTGTGGACCACATCTGCCTGTCTGCAAAACCTACATGGGGGCCTCCTCCTCCTGATCAGGATTAGGGCTCTGTCTAGCGAAACTGCCTAAGGAGGTGCCTTCAACTGACTCCAAGGGATTTTCCGTCCCACGGTGGTAACGACCAGGGATCACCCCTCTCTTCCCTCCATGGATGGTTCTTTGTGTAGCATAAGTGCCATGGTCAGCTAAAGCAGAGGTGTGACGGAGTTGGGGGAGTGCTCAGTAGGGGGGGGGGGGATCGAAGCAGGGGAGAAGCACAAAAGGACAGGGGGAACGTTGAGGGGGAAAGCGCGTCAAGGGGCGCAGGGTAATGGGCGTGCGCAGACTTATGAGATTGCTAGGATAGAAGGAGCTGGGGTAAGATAAACAGGATGGGTGAATCGCAGCTCGGGGATTTCTGCACAACGCAACTCTAGGGAGAGGGCTGCGCAGGAGAGTAGGAACAAAATCAATAAATAATACCATAGGAGCTAACTGTGTGTCTCTTTGTGTTGAGGAGCCTTTCTTTTAAAAGGCCCGTGACACATGCAAAGGGGTAGGACACGATTGCTCCTCGCACACAGCTGCATTCCATAACCGATTTCATGAGTGGGCTCAAGTGAAGAGTTATGGCCTATCGGAATATTAATCCAGGTAATCATTTGGGACGATTGCTGTAGAGAGGTACCTTGGAGGGGGTGACGTTCTCCAAGCGTATCTTCATCATACATTATCTTATTCATCTTGTGCGGATGATTACTAGCTTGAGGATCCACATTGGGTGAGGACTTGCGTTGCAGATATTCATCCTCATGGGCGTGGAAGAGGCGATTGCCATTCGTACTTTTGTTGTCACCCACATTTGGGGGCTCTCTCTGATTCTTGATCACCACTGTAACCACCAATAATACAAGGGCCCCAAATGTACCATTGACTCATCCCTAATCTCATCACTGTCCCTAAATGAAGGAATCCCTCGATACCAGGATCCCAAGCCATCCTGATCAATGTGAAGCACACCTTTCTCCAATTGCTATCCAACCAGATACAGGTACCAGAAGTGCTATGCATACTAGAAATAAGTAGAGAATCATGATAATGTAGGAACCTGTCCAACATCCCATGAAGTTTCCCTATTGATAAATCCATCACATGCACTAGAAGAGTAAACTCCTCAGATGTAATCCAATCCTGGTGGGATTGAGTCCTCGTATACCTAGGCCTCCCCTGATCTCTTCCTGTCGATCACCCTGCCACACCAGTGAAGTCCCCCACACCATCAATGAATCACTAAAACAAAATGGAAGATCTAGATGACCCTCCCATGTAGAAACCAACTCACCTTTATCCGGGTAGCTGAAAAACTAAACTTTGATATGCCATATTCCCCTTCCTGTTGTAGAAGGAACCTATCCTGTTGACATCGACACTTTGATCATGACTGTTTTCCTAACATGCTTGTATCATAGCCTCATCTCTATAACTATCGTCCATAATATATGAGATGATCAAGGCTATTCCAATCCTACCAAATCAACTCAGTAGTTACATCACTTATCACTCCATGTCTAAACCCAATCCTAAGAAATAATATTCCTCATCCTATGATGAGGGCTTTGGTGATCCCCCATGTGTCCACCTCTTATCCGACCATGCTCACTGATGAGTGGAGTATCCTATTATCACAAAATTTCACTTGATTGGCTGCTAATTAGACAACTTCATGTAACTATTTCAAACCAAATTATAACTGAAGCTTAGCCTCTTCAGTCTAAGAAGGCTCTCTCAAAGGGGTTAATGTATTTGATAATGATGAAACTAGATGGCTAACTCTACTTGGAAAATAACTTGATTGTGATGTGTATAGGTTGAAAAGAGTATAAGTTTTCAATCATTGGGCTTATGGATTCAAAAAATTTAGTAGTTCAGTGGTAAGTTCTATTGACATGGAAGCTGAGGCAGGTAAGAGTTTTTAGCAGAGGTAAATCACACATGAAACATGAAATAACACAACCATTTCATCAATAAAGGAAGTCAGAGCATACATATATGAATTCTGAGTATTAAATATGAAAACCACTGCAAATGGAACACATATAAAATATAGATCAGAGAAGCACTAAAAAATCCATGAGAATCTCAGGTTGGTCAAGAAAAAGTCCTCTATATTACTGATATCAGTCAAATTACATAAAGCTGTAGTATTTCCAAAAAGTCTCCAACCCTTTACAAATTCAAATATCTGCCCTTTAATAGACCTTGTTACATGATAGATGATCTACCTCTTGGCTTGATTCATCGAAATTTTCCTAATGACACCTTGCATAACAGGAAAACATGTGCTTTAATGAGAAAATGACAGCTACGCTACAAAACAATCCTTTTCCTAATAGGACTTAAACTAATAATTATTACATCAACTACCTTATCTCCTAAAATAGTTACACATCTGAAAACTAATGATTCACATGTTCTAATGAGCTATTACAGAACTCATCACTACTTGACATCTTGATTAGCCTCCTCAAAATCTGGAAACAAACCCTATTTTTCAGGAAAAATGGTCCTTATCTTCAACGAATGATTTGGCTGATGAGTGGTCTTCATCTCATGATCTTCAAGTCTTGTATGATTGCTGGAAAAGTCCCTTGACCCTTTGAAAGTGTCCACCTATCCAAAACTGCCCAAAAACCTGCTCAGGAACCTTCAAAACAACACGCTATGAAAGTATGACAGTTTTGTAGCGTACAAAAAATGACCTTTGCCTTCAAAATTTCTGCCTCTTTCCTTTTGCATTGTGTTCATCATGTCCTGACACATCCTCCATATCATTTCCTCTCCTTGGAAATTACCCAAAGTGGTTTTAAATGTAAAAATAATGCTACAGGTGGTTTCGTAGCGTTTTCCTGGCTTCAAGCCTAGGAAACGCTACAAAACTGTGGAAAACTGTGTTAATTCCAAATTTTTGCTTAATTTCAAAAATGTACTTTCTAGCTGTGTAATTTTTTTTTCCAACATGCCATTTACCTTTCAAAACATAAACTAGCTCAAATTATGAGTCTTGAGGTGTTTCTTCTTCATTGATGATGAGTTGAGCTATTGGCTCCTCAATTACTGTCATTTTTAGACCTTTCTTCTCCAGCTCCTCATGGATCAATTCTAGCTGTTCTTGGAGGTCTTTAAATTTATCCTTCAGCTTTCTGTTGGTATATTTTATGTGTAGGTTCATTCTTATAACATGTTTCACCTCTTTCCTCAATGGCATAGTCCACTTGATTAACTGTTGTGTGTTGTCTAGGGCATTTGATACATTGTCAACCTGCTCTTCCTAAACCTCTTTCATATTTTCAAACTAGACCTTTTGGGCATTATGTTTCCTTGCCTCCTTATTCATAACTGAAATTTCATGATTAGCTAACCTAAAATGTTCTTCATGGAGTTCAAACTCTATTTTTTCAATGACTTTCGCCTTTCCTTTCTTTGCCTTGATGACTGGATCTTTTTCTGTAGGTGATGAAAGATCAATAATGTCTTGTGGTGGTTGGACTATGTCAGTGACTGGATGAACCTATTTACTTCTCTCCAAAAATTTCTTGCATGTATTGTCATGGGCTTCCTAGTCTGGAACATAAAACCTGCATCCTCACCTTCAAATTCTAGCTTCTTTGCTGATTTAGCTTTCTTGAGTTTCTATCCACCTTCATCTATATCCTCAGCCTGCACTATAGGAGTCTCTTCAATATCAATGGCATGTAGTATGTCTTCTAGATTGCCTTTAGCCACTGCTTGGCTCCTTGTGATCCTTTTTCTTCCTTTTTTACTCACAACTTGCTCTTGTTTTGCAGGTGGAAAAATGGGTATATCAAATTTCTGCAACTGCTCTGTTTCCATCATGACTGGTTCACTTTGCTCTGCCCCTAATGGTTCACTTTGTTCTGCCACTAAAGGTGATTGTATCCCTCTAGGTTTATGAGTTCTATTAGGGGTAATGGTATCCATTTCAAAACCACTAACAAACATAAACGAAGACCAATCTCTGCCTAGTCTTTGTCACTCATCTAAAACCAACAATTTTATTAAGCCATGATGAAAAAGTGAAGTTTCACTTCCCTCAGATTTTTCTTAAACTTTATCTGCCATTTTTTCTAAACTTATGTGTAAATAGAAAGGAAGATCAAGAGATATCTTACCAACAAAGTGTAGGAGAAGCTTGAAATGGTAAGAATATACTTTATGATATCTTCTTTCACATGTGAAATATTTCTGGATAATGAGCAGT
This sequence comes from Pinus albicaulis, assembly GCA_034641835.2. Taxonomy (NCBI): domain Eukaryota; kingdom Viridiplantae; phylum Streptophyta; class Pinopsida; order Pinales; family Pinaceae; genus Pinus; species Pinus albicaulis. Next base: position 288,408,963 of record CM076578.1, on the reverse strand, counting down.
AGCTTTGAGAAATTTTCCTTCATGCAGCTCCTTGGAATGGCATTTATAAGGTCAAGTTCACTGTTTTTTGGCTTGATAAAATCTTTGCATTCCTCCATGTTGAATTGAACCCTTTGAACCATTTTTCTTATCCTCTTGGAATCCTTGTTGCTATTGCAATGATCTCTAGTGTTATAGTGAGATTCAACATTCCCACTTTTGTAGCTGTTCCATTGAAGTTTAGGGAAAATTATTTGGAAAATTGTATATGGCATCCTTGTAGTCTTTCACAAAACTGTAAACATCCTGTCCTTCTGAATACTTCTACAGCTGTTGGTTCTTCATTTATCAGGTTCATATCTGATGGCTTATATCTAAGACAATGGCCACCTTTATTTACCTTCCTTTTTGCAGCCATGTTTCTTTAATTTCTTCTCTACCTCGCTTGATCAATGATATCTGCAAACCTTTGAAAATACCAGCGACAACTTGGGCTCAATGAAATAGCTCTCCAGAGCTCAATGACACGCAAAGAAGGAATAGAGAATAAAAAATGACTCAATTTGGAAAGATTTGGAAGTTCGATGACCACTCATAACATAATGATGACTTATACATGCTTAAAATGGTGATGATGACTTTAGCCTTGACTATGTACCTTGATCATTACCCTAACTGACTTGAATGGCATCTAACTTATCCTTTTAAAATCATTTTCAGACACCTAACAGCTAATTTGACAAGACAAATAGGAAACCTTACTTTCGTAGCATTCCTAGTGTATTTCTGGGCATTTTTGCTATGAAAGTACTAGCAGTTTCGTAGCGAAAAGTGTAATTTATCTGTATATTTCGCTACGAAAGTGTAGTTTCTTGGCTAAAATGACACTTTCGGTGCTATAACCTTTGGAAATGAAAATTTTTAGAAACTTATTATTGATGTGACATGAGGGGATTTGAATGAAGGTGGGTTTAGACCTTAGGGTAGGCCAAATAAGAAAAATTAAAAATTTTCCTTGATCAAGTAATGAAAAATGAATCCAATAACCCTACCTTTGACACATGAATCTCTAAGACTTTGTCAAATGATGCTTCATTTTTTCTGAGTGATAACATATCCGACCAATCCATGGGATTCTTGGATCCCATAAATATACTGGAGGTCAACAACCCCCAATCCTCTCTACTTGCTGTTGTGATATGCTACTAGCTGTTGGGACCCCTATATGCCCCATATCTACCTCCTATAGGTATCCAATAGGTAGGAAACAAGCATCAAGAACTTGTGCCACAAATATATATCCGCTATGTGTCTACCAAATCACACAACAATATATGCTATTCCAACTTCTGATGATGTGCCCAGATACTGCCAACATCCTAGATATCATCCTACCAACAATGACTACCAGCCTTTGCACCTCATGCTAACCTAATGCCTAGAGATTTCTAGTTAAAAAAGCACCATGTAACTCCATCTTGGTCACCTCCCCAAGTGTGAGCCTAGGGGTGGAACATATGCTACCTCGACAATAAACCATGCCATCCCTAAGCCTATAAATGTTAACTCATGCACCTACCAAGTGTCTCAACTGGAGAGTCTCCTCTTTCCCCATGACACGTGATGTCTCATCCAACTGCCTATGGTGAGGCTCCCATGCCTTGTTGCCTGAATGGAAAGTGTAAAAGGAAAACAACCAAACCCTCTATGATTGTAAGCAACATTCGAGTATGGTGGGTGGGTATGTCCCAAAGAGTATGATCAAGAGTCTTCCAGAATACTCAAGAGTAATCCTACACACGACCCTCTCTCCGCCTCGGATTTGATGAGAACCCCCTCGAGGCCCTGCCTCCACTAAAAATGGTGTCCCCATATGCTCAACAATGTCCTCATCAATTCTAGGTGAGTTGTGTCCAATGGTACACCTAATGTCCCTGTCCATAAGTATCCCTGGAGGAAATTCTCCAAGAGCCCACTATGCAGCATCATCTGTCACTGCATACCACCAAGTACCATCACACTCCTCGACATGCCACTATATGCTGCAACCTATCCCTTTATACCATTGGATACCTTCGGCTATGACTATACTTCCCTGTACCATATTGTGTCATACCCGTGTCACTGCACCTGTCACTCCCTGGATATCCTTAATGTGATGCAAATCACTCCTCCTACACCACAATGTAAACCAACATGTTGTGGTATACCACCATGTATCTCTGTGCTCCTCTGCAGGCTATTTATCCTTGCTACATAGCCTTGCACAACACTGGGTGCTATGGCCTTGAATTGGGTTTGTTTACATCACACCACATCCCTCTATATAACACCAGAATCTGCAACATATCTTTATGCACCCCTAGGTACCACTGCCTATTGTCGTACCACCCTGTATCATATGGAATCCTGTATGCACCAATGCATCCACCACTCTGCCAGTAATCCCTTCGCGATGTGAGATATATCTCCTCATCTCCCTAGATATACTTGAGCGATCTAACTCCTCACATGATAACGTGATTTCCTCTAATAATCCTATCCTCAATTGCTTCGGTGTCCAATATACAAGTGAGGGAGCATGATCTCCATAAAATACCCTGTATGGTAGCCTACTGATGACACCTCCTCCTACCAACTCCTAATAGAGTATGCTAATCATCCTACAATCCCATGTACACCCAACATGCCATGACAACTCATGAAATCTTCCTGCTCCCCTATGATGCAAAAGCATATCATGTTTTAAATTTCGTATTTAGTTAATTAGGAGAAACTAGAAAGTTCTATATTTTATGATTAATTATAGAATTTTTTAGAGATTAGGTAGTTAAGATAGATTCCAAAAATTGAGAGGATTACTCTTAACTTCCTCCAAATATCCATGAAGAAGTTTCTCTTGATAAATTTGAGAGATTTCTTCCTCCAAAATAAATAGCCATTTAATTCAAATGGAAAGCCAAGTTTGGTGAGTGATTTGATTTAATAAAATATATGACTTTTTTGCATAGTTTTTTGCACCAATTTTTGGTATAAGAGCCCAAATATTTATAAATTCCTGCAAGATATGAGAGTAACTATTCAATTCTAATTTAGGTCCAGTAACCCATTGGCACATAATTACATTCGCCATTTGAATATCTCATGTATTACAATGGTGATGCTAAGGCATTCACACATCGTAGGAAGCATCTGGGAGCATACGTTGTTGTTCAGAGATAACCAAAATAAGAAAGTTTCTCATGAGTATATGCTAGCATAAGAACATTTTCTATGTGTGAGGAGGTTTCTACGTGTGAGGAATTTATAGAATTTGAAGAAGGAATTATACTTGAAGAATTCAGGTGAGGCTTCATCCTTTCTGTTCCTCAGTACAGTTCATCATATCCTCCTTAATATAGTTTTGCATATACAGTTCTACATACACAGTTATGAGTATATAATTCTTCCTTCCTTGCTGTTCCGTAATATAGTTCTGCGTATTCTCCTATCCATCTCGTGTTGGTTTAATGCGGGTGAGAACAACTGTAGGTGTTTGGTTTGTGTCGTGAGAGCAACGTTGGCGTAAGGATCAGAGATAAAACATCATCGGCTCCATTTTGGGTGAGTATGAAAACTGCGTAGTAGAAATGTGGCTAGGATTTCACTAAACTTGGAGGTGCTTTCTATATTAACAGAGTTCGTGCTATATTGACAGAGCGCTATTGTGTTGAAGTTCACTGGAGTTATTGTGTAAGAAAATTTTTCATCTATATTGCATAGTGGAAGGAACTTGGAAAATGTTTCATATATATATATGAAACATTTTCCATGTTCCTTCCAATATCTATATATATATATATATATATATATATATATATATATATATATATATATATATATATATATATCTAGACCATAACAATTGCAATATTGGTATTTTGAAGAAATAAAAGGGTGATCCAAAATAAATTATTTTGTAACTTATTAAAAAAAATAAAATTTATTTTGGTCATTTCTCAAAGGAGGCCTTCAGAAAATAATTTGTAAGGATTATTATATTATTTCAATTAAGATGGCCCATAGAGCTAGAGTAGCTAGAGGAGTTAGGGGAGATGGAATTGGTTGAGGAAGACCACCTGCTAACCAAGTATTACTTGATGAAGTGAGACATATTCAAACAATATTAGATGCATTGGAGACAATACGTAGAAGAAATGTCGACATTGGTGATATCAGTGAAGCAGAAGAAAGCTCGGAAGAAGAAGCTAAAGTTGAAGAAGAAACTCCAGAAGAGAAAATGGTCAAGATGATCGCAGGAATAAATACAAAGATAAGATTGGATATGCCTATGTACGAAGGAAATTTTAATCCTAAAGAATTGATTGACTAGATCAACAACATGGATAAATATTTCGACTAGGAAAATGTAGCTGAAGAGAAGAAAGTTAAGTTCGCGGTGAAAATATTAAAAGGAAATGCTGCACTATGGTGGGCTAGCATGCAAGTCAAATGAAGGAATAGAAACAAATGGAAGATCACTAGTTTGGGTCGGATGGTAACCAAGCTCAAAGGAAAATCTATTCCTCGATATTATCAGTTAAATATTTTTCAATAGATGTAAAATATTCAGGAGAAATTTATGCGTGTAAAAGAATATACAGAAGAATTTTATAGATTTAAGTATAAGATCTAGTCATATGGAAGTGGATGATGAAACAATAGCTAGATATTTTAATGGCTTAAGATTTGAAATACAAGATGAACTGTATATTTTGTATAGCCCTTAATATTGAAGAAAAATTGGCAAGGAAGCAGATTCAAAGAGGACCATTAAGCAGAGGACCATTAAGTAGAGGAAAATAAAGCAGAGGACCATTAAGTAGAGGACAATCAAGTAGAGGATATTCAAGTGGAAGATTTCCCATTAAAAAATAAGAAGGAAATAATTCACATCAAGTAGAATCATCAAGAGGATATTTCAGAGGACGAAAACCATAACAAAGATGTAGAGGCCGATATTTTGTGGTAATATGTTATACATGTAATAAAATTGGCCATAAATCTAGTGAATGTCCAGAAATATTTTCTAGTCAGGGTAGCACACAAATAGCACAAATCGATATAGAAAGTGTACAATCCTCTACACATGAAAATGCACCTAAAACTGGTGAATCTTTGATGATGAAAATAACTTTATTAAAGTCTCATAAAGAAGAAAATGAACCTACATAAAGGAAAAGATTGTTCAAAATTGTCTGTAAATCAGGAGGGAAATGTTGTAAAGTCATTATTGATAGTGGGAGTACTCATAATCTAATATCCATAGAAATGGTAGAAATGTTGAATTTAAGGAAAACTAAACATCCTACTCCCTACAAAGTTTCATGGTTACAAAAGGGAAATCAGATATTAGTTAATGAACAATGTGAAGTGGAGTTTCAAATAGGATGATATAAGGATAAATTTCTTTACGATGTTATGCCTATGGATGTGTGTCATATTTTTCTTGGAAGACCATGGCAATATGAAAGGAAAGCAATACATGATGGAAGGAGCAACACTTATACTTTTGAAAAAGAAGGAGAAAAGCATGTACTTTTTCCTTTGAAGAATGAAAAAGCACAAGAAGAAGACCAATCCAAGGTAATGTTACTTAGTGGAAAAGAGTTCCTTAGAAATCAAGCATGAGGAGATAAATTTTGCTTTGATTGGTAAGCCAAAAATAGACCTCACAAGCACAAATTTGAATGATCTTCCTGAAGAAATTAAAAATATGTTGAATGAATTCATTTGTATTTTAGTGGATGACTTCCCTAATAAGTTGCCTCCCATTATAAGTATTATCCATCATATTGATATCATTCCACGTGCCAGCGTTCCAAACAAAGAAACCTACAAAACGACTTCAAAGGAGAATGAAGAGATTAAAAATCAAGTGCAAGAATTTCTAGATAAGGGTTTCATCTAAGAAAGTTTAAGTCTGCGTGTTGTTCCAAAAATGTTAGTGCCAAAGAAGGATGGCAGGTGGAAAATATGTACAGATTCTCGACCAATCAACAAAATCAAAATTAGGTACATGTTTCCATTACCTCGTATTGATGATCTTATAGATTGTCTAATTGATTCTGCATATTTTCCTAAAATAGACTTAAAAAGTGGATATCATCGGATCATAATCAGAGAAGGTGATGAATGAAAAACAACATTCAAAACTAATAATAGATTATGTGAATGGTTGGTAATGCCCTTTGGACTAAAGGCTAATGAATGAAGTATTAAAATAATTCATTGGAAATTTTTTTATAGTTTATCTTGATGATATATTAATTTATAGTCAATCAAAAGAAGAGCACCTATGACATCTTGAGATGGTTTTGAAGAAGTTACAACAGGAGAAATCGTTAATCAATTTAAATAAGTGTTGTTTCATGAAGACATAATTATTGTACTTGGGTTTTGTGATTTCAAGGGAAGGCTTAAGTATGGATCAAGAGAAAGTGAAGGCCATAATAAATTTTCCAATTCCATGAAGCATTTTAGAGGTAAGAAGTTTTCATGGATTGGCAAGCTTTTACAAAAAAATTATCAAAAAATTCAGTGGCATATGTGCTCCAATTGTAGAAACTATTAAAGATAAAATAAACCACTCCATTGGAAACAACCAACTAATAAAATATTCAAATTATAAAAGAAAAAGATTATAGAACAACATATTTTAGCATTTCCAAATTTCAATAAGTTGTTCCAAGTTAAGACCAATGCCAGTGGAACTGAAATAGGAGTTATTCTAAGTCAAGAGGGAAAACCAATTGCCTATAACAGTGAAAAACTCAATGAAGCTAAGCAAAAATACTCTTCTTATGTTAAATAATTCTATTCCATCATACTAACTTTAAATAAATGGAGACATTATCTTATACCAAAAGAGTACATCCTCTACATAGATAATCATGCTTTACAATATATCAAAAATAAGAAAAAATCAAGTCAAAGACATGTTAAAAAGATTGAATTCTTACAAAATTTAACATTTTTCATCAAGCATAAAAGTGGGAAATAAAATAAAGTGGCGAATGCATTAAGCATGATCAATTTAATTTTGCAAGAATTCCAAGTAAATGTCTTAGGATTTAATGAATTGAAAGATATGTATAAAGATGATCCAAATTTCAAAAAAGCTTATGCAGCTTGTGAAAATGCTGTAAGTAGAGATATAACTCCATGGTTAGATAACATGATAAAATAAGGAATTCTATTCAAAGGAGGACAATTATGCATTCCAATATGTTCGATGAGAGAAATTTTTTGAAAGAAAAACATAGTGGAGGTTTAGTAGGTCATTTTGGGCGCGATAAAACTCTAGCATAATTACAAGCATTCTATTATAGGCCTTGCTTGCAAGAAAATGTAAGAATATTTGTTGAAATATGCAGGATATGTCAATATGAAAAAGGAAGAAGCCATAACATTGGATTATATTAACCCTTAACAAAACCAAATCGACCATGGGACTCTCTAAGCATGGATTTTGTACTAGGATTTCCCAAAACACAAAGAGGAAGTGACTCAATATTTGTTTTTCCTGACAATTTCTAAAAGATGACACATTTTATAGCTTGTAAAAATACAAATGATGCAACTAACATAACAAACTTGTTCTTCAAAGAAATAGTTAGATTGCATGGATTACCTAAATTTGTTGTTTCTGACAGAGACACCAAGTTTGTGGGTCATTTTTGGAGAACTCTATGGAAAATGTTAGGAACCAATATTGGCTTTAGTTCAATGTATCATCCCCAAATTGATGGTCAGACAGAGGTTGTAAACATAGCTCTTGGAAATATCTTAAGGAGTTTGGTAAGTGAACATCCTAAATAATGGGATCAGGTACTTGCTTAGGCAGAGTTTGCATATAACGATTCACCTAACAGAAGCACTGGATTAAGTCCATTACAAATTGTTTATGGAGTGAATCTAAGGGAAATTTATGAGTTAAGGAACCATGGAAAAAAACAATTCAGAAGTGAAAATGGTGAATATGTTGCAGCTAGTATACAGGAAATACAGGACAGAGTCAAGTAACAATTACAAGAAAGCAACAACAAGTATAAACAAAGAGTAGATTCAAAAATAAGACAATTGGATTTTGAAGTTGGGGACTTGGTTATGGCACATCTTCGAAAAGAAATATTTCCTAAAAGGGAATATAATAAATTAAAATTGAAAAAGATTGGACCATGCAAAAATTTGAGGAAAATTTCCTCAAATTCTTATGAAATAGAACTACCCAAAGGCTTTGGTATTTCACCAATCTTTAATGTTTCAGATCTATACCCCTTTAAGGAACCAATAAATGATCCTACATATGCACATGTTAGTGATAAGGTTCAATGGGAGAAACAACTACCTTAAACACCAAAAAAGTAGATTGAATCAATCATCAATAAAAGAGTGGCCAAAAAGACTAGAAATGAAGAGTATTTTCAATACTTGGTTAAATGGAAGAATCAACTAGTTGAAGATGCTACTTGGATGACAACAACAAAGATTTAAAAATATGGTACTAGTATTTAAGAACTTCATAAGCAAAGCATATGAATGTATCTTTTCCTCCCTGGTAGTATGATGCAGGAGCATCTCATGTTTTAAATTTATGATTTATTTAATTAGGAGAAACTAGAAAGTTCTTGATTTTATGAATAATTATAGGATTTTCTAGAGATTAGGTAGTTATGATATATTCCTAAAATTGAGAGGATTAATCTCAACTTCCTCCAAATATCTAGGAAGAAATTTCTCTTGAGAAATTCGAGAGATTCCTTCCTCCAAAATAAATATCCATGTAATTCAATTTTAAAGCCAAGTTTGGTGAGTGATTTGATTTAATAAAATATATGATGTTTTTTTACATAGTTCTGTGCAACACCCTGTCAATCCATCCTATCACTAGTGCTATCAAGAACTCTCAAGGTGATATGAAAAGGTGTGTGCACCCAACCACCGAGTCCATCATGCAAATACTACCATCACCTACCAACTCCACGACGTGACGGGGAATCCCACCTGGATCCCAACAACAATTTAGACCTCTAGCCCCTCTAGTAATCGATATGATCCACTAATATATTTCCATGGTTGAACCTAACCTCCTAGCCAACTCCACTTGATACCAACTCAATATCTCTCTCCATCAAACCCCAAGAGAGGGATAGAATGTGTTGGCCACCTATAAAATTTGTTCTATCAAAAGGTGGCCAAAACATTGTTTGGCCTTCAAGAAACAGTTTCATTGCCAAAATTTTATTTCTTGAAGCCTCTGGAAGATCTCATGCCCTTGTCTGAAAATATTCACTACTGTTTTCCTTCGGAACTCAGAAATTCTGCTAAAGATCCATGAGAAAATACTGCTGTAAAATCCCCTTTCTCCCCTTCCTCCACTCAGAAACTAACCTTCATTTTTACTCTCTTTTTCCCCCATCATTTTCCTCTATTTTCCATTTTCCCCATCTCCCCTTCATAAAATCTCGTTTGTAGAGTTTAAAACTCCTTTCTGAACTCTGCCGAAAACCTCAAATCCTTTTAAAATCCATGGAAAATCCATAAAAAATGCCTCTGTTGTATTACAGACTTAAGCCCCTCGGGCTAAGCCTTAAAACACTTCCCCTCCACATGCCCGCACCCTAGAACCAGGTGCTAGACCCATAAAGCGCTTATCACGTCACAAAGTCTGAGCGCATAAGTCTATTTGTTGTGTTTAAAAGTTCCGATGCAATTAAGCCCGTGTAGACAGCCCCCGAACCCATTATTGTTTTATATAACCTTTATGCCCGCAATCGGGCGCTAATCATTGTGAAAACCCATTCCCGTTTGATTTTTTCCTGTCTAAATCTAAAAATCCACTTACCCAAAGTTTTGGTCTAAATGCGCCGAGCGTTGATTTTTAATGAAAAAATGGGTTGATTGAAAGACCGCATCAAAAATTCTGATGCGATTAAGTCCCATATGTACAAACCCCGCCCCCTCCGCTTTTTTCCATATAACCTGCACCCGGGACTAGAGGTCAAAGTCCCAAGGCGCTTAATCGCATCGGAGGATTCTGAATGGTTAGATTGAAAAGCCCGAGCCCAACCTCTGATTTCGATTAGCCCTCATATGCATAAGCCTCGGGCTCATCATATTCCATGCATCCAGCGGCCTCGCAATCGGACGCCACCCATTTCATACATATAAGATCCCCCCTCCCCCAAAACCTTTGTTTTCATTAAATTTTTTGATTTTTCTACATTATGAAGGGTTTCTGCCGGAACATGGTTAAAACAATATCTGTCGTCGATCTAGAGCCGATCGAATGACCGGCACAATATCACAAATGTTTGATAGGCACGTTTCCATTTCATGCCACCTCTGATTGCGATGGCCCGATCGCGCAATCGCATCGGTGATTTTCGTTACACCCTCCCTCTTTTCCCCGCCGATTGCGATCCTCCGATTGGATCTGGACTGTCCACGTGTCCAGATAGGATGGCCCAGATCTTTCCCGCATAGTTCCATCGCCTTTTGACTTTCCACTTTATGTTCTTCAACTAATCCCCACCATCGATCTCTGTGCGATCGACGAATCTGATTTTTTCTGTTTCTCCGCTCTCCTTTGACCACTTCTAATGAATCCTAACCGTTGGATGATGCCATCCGACGGCCCTGCTCTTTTCCCACACCCTATGAAGCAGTTTAACCCAAGACGTAGGATTTCTTAATTGGTTTCATGTTTTGTAGGTGATTAATGGTTTTCCATTATATTAAAAGAAAATCCGAAGGCTGGGAATGACGATTCCTGCGCCTTTGATTCATCAAAAGGAACCATTCGTTGGGCTCAAATTCTATGTCTCGTCAATGTTTCATGAGGCATTGATGCCATATGAGCCCTACGCGGCCTGCACATCAACAAGACACATCAATACATAAAAGAAGCAAAGAGTATCAGTGTTAAAAGATCTAAGCCAAAGTAGAAAATCATGTTTGAAGATTTCCTAGCACAGTTTGAAGGATTAAGGCACACATTCAGCAAATCAAAAGCCTAAATCCACGGATAAAGACGTCATAAAGACCGAAATACATAGGATAAGCCTGATCAGACCTAAAACACAGATCTCAAGTAACTTAAAGGTGTTTTAGGAAGAGACAAAGACATCTGTCGATCCGAGAAAGCCTCCACCGCCACAAGAAGAGGCCAATCGAACCCTCTCCAGCTCCTAAAGGCACCTGCAGCCTCACAAAAATCAAAGAAGGCTTAGTCATTACCTGAACAAGAGGTGTTTGCCTAAAGACAACTGAAAAATTAATACGAATCAAAGATCTTATCTCTAATTTTCGGCAAAACTATTTTTAAAAGATTAAGAACAACCCAGAAACGAATCTTTTCGATCATAAGGCCTTGGGGAGAAGAAACAGAGTTACTTCAACATGACACAGAGCCTCAAAAGTCAACAAAAGCTCCGACCGAGCTTAATCCTAGGTGTAAATCAATTAATGCAGATAAACATCTGTAAATTCTTTATCGAGCCCCTCAAAGGCCGAGAAGTCATCAATCTGTATTAATTGACCCAGGAGATCTTTTATCAGATCCCACCTCCTCATTCTTCTATAAATACTTCTATAGAAGATGAGAAATTCTTGGTCTCGGGACATCTGAATGCATATAATAGTTTTCTAAAGCTACTGTTTCCCTGTTTGCAACTTGAAGATACATAAGCTGATATGGGAAGTTTGAAGTTGTAGAGACCCACAGGGCTTGCCGATTGTAACTGGTTTGAACATCAAATACAAGCTGCTGATTTATGTGATCCTGATTTATGTCAATGGTGATGTGTTCCTCACTGTCAATTGTTATTCTTTTTAATGTTTTCACTCTGTTCACTTTCTCTGATAAAGAACAAAAAATGTAGAGCTAGGATTTACTCTCAATAGTACCCTACTCTTACTGAAGGCTTTATTTCTATGTTTTCTTCATTCGAAAGTTCTCTTTAAAGAGTATATTGAAGCAGGTTGGTTTCAAAGCACTTGCATGATCTAGATTGCTCCTTGTGATTGTTATCTGTGTTTTTCTTATAGCATATGCTGAAAGCAGGGTAGTTTGAAAGCACTCACCTGATCTTAAGCTATTCCAACTGTTTTTAAAATGTTTTTCTAACTAAAAGTACTTCAATGCAGGCTGGTTTAAAAGCACTTACCTGCTCTCAGAATACTTTTATGTTTTTCTTAAGTACATGCCGAAGCAAAATAGTTTGAAAGTACTTATTTGATATTAGGCTATTCACTGTTCTTCATTTGTTTTGTTCTCCACTTCCTATCTATTTCATTCCATAAAATCAACTTAAGAGATCCTTTGACATAAGTGACTCGCCCCATGGATCCTTCTTGAACCTTTCTGTCTAATTAAAATCCTCCTACGACTCCATAGCCCAAATGGTTAAAACTGTTTTTTCCTTTTCTGTCAGCCGAATCATTCCTTAACTTGTAGACATCTTCACCCTTTATTTTGAACTGCCTTCACCTTCATCATGTATTTTCCCAACCAAAAAACAAACAAACAAAACCCATGCTCTTCATAACTAGCCCAATATCACATTTCAGGTTTTAAAGATCACACCTTTAAACTCATTCATAGAGAGATCCCTCTCTGGATTTAGGAGGGCTAGATCCTTGAATCCCAAAGCAGTTTGATGTTGTCTTATCTTTTGGTTTTTCCAATCTAGCCAAAACATAGGAACCCCAATAGAATGCATGAAAAACCATACACAGAACAAGTCGTCCATCCGACGAATGCTACACCCACAACTCGTGTTGTCTCATCTTGCTAGTCTGGCCAATCCATGTAATTTTCCTAGGTAACACAACCTCTCTCTCACCAATAGGATGAGGAAACCCAATAATTTTGCAAGCCCCATCGATATATGGCTGAAGGGGACTGCCATCTGAAATCACGATAACTCTATTGCCTATCGTTGCACCTAACTGCTCCTCATCAATGACTGAATCCAAGGATGGTTGTTCATCCTCCCCCATCATGGACTCAACATGAGCCTCCAACTGCTCCTCCATAGACAACCCAACACACAAGAAATTCCCACCAGTCAGTTGTAGGTGAGTATCATCCGACAACTCTATCATAAATCTAGATGCCTCTGCACCTATCGACACCTCAACAATGATGGATATGTCTCTCGACACCTCATAAAACTGTGGTTCATTTACATCACCTCATAATTAATTAACAACCCTGGATACCTATACAACATATGGAATATCATTAAAAGGTGTATTCTCAACTGTCTCCTTGCTAACCATGGCCCCTTCAACTATTATTTCATCTTATACCTTAATCCTCCTCATCAACCCTGCATAATTCCACTGAATTCCCACTGATTTGTGCATGTATCTTAGTTCAAAAAACTCAAAAAAAGAGAGGGACGCTTGAATTTCATGTCCCAATGATTGATATTCCCTCCAATTTTCTGCCAATAACTCCACATCAGTTTCAAACATGTCTTGCCATCTTGATGCATTATCCACAATTTTTCGCATAGTGGATTTGTTGTATAATTGAGAATGGCCTTGATTCCCAATTTTTGTATGAATCAATTGCTTCCCCACATCAATCATCATTTTAATCACCTCATCTAAGGTTATTGCCATAGTGTTTGATTTTAACCTTTCTTTGGACCCCATGAATTTTTTGTTTGTTTGTTTGTTATTCTGGTCTTGTCATAGAATGAAGCTTTTCCCATAGGCTGAGAAAAGAACCTGACTCTCATACCATTGTAATGTTCCAAAATATGAAAAATAGTGATATGAAAACAAATAGAAAATTTACACAACAAAATTTTAAAACAATTTAGTGAACACCCAAAATAATTAGAAATATGGAAGCAACTGAGCCATTTTATTATAAAATAGTGCAAGAGTACAAATATATGGAAGGAATGCACCTGGCTTGCTTTTTTGGAAATAAGAGAAATGCCTAGGTGAAGAAATGATAACCCAGAAGATGTCTAACTGTTGCTCCACACCGCCCCAATAAATCTACATTGTTTGCTGCAAATATATGGCTGAAAACCCCACCTTCAATGCTTCTAAAATTCTGCAAAATTATTTATGAGGTCCTTGTCAAAAACCCAGAAAAACCCAAAAATGGTTTGGTTTGGTTTTGACCTTCCAAAATAGACCCCCAAAATCCCTACACTCTCCAATAGTTACCGAAGCGTGCTATTTGACAAACCACCAACAAAATCCTCCCCAAACACTCTTGAAATGTAGCAATCATCTCCCCTAATACTTCCCTTATTTCTCCTGGCAAGAAATAGCCCCAATGGTGAGACCAATTTCTCTCTTCTACACTAGCCCTAGAGTCAGAAAAATCATTCTCGAATATTGCTACTACTTCCAACACTCAAAATCACCCAATAGACAAAAAATATATTAGGCATTCTTCTCCTAATTTCTCCTGGAAATATCCCTCCATAAGAATGCTGCAATGGCCACCCTATATCCGTTACTGTGTCCTCCATAAATACACATTGTTGGGGAAAAATGAATACAATTGCTGGAAATATCTCTACAATTCTGCTCTGGATGATAATGGATGAAGCTATCTAGGATGGAACTCGAAGTACCTTGAAGAAAGGGTGAGTTCTCCTCTTGGAAAATTCTTGCTAAACTGTAAGTGGCCCAACTAAACAACTCTAGCAACATAATCAAATTTGATAAGCCAATAATGCTAATTGAAGTGTGTTTCCTTCCTTTTATAGCTTTTGTGGAGCCTTTCTTCTTCCCTTTTCTTCCCTCTAATGCATTTTGAATCATTGGTTTAGGGAGTGCATATTTCTTATGGGGAATAAAATTAACTTTCCTCTAACTCCTAAGTATTCTATCAAAAATCAAATGGGCTCTGTCTTCACGAAAATTGGCCCCCAATAAATATTGTTCCAAAATAATTTAGGAAGGGACATTACAATCCTCCCCACCAAAAATTTCTTGTCCTCAAGAAACGTTTGAAAAATTTCCCTCTCTGACTATTGATCACCACTATTACCAATAATACCAGGGTCCCAAATGTACCATTGAGTTATCCCCAATATCAGCACTGTCCTGACATGAAGGAATACCTTGATATCAGGATCTCAAGCCATCCTAATTAATGTGAAGCACACCTTGCTCCACTCGCTACCCAACCAGATACATGTACGAGAAGCCCTTTGCATACTAGAAATAAGTATATCATCATGATAATGTAGAACTCTGTCCAACTCCCCATGAAATTTCCCTAATGAGTAATCCATCTCATACACTACAAGAGTAAACTCATGAAGATGTAATCCAATCCTAGTGGGATTGAACCCTCGTCTACCTAGGCCTCCTCCGATCTCTTCCTATCGATCACCTTGCCACACCAGTGAAGTCCCCCACACCATCAAGGAATCACTAAAACAAAATGGAATATCTGGATTACCCTCCCCTATAGAAACCTTCTCACCTCTATGGGTAGCTAAAATGCTTAGTTGTGTTATGCTAGAATCACCTGCCTATCACAAAAGGAACCTATCCTGCTAAAATCGTGACACTTCGGTCATGACTGAATGCCTAGCATGCTCATATGAGAGCCTCCTCTCCCATAACTATGGCCATAATCTATGTGATGATCAAGGCTAGGCCAATCCTGCCAAAGTTACTCAACAACGCCAGTGCCTATCACTCTATGGCTAGCCCCAATCTTAAGCAACAATCTACCTTGTCCTATGGTGAGGGCTTCGATGATCCCCCATGTGTCCGATTGTGAATGAATCAATCTGCCTGTTATCCCGACCATGCTCACTAAGGAGTAGAGTATCCCACCAATCCACTAGATTCCTGGATTCCATAGCCATACTGGAGGTCCAAAACCTCCAATCCTCTCTTCTTGTCACTGTGATGTGTTGGTAGTTGTTGAGACCCATATGTGCCTCGTCTCTACCTCCTGTAGGTATCCAATAGGTAGGCACCGAGCATCAAGAACCTGTGCCACGAATATCCAGCTGCTCTGTGCCTACCAAATCACACAAAGAGATCTAATATCCTAGCTCCTAATGATGTGCCTGGGTACTGTCGGAAGCCTAAGAATCATCCTGCCAACAAGGACTACCATCCTCTGCACCTCATGCCCACTTAATGCCTTGAGTTGTCCAACTGAAAAAGCACCATGTAACTCCCTCTCGGCCACCTCCCCAAGTGTGAGCCTAGGGGTGGAACATTTTCCACCTCGAAAATAAACCATGCCATCCCTAAGCCTGTAACCATAAAATCATGCACCTACCAAGTGTCTCAATTGGAGAGTCTCCTCTTGTCCCATGACATGCAGTGTCTCATACAACTGTTTAGTGTGAGCCTCCCATGCCCAGCTTCTTGAATGGAGAGTGTCAAAGGGAAACAACCAAACCCTCTGTGATGTGCTTAGGTACTATTCGAAGCCTAGGCATCATCCTGCCAACAAGGACTACCATCCTCTCACCTCATGCTCACCTAATGCCTCGAGTTGTCCAACTTAAAGAAAACCATGGAACTCCCTCTCGGTCACCTCCCCAAGTGTGAGCCTAGGGGTGGAACATATGCTACCTCAATAATCAACCATGCCCTACCTAGGCCTATAACCATAAACTTGTGCACCTACCAAGTGTCTCAACTAGAGAGTCTCCTCTTGGCCTATGACACGTATTGTCTCATCCAACTACCTAGAGTGAGCCTCCCATGCACCGCTTCCTGAATGGAGAGTGTCAAAGGGAATCAACCAAACCCTTTATGACTGTAAGCAACACTATAGGATGATTGGTGGGTATGTCCCAAAGGGTATGATCAAGAGTTTACTGGAATGCTCAAGAGTAATCATACAGACGACCCTCTGTCCACCTCGGATCTACAGATAACCCCCTCGAGGGCCTTCCTCCACTAAACATGGTGTCCCCAGATTCTCAAAAATGTCCCCATTGATCCTAGGTGAGTTGCGTCCAATGGTACACCTAGAAAATTTTAAGTGAATTTTAAAATACTGATTCACCTGTCCCTCTTAGTATTTTTCCCAACAATTGGTATTATTGCAGGTCCTTCAGAAGAAGCTTGAACGCTTGAAGGAGATCCCTCACGATGATGGGAACAAAGAAGATAACTCAAAAGTGGGATTCAGAAAACTGTGACAGTGATATATCAGATGCAGTGATAATTATAGATGCCAGCAAATATTCAATTTTGGGAGCACCTCACTTTCTACAGATAAAAAATGAAGAAGGTGGTAACAAAGAATTATGAGGTATGGGTTCTTGTTTTAAGTTTTTCCCTAATCCATTGAAGCATATCCTGTTCCTTAGGAAATAACATATGGTGTATGAAATATGGCCATGAATGGTGCTTATGTACTAGCTGATATGTATGGGGATATGAAATTAAGGTGTATGATCCTTAAATGGTGAATCAACTGTGGTCGATTTCCTTGTTTATTCCATATTGACAATGATCATGACAATGACACAACTAAACTTTCACTCTTGGAAAAAAGTGAGAGCAATATTTCTAAAGATTCTCCAGAAGTAGAAGATCAAGTTATAATCAATGTAGATGTGGCTATGCTAAGAAAAGACAACTATCTTCAATGGAAAGAAAATATGGAGTCTAATCTAAAGAACTGTGATATTTGGTATCCAGTATGCAATGGCTACACCAAGATTACTCCATATGATGAATAAGTGAAAAAGGAATATAAGGCTTTAAGTGACATTTTTTGTAGCACACTTGATTCAACATTAAACAAGGTTATGAATCTTACATATGCAAAGCAAGTGTGGGATAAAATACAAGCAATACATGAAGAAATTCCAAAGTAAAATTGCTCATAAGAGAAACTACCAGGTAATATTATCCCTAACAATATGTCAAAAAATGAACGCAATGATAAAGCATCACTTACAATGTTGGATGGAGTTACTAATTTAGAAAATGACAGGTTAGAGGAAATTTATGATCTTAGAACAAAACTTGATCTTGTCTTTAAAAATTTTGTTAATATTAAAGATAAGCTGCAGGAATATGAAAGCAAGGATCATATTAAAACTACAAATGTTGCTGTAGAATCTAAAAAATATTGTGAAGGTGTTGAAGCTAAGATCGTCTCTCTAAGAACATAACTTGAAAAATCAGATAAGCGAAATAAATAACTACTTCAAACATTGGAAGAACAAGAAAATGGCCTGAAATAAGAGATACTCAAATTAAAGAAGCAAGTGGAAGAAGGAAGAAGGGTTGAAGAAGAAAAGCAAAAGAAGTAATAAAGAATGAAGGTTGAGGTAAACATTCTAAAAGGTAAATTAGTAGAAAAAGATAAACATTTGGGATTTTAAGATAGTACTAAGATTCTAGATGAAATTCTTAGTAGTGAGAGGTCTCCCACTATTAAAATTGGTCTTGGTTTTCATGAAAATATTAAAGGAGAATCTAGTTTAAAAGCTAGTGCAAAGAATCAAAAGGATACAAAGAAAAAACTGAAGTGGTTAATAAGGAAAAAATAATCTAACCTAATAAAAAACCAAAGATTATGAATCCTCAAAGGAAATCACTTGCTCCTAACTATTATCACTTTCTCCGTTTCCCAAGGCCGAGAAATGATACTGAAGGAGGTAACCTCAAACCAATCTTTAGATTTGTTAGCTAGCCCTACTTGTTAGTGTCAGTCTAGTCATACTGCCATCAGTGATCAAAACTGCTCTTTTGCATTTGCATATTAGGAGTCTCCTACCGAATAAATTTCACCATTCCGCTAGGTCATGGATTCATTGGTGGTAGTAATTTTTTATCAGTATTCCCTCATGAAATACTTGCTGATTTTCCTCTCTATGGTCTTGGGTCATGAGTCACTTTCACTTTCAAAATCATGTCATTAGGTCATAGGATGGGTCTCATTACTTTTTAGGGTCTCCCCATGATCAAATCTATGAGTCAAATGTTAATAAATATCAACAAGATCACGAGGAAGTCAATAACTCAAGGTCACAACACCTGGAAGATCAAAGAGATATTTTATTCAGCTTAATGTAATTTTCACCTCAAGACCATGTTTTGAGGTGATGTTTTGCCATTATGTCATCTTATGTAATAAGTCACAATTTAGAAGCTGCCATCTCCACAAAGTCATCATCCTACCTTCAGATAAGTTTTCCACAACATGTTTAACACCAAATCATCTTCCAAGCAGATCCATCAGAAAGATCCCGGAAAGAGCTTTCCAACGGTATATTACACTCTTAAAACTGACTTCTGGATTTAAATTTGTGCTTAAGTGAAGTAAAAGTCCCCTATATCCTCAAACTTCACCTATTTCCCCTTTTTCCCTTAAAATTTATGTTTAAAGTTTAAAATTTTCCTTAATAAAATCCCTTTTTCCTCCCTCCGATTATGAAATCGCATTATAAATTATTTAAACATAAATGCGATTTGTAACTCAACCACTTCCCCTCCATACCGTGGGACTCTATAATAAACAATCCAAAGTTTATTATTAAAAACCCCCCCGTCGTTCCAAACCACTTCCCCTTACATAACCCCTTAAACTTTATAACAAAGTTTAAGTTTCATATTGTAAATCCCACCAATCGCACCTCCGATTCAATTGCTCCGATTAAATCGCATTGCAACATTTAACAAGTGCCTTTTGACTACCCCACACCAAAAGCTCTGATGAGATTATGATCTGATTAGGCCCCGCCCGTTGATATGTTTGCCGTCGATCTAATCAACGATCGGATGGCCCATATCCAATCGGCACTTTTCATTCCTCTCCTCTGATTGACCCCTCCTGACGGCCAACCCCCGATTATTCCTGCACCGTCAATCTACCCCCGCCGATCCAACGTCTCACAGTCCATCGCTAAATCGGCATCGGCGTTTCACATATGTCGCACTCCGCTCCCCTTTTACCTCTGATTCCGATTGACCTCGAGCTTGTTGGTGTCCCGTGTTTTGAAATTTTGGAAAATTAAAAGACAAGGCAACATCAGAACCAATCTTTAGAGTCCCAGGATCTAGTCCTCCTGTTCTCAGAGAGGGATCTCTCGAATGTTTGTTTTCAAAGGTTTATCTTGTGTGCATAGAATATGGATTTTAGACTAGTTATTAAGTGCAGGTGTTTGTTTGTTTTTTTGGTTGGATTGATACATCAGAACATGAAAGGCCTAGGAAAGATATATAGAATGAAGGAACATCTGGTTCATTGGGCAATGGAGTAAAAAAGAGGTCATAACATACTCATCAATTGATATGGGATATCAGAGGGAAAATCTAACTTGGCCATAGGATCCTTTGGTTTTGGAATGAGATGGAAATCAATGATTTGGAAAGAGAAGTTTAATTCTCAACGAAGGGAACTTGAAAACATAACTTGAACAATAAAGAAATATTTATTCTACAAACATTCTTTAAGAAAATAATGACTTCAAGACAACTTTTGAAATGAAATCTAAGATTTGGGGAACACCCTATTTCCTCAAAGATTTTATTTCAAATGACTTAGAAAACATAAAAGATTCACTGATAATTGCAGTCATAGAAGAGGGAACACCTAATACATCTATGATTAAAACTATAAAAGACCTTCCAAACAACTGTTCAAGCAATGACAAAGGACAAGATCGAAACAGACCTCTTTGACTAACTTAAAACAATGGTACTTCAAAGGGAGACTTCAATAAGAGCTTTCAAGTGAGATCAGACAAGCAGGGAGAACCATAAATCATGTTGAAATCAACTATTTGAGCTATTATAGAAATAAACAAGCATGAGGACTAAAGAGAGAGATTGAAGACTCTAAAATATCTCAGCAGAAGAAAACATAAAATAGTGAAGGATGAATAGGTCTAAGGTGCTTCCAGGAGTCATTTCTTAGCCTAAAAATTTCAACCTACTGTAGTAAGAAATTATGGAACAAAATGAAAACAGGAGAAAACATTAAGCAGTTCAGAATACTTCACCAACAACCAAGCTCATGGATCCAATGATAGAGCCTTCTCAGTAACAAGAATGCAACAACATCATCAGGGCTTCCAAGACTTCAATATCATCTTCAACTTCAACAGACTATGTATTATTTCAGAGAGTTTCAGTATTACAACTAGTGATCAACCAACAATCAACCAACCCCTTTCTCATATTCTCCAGTAATATTTATAGAACAATGAAGAGGTGAAATGGGATAAAATATCTTCTATGTTCAATTAATACAGTGCACTGTCTCTCAGCCTTTGAGGGGCTCAATAGAGAAGATTTTTGATGTTTCCCCTGTATTAATTGGTTTACATTAACTATTAGGCTTTCTGGAAAGAATTTGTTGACTTCAAGGCTTCTTATTATCTTGGCAATGACTTCTGCTGACAGTTTACAATAATTTCCTTTAGTTGGAATAATTGTTCAGCTGCATTGATGCAAAATATCTCTTGGTCTGGTAATAACTTCGGCCTCCTTTTGATTGCTTTGAGGCTGCAGGTGGCTCTGAGGTAGCTGGGAGATTCAATTAGCCCCTGATGTGGCAGCTTATGCTTTCTATTTGATAAACACTCACGTTTTTCTTTAAACTTTGTTTCAGTTGGAAGGATTAGGCTTTTGATAATCCATCTTAGCCATAATCCCTGCAAATCTATCTTCAAACTTATGTCTTGGTACCTTTTTTGCCTTTGACACTGATATTCTCTGACTGTGCTTGATTCATGTGTTTTTTCTGGTGTGCAGGGTTGCGCAGGGATGATATGGCATCAATGCCTCATGGGTCTTCGATGAAACATGAATTTGAAACCCTGCGAAGGATCCTCTTTGATGAATCAGAGGCGAGAAGATCGTCACCCTCTGCTTCTGAATTTTCTTTAGAAATGGAGAGAAAACCATTTAACCCTGAAAAATACAAACAAATATTATAAAATCTTGCATGCATGTATAGGTTTATTGCTTCAGAAGGCACGTGGAGAGAGCATGGCCATCCAACGACCGAGATTGATTTAGAAGAGGTCAAAGGAGAGCGGAGGAGGAGATTAAATCGGGACCGTTGATCGCGCAGAGATCAACGGTCGAGAGCGAGGGTGAATAAACAACGTGAAGGGTTCACATTATTTATAAAAATGAAATAAAAATGGAAAAAACAGCTTAAAAACCTTTGTTTCGGGAAAAATAGTCGAAAATCAATGTCAGGAGTCGAGACAATCGTGGGCCATTGGATGAGAGCAGCCCACGCGATCAACGACAGAGAACAGGCGTCCATGAACCTTAGAAACATGCCTAGACATTAGATTTGTTAATAAAACTATGTTGAACAAAGTCCTCAGGTCCGGAAATGCTGACTGGACGAGGAATGAGGGCTATGGAAGGTGGGCCGTCGATCTACAGATCAGATCGACAGCGGAGATCTGTTAAATATCGCGCCGGGTCCACGTTAATTGTCGGGCATCTTCGGTGAGCGATCGCTGTCGGATGAGCAGCCTCAGATCAGACGGTGGTTGTCAATATCACACCGGGCCCATGCCCGAACTTTAACGTGCGATGGACGACAGTTTTGTGAATAGTGCCTAGGACACATGTCGGTGAGCGTATGGAATCACTGTTGATTGGGAAAAAACTGCCCGCGCTAAAAAACGGTGCGATGAATATCGCGTGGTTTTTGCGGCGGTGAGTGGTTGGTGGGGATCAGCGGGGAGATGGATTCCGCACCGTCCGATCTTCAGATTAGATCGACGGTGTGGAGTGATTTAAATTTCACAGCGATGGTAATTTATAAATATAAATAAAGCCGAAAAATAAATATAAACAAAGTTTTTTAATATTTTCAGGGCGGGATAAAAATATAATACAGTTAGGCGCGCGTCTGCGGGGCTACAGGTTATATGGAAAGCCATATGATCGGGGGGATATGGATGAAGGGCTAATAGGCATGGGGTAATGCAATAAGCGTTTAGAGGATCAGTGCTCAGTTCTAGTGCCTGGGCGTATGGAAGAAAGGGTTAAAGACTTAGCCCAAGGGGGCTTAAGTCATAAACAATGTATTTTTATGGAATTTTAATGGTTTTCAAGGGGTTTTGAGGTTTTTGGTAAGGCTAAGAAAGAGTCTTAAACCTTATCAAGGGGGTTTTAATGAAGGGAAATTGGAAAAGCATGAAAATGAGGGTTTTTCATGGGAAAAGAAAGCGAAGACGAGGTCAGTTTTGGAAGAAGGGAGAAAAAGGAAAATGGTGCTTGCAGCAGTTTTTCTTCATGTAATGACAGCAAAATTTCTGAGTTGAAAAGGGGAAAAGCAGTGATGATTATCCAAAGGATAGGATATTATCAAAAGACTTTAAGCATCAACAATTTTTAGCAATGAAATTGTTTCTTGAAGGCTATCCAACATCATTTAGCCACCACTTGATATGACAGAATTTATGGGTGACTAACAGGGCCCACCATATAATTCTTCCACCCATTTGTGTCATCAAAGGCCTTTAACCTTTGTTAATCAAACTTTGTTTTAATTTACTTTACAAATATTTTCCCCTCCGCTCATCCCAATCGCATTGGCTATCTTGGTTAAGTAATTTGTCCACCCCAAATCCTCCGATCCTGATCACAAATTGCACTGTCGGGACTTGCCCAATCGCATTGGCGAAGTTGTGTCATGTTCCACCCCACCCCCCAATCCCCGATTGCGATCACTGTGTATCCATCACGGATATGTATTTCAAGCATTTGGTTATATGCATTTCAAAGGTTTTGTTACATATTATGTTCCCTCCTCACCTTCCGATTGCGATTACAACACCGGACCTCCCCCAATTGCATCGGAAGTTCTTCGCTCCATTGTATAAAGTATTCCCTCCACTCCATCCATTCCGATTGTGATTATAATGCGGGTCCCGCCTCCATCCCTTCCCTTTTCCCATTCAAAAAATTAATTTCCCTTCACTAAAAGTGTAATTTCATTTCAGTTTTATTTCAAACAATATTTTATTGAAAAAGTCAGTTTATTCAAACGAATAATGGAAAGCAAAGTAAACAGTCAGCTGGCCGAGAGATAAATAAAAAAAATATTTCTACAATAGCGTAAGGATAGGGATTTTCTCCTCAAATCGCCTATTTATCATTCAACAGCGAAATTGTAAGTCTGCCGAAGTAAAGCAAATGTAATATTGTTCCTTCTTTAGGGCAGATTGTTAGATTTCTTTTCTATGATTAGTTTTCAGTTCTTCAGCTGTTAGAACAACTCCCTTTTTCTATGGATCTATGTTCCCACATTTCAGTGTATTTAATGTAATTGTAAACGATTTGTAAAGAGTCGGAGAATTTGTAAGTCAGAAGTAGGGGAATAGTGTGGAAGAACATTTTGCGCTCCATTGTGCAGTTGACAGGGAATTAATAAGAGATGCAGCTCTGATTTGTGGGATCCATGCGGTATGAGATTTAGATTTTTTTTTCTCCTTTGTTTCATATGTAAGTCATTATGTTTCACCTCTCATCCATAAACATTTCCTTTTGAATGCTTTCAAGATAGAAAGGTAGGATCCATTTTCATGCCCTGCCTTGGGAAATCATTCACACTCTGTGTTTTTCGTCTGTTTGAAAAGGATCCATTTATTGTGCCCTTTTCAGCTTCTCACTAGTATTCCATCCCATCTTTATTAAACTTTAATTGCTAAATTTACTGCCTACCTTGCCCCATGAAATATCCTGTGTCTTGATTTAATCCCCAGTTTCAACTGTCCCACTTAATCCCACACATCCCTGAAATTCATTCATTTTATTAAAACCTTTTCCCATCATTTTACCTAGCCTAATATCAGTTCACTATTGTGTTTTATTGAATATCTATTTTTACGGAGAGAGCCCTCTCCTGTCCTTGTAGGGCTAGCTACAAGGCTGAGTGTGGTTTAGTTGTTACCCTGTTTTGCCATTTTCAGCCTGGGGACCAATTCGGGTGCTAACATCTCTGGCGACTCCACTGGGGAGGTTGTTTCGATCTGACCGTCTGTGAACTTGTGTTCTTAGCACTGAAACGTGTTTATTCTTCTTTGAAGAAATTTTGAACAGAGGCCTGTAGAAGAGCAAATCGTAGTGATGCTCTGTGTTATAAAGAGTATTGAGGAACCTTGCCTAAGGTTAAAAAACCTTGGTTACATTGAAATGCGACACTTTTAAAGAAATCTCTGTGATTTGAGTGAAATTTTGGTCTATTCGCCGATGGAGAAATAGTATAGTGGGACCCAATAGTAAGTTAACGTGAGGAGTTAAAGCGCTTAACTGCAGTCAAAACTTGAAGTCAAAGCTCGGTTTGATTTACCACTAGTGGGTTTTGGAAACCAAAACCACCCATTTCGCGCCGATTTTTCCCCAGAGCAAAACGACTTGTAAAAAATGCGATCCAGTTATATTCGGGCACGTCATCACTCCAAAACCGCCCATTTCCTGCGACTCTCAGCTGTTAAGCTTCGACCTCTGAAAAAACACGAAATCAACGAGGATCGTCCGATTCGAAGAGCACTAGATCTGACGACGATCGCGCATTGAAGTATACAAGTGATAACTCAAGGTATGATTCGGCGGTTTGATATTATTTAAATTTATTTTATTCATAAAAGGAGAAAAGTGGACGTGTGGGCCCCTACTGAATAAAATATATGTCGCGTTGATTAAAAAGAACATAAGTTCCAAAGATTTAAAAGGATCGCACCATTGTTATAAATTTTTAAATATTTCGATCGGAGTAATAAGGTTTGCTCAGTATTTTTAATGTGTTCCCTAATATCACATTAAATTACAAAGATTTGTTCAAAGGTAGGGATATTATTCCATGGTGAAACATTATTAAGAGCACTACTGGAAAAGAACATAATTACAACCACTTATTCCAGTCATATATTTTTGATAAAAGAGCATAAAGCTCAGATCACCCCAGTAAAATGTTTTCCTGTAAATGATTTTCAGAGTCTGTTAGGTTGAACAGAAATTTTGTACAGTAGAATATTTACACACATTGGCTTCAAGAAGATACACCAGGGCTAATCCAGATCTGAATCCTCCCCCTGTGTTTGAAAATCCGAATCTTATCCCAAGAATTGTCAGAAGACAAGAAGGATCATTGAGTCCCAAACCTATCTTTAGATCCTATACTTGGCCCAGTGAGTGGTTTTTTGTAGAAGATCTTTCCTTTGACAATAATTTTGAGCTTTCTTTATTTAGAAATAAGTCTGAAACTGACATTGATGATACAGTTTAAGATCCTGAATTCCTTGTAGATATTGAAGTCCAAAGGGAAAATTCCTCCATTGATGACTACATTTTGAATTCTCCTCAGTCCATCACTGTAACTAATATTCCTGAGCCTTCAGAGTCATCAGGAACTGTATTTCATCCTTCTAATTCATCTGCATCCCCTACAGTCAATTCCCAGTTATCATCTCCTCCATCAACACCTCCCATAAATCCTACAAATCCTGTTGTAAATCCACCCAGAGTTATGGTTGCCAAGTATGCAGCCCTAGTTTTACCTCAGGTTCTCAATGATATGCCTGCTGACTATCAAAGAAAAATTCCTATCTTTGATGCCACCCAAAGCATCACAACTCAGCAACATGTTGATAAGATGAATGAATTTTTTGATCTACATGAGGTGGAAGCAGAGAATGTAACTACTAGATTGTTTGTTCAAAGCTTCGAAGGTGAAGTTAGGAAATGGTTCAGAGCCTTACCAGTAGGCTCAATTCACACTTTGCAGGAGTTTCACACTCCAAATTCTGGGAGGTAAAAAAGAACCCACTCCAAATTATGTCTGAATATGAAAATATTAGAAGAAATGTGGGTGAAACCGTGCAAGACTATTGTTTAAGATTCAATGCTGTATATAACGCTATTCCAGCTAACCTGAAACCTCCTATGGGATTAGCATTGTTGAAATTACCAGATGGTTTTGATGCCGACATGGCATAGCAACTGCGTGAAAGAGATTTGTCTTCACTTGAAGACATGCAAAAAATAGCAGTAAGCGTTAAAGCTAATCTGCTGGATAAAAGAGCACGAACCAGAGCTGAGAAAAGAGTCACACTAAAAGAGGAGGTCTCTTCTTCAGACAAAAAAATGGACACCCTGATCAGAACAATGGAGAATATGGTTGATAGATTAACCATTGCAGATAGACCTGAGCCTCAAATAAGAAATCTGAATTTCAGAGGGCAGCAGCCACAATTTAGAATCAAATAGAGAGAGCAAAGAGCGCAGGACCAAGCAGTGCCACCACAGTAGCAGATTAAAACACCATTGCAGTATAACTACATGCAAGTGACAGACTTGAATGACGATGATCCTGTGATTGAGGCTAATCACTTTTTCACAGCTGATGGTGCGCCAATTTTCCTCACAGAAGATGAAGAATACATAGTGGCGACTCGAGACATTCAAAAAGACCAAAATTTCATTTTGGCCAATGACACAGTGTTGGAAGAAGAGTCTGATGATTACCAGAGAGGGTATATGAACGCCCTGTCGGCTCAGCAAAGGCAGTACTCCTTAAGTAACAGGGAAGTTACGATTAGTCCAATTCAGAAAAGAAAAGAGCTCCAGATGAAAAACGATGCACAGAAGAAAATAAAAGAGCCAATTGACCCTTCCTCCAGCCAACATTTGTAGCTACTAATACAACAAATGAAAAGAACCAGCAGAGTACAATAAAGGAGCAAACAGAGAAAAGAGACCTTCCCATTAAAGAGGTAGAAAAAGCTCCCTCCTTTAATTTAGAAAATGAAATTTCTAAGCTGAAAGTGTCTATGCCCCTCACAGAGTTGGTGAAGAATAGTGCATATAAAAGTTAGGTGTCTAAAGTGTTGCAAATAGACTCTGTTTCTGATATGGTTAATGTAGAAGATGACTACCCTGAACTTATTTTTGGTCCAGCCACAGAAAAATCTAAAGAAAACCAAGTCCCTCTCTTTTACCTGAGTCTTAGAGTACATGAGTTCATCTTGCATAATGCTATGTTGGACTCCGGGGCCTCAAATAATTTGATGCCCAAAGCTGTCATGGAGAAGCTAGGCCTTGATATTACTCGACAATACCATGATTTGTATTCGTTTGACTCAAGTAGGGTCCATTGTATTGGTCTTATCAAAGACTTGGTAGTGTCTTTAGATCAGATTCCAACAAAGAATGTCTTGATGGATGTAGTTGTTGCTGATGTCCCACCAAGGTTTGGAATGCTTCTATCTAGGTCTTGGGGTGCAAAAATCAAGGGAACTATGAAAATTGACTTCTCTTATGCCACTATCCCTGTATTTGGCCAGTTGAGAAAGTTATATGGGGAAAAGAAAATGAAATATATGATTACTAGCAAAGAGAAGCCAGTAAACCATCCCATTAATGCTGTCCACACTAATTTAGAGTCCTTTGTCTTGTATTCTGATGATGGTTTAAACGATGAGAATGTTCAGTTGGTACAAGTAGATGAAATACCTGAGATTTCAGAGAATTTCAAAGAAGTCCTCAAACAAGAAAAAGACAAAGTAGTAAGCACTTCTGAGTCTCCTGCCTGCCAGCAGCAAAAAGACAGTAAACAGCCAGAAATCAGCCATGATAAAGAGGAAAAAGAAACAAAATTCCAACATCTAGAAGAAGAGGAAGAAGGCCTGTGGAGCATGGATTTTTATGGAGCTATTGGTAAAGATGGAGCTGGTATTGGAATATGGATTAGGAGCCCTGTTTTCTAGCATGAAAAGCTTCCCAAGAGTGTTATATTTTGTGCTTATAAGTTGGCTTTTGATTGCTCTAACAATGAAGCAGAGTATGAGGCTTTGATTGCAGGTCTCAAAATTTTGAAGAAGCTGAATGCAAAGAGGATTTCTGTCTATGGCGACTCCGAGCTAATAATTAAACAGGTGAAAGGAGAATACCAAGCTAAACATCCGAGATTGAGGGCATACATAAATGCAGTCTTGGACATTTTGAAGACATTCCCTGAGTACACTTTGACAGCGGTACCCAGGACACAGAATCTCATTGCTGATTCTCTTGCCACTACTGCCAGCAACTTGAAGATTCTGATGAACCCCAGCAATAATTTTGAGATTTATGTCAAACATAGACCTGCTGTTCTTGACAATTTAAGGTATTGGCAAGTATTTTGGGATGATAATGAGATTAATGCATTTTTGCAGGGTGATGGAAAATTCAAAGACACTCCAATAGAAGGTGAGTATGAGGTGGATGATCAAGATTTGGAAGCAAACCAGATGGACATATTGCAGCTAAAGGATAATGTAATTCCTAGAGTTTTCATACCTCTAGAGGAGCTTTTTGACCAAAATGACGTTGCAAAGAAGCCAAGCTTGGTGCCCACTGAGAAAGGAGTTGAAGACGTGAATCTTGGAACACCTGACAAGCCCAACTTTGTGAAGTTGTCAAATACATTATCCCCTGAGGTAAAGGAGAAGTATGTTAACTTTCTTTTTGAATTCTTTGATGTGTTTGCATGGGATTATTCAGATTTGAAAGTATATGATAAAAACATAATCCAACATACTATTCCTATGAAGCCGAATCAAAATCCTTTCAGATAGAAGCTGAAAAGAATCAATCCGAAGCTGCTTCCATCCATCGAAAAGGAGGTAAATAGGCTGTACAAAGCGGGTATCATAGTTCCCATTAGATTTTCTGTCTGGATTTCAAATTTTGTCGCAGTGCGTAAGAAGACTGGAGAGATAAGATTGTGTATAGATTTTTGGAATTTAAATAAGGCATCCTTAAAGGATAATTATCCACTTCCGAAAATGGACCACATTCTGCAGAAAGTAGTTGGAGCATCCAGAATGTCACTACTTGATGGGTACTCAGGTTACAACCAAATCTTGGTACATGAGAAGGACCAAGATAAAACTTCATTCACAACACCCTAGGGAACCTTTCAGTATGCTAAAATTCCATTCGGACTGAAGAACGTTGGAGCTAATTTCCAACGTGAAATGGAAATCACTTTTGCAAATGAAAAAGATGTTTTTCTTGTTATTTATTTGGATGATTTTACAGTGTTTTCAGGGTCAGATGATGAGCATTTGCACCATTTGATAGTTGTTTTTCAGCGGTGCAGAAAGTTTGGTATTTCTCTCAATCCCAAAAAGAGTCTTTTTTCCATGGATGAAGGCAAATTTCTTGGGCATACCATCTCTAAAGATGGCATCCGCATTTATCTAGCCAGAGTGGAGGCAATTTAGCTCATAGATCTACCATGGAATAAGAAATAGAATTAGGCCTTCAATGGTAAGATGATTTTTTTGCGCAGATTTATACTTAACTTGGCTGAGCATTTGAGAGAAATGACCAACATGTTGAAGAAGGACAACACTGTTAAATGGAGTGAGAAGGCTATCAAGTCATTCAATTTGGTAAAGTTTTCTTTGTCCAATGCCCCAGTTTTGATCAGTCCCGACTATACTCAAGATTTTATTATCTTTTAGTTTGCATCTCAGCATACTATGGCTACTGTTTTAATGCAAAAGAGAGATGAAGTAGAAAAGGAAATTTCCCTTTTCAGTAGGAGTATTAGAGATGCTGCTTTAAGGTATAATATTATCGAAAAACAGGCATTGGAACTTATCAAGGCATTGAAGGATTTTAGGGTCTACATCCTCCATTCACATACTATAGCATATGTCCCAAACGCAGCAGTGAAGGATGTCTTGATGCAAAATGATCCAGAAGGTCGAAGAGGTAAATGAATAGCAGCTATGTTGGAGTACGACTTGGAGATAAAACCCACGAAGTTGATCAAAGGCCAGGGCCTGGTGAAATTGATGGCCCAATCAAATTTGCGTGCCCTGGACATAAAACTCATAACAACAGTAGTATAAGATGAAGATGAAGGTTTGCTGGTTCCTATTTCAGATATTTTTCTGCAGTCTCCTTGGTATTCAGATATTGTTTATGTCCTTCAGCATCTCTCACCTCCTATAGGCATGTCTAAGAGTAAAGGTAGATCTTTGAAGCTTAAATCTGCAAAAAATTGTATTTCTCAATTTTTTGGTGGAAGAAGAAGCTTAGAAAGTAATGCATGATTTCCACAAAGGTGATTGTGGCAGTCACTTGTTTTGGAAGACTACAGCTAACAAGGTATTGAGAGCTGGGTATTATTGGCCCACATTATTTTCTGATTTATATAAAACAGTGATGAAATTTCACGAGTGCTAAATTTTCCAAGGAAAGAAGAAATTGCTTCTACTTCCTTTGAAACCAGTTTCAGTGAACGTGCCCTTTCAGCAATGGGGGCTCGATTTCATAGGAGAAATTCACCTCGCGTCCTCAGCATAGCACCGATGGATATTGACAGGAACATATTACTTTAAGAAATGGATCGAGGCTGTCCCAGCGAGGCAAGAAACAGACACGGTAATTATTCAATTCCTTGAATTGAATATATTATCTTGTTTTGGCTGCCCTTGTAAAATTGTAACAGACAATGCAGCGGTGTTTCGATCCAAGAAAATGGTCGATTTCTGTGACAAATAAAATATCGCCCTGGGCCATTCCACAACATATTATCCACAAGGAAACAGTTTGGCAGAATCATCAAACAAATCACTGGTTAATATAATTAAGAAAATGCTGGAGGAAAACAAAATAAATTGGCATCGAAAGCTCATTAATGCACTGTGGGCAGACAAAGTTAGCAGTAAGAAATCAATAGTTATGCTGCCTTTTGAATTAGTTTATGGAACTGATGCTGTCTTTCCTACATCTATTACAGTCCCAGTTATGAAATTATTGCAAGAAGTTGGTAGCGAGGACAATGAAAATCAGCGAAGGATCAACCAGATGATCCACCTTCAACAAGCAAGAGAAGAAGTGTCACAGAAATCAAGTCAGTTGCAGGACAAGATTAAAAAGATCTATGACCGAAAGACTAAAGTAGAAAAGTTTAAACTGGATGATGTAGTGTTGAAATGGGATGCAAGGAATGAAGATAAAGGGAAGCATGGTAAGTTTGACAACCTTTGGAAGGGACCATACAAAATTACAACATACAGGGGATAGAATGCCTTCTTGATTTCAGAAATGGATGGCCAGGATTGTCCTGGAGGAGCAGTAAATGGTAGGCTTTTGAAGCTATCATTGTTGAAGACAATGAATCAGAATCTATATAATCATCATTGTATATACCATGTTATTTTTGATCATAGTGCAAGTACACAGTCATTCAAGTTTGGGGCCTGAGGTGAAGGCTATAAAACTTAGATGATATGTGTATGGTTTGGTTTTATTTCGGTTTTTAGTATTAGTCTTGAGTCAGAGTCAATTTGCATTTGTGTTAGCTTTCAACATTTTGGACTCAATGCCCAATGAATAAGGCTACTTGGTCTACGATGTTCTTGGCATCTCCAAGGAGCTGCCATCCCCATTGGAGCCAATGTTAGTGTCAGTCTAGTCATACTACTAACAGTGATCAAAACTACTCCTTTGCATTTGCATATTAGGAGTCTCATACTGAATAAATTTCACCATTCCGCTAGGTCATGGACTCATTGGTGGTAGTAATGTTTTATCAGTTTTCCCTCATGAAATACTTGCTGATTTTCCTCTCTATGGTCTTGGGTCATGATTCACTTTCACTTTCAAAATCATGTCATTAGGTCATAGGATGGGTCTCATTAGTTTCTAGGGTCTCACCATGATCAAATCTATGAGTCAAATGTCAATAAATATCAGCAAGATCATGAGGAAGTCAATAACTCAAGGTCACAACACCTGGAAGATCAAAGAGATATTTTATTCAGCTTGATGTAATTTTCACCTCAAGACCATGTTTTGAGGTGATGTTTTTCCATTATGTCATCTTATGTAATAAGTCACAATTTAGAAGTTTCCATCTCCACAAATTCATCATCCTACCTTCAGAGAAGTTTTCCACAACATGTTTAGCACCAAATCATCTTCAAAGTAGATCCATCAGAAAGAGCCCAGAAAGAGCTTTCCAATGGTATATTACACTCTTAAAACTGACTTCTGGATTTAAATTTGTGCTTAAGTGAAGTAAAAGTCCCCTATATCCTCAATCTTCACCTATTTCCCCTTTTTCCCTTAAACTTTATGTTTAAAGTTTAATATTTTCCTTAATAAAATCCCTTTTTCCTCCCTCTGATTATGAAATCGCATTATAAATTATTTAAACATAAATGCGATTTGTAACTCAAACAATTCCCCTCCATACCGTGGGACTCGATAATAAACAATCCAAAGTTTATTATTAAAACCCCCCCCCGCCGTTCCAAACAACTTCCCCTTACATAACCCCTTAAACTTTATAACAAAGTTTAAGTTTCATATTGTAAATCCCACCGATCGCATCCCCGATTCAATCGCTCCGATTAAATCGCATCGCAACATTTAAAAAGTGCCTTCTGACTGCCCCTCACCAAAAGCTCCGATGCGATTATGCTCCGATTAGGCCCCGCCCAATGATATGTTGGCCGTCGATCTAATCAATGATCGGATGACCCATATCCAATCGATGCTTTTCATTCCTCTCCTCTGATTGACCCCTCCTGACAGCCAACCCGCGATTAATCCTGCCCCGTCGATCTACCCCCACCGATCCAACGGCTCACAGTCCATCGCTAAATCGACATCGACGTTTCAAATATGTCGCACTATGCTCCCATTTTACCTCCGATTCCAATTGACCCCGGGCCCACCATATAATAATTCCACCCATTTGTGTCATCAGAGGCCTTTACCCTTTTTTAATCAAACTTTTTTTAATTTACTTTACAAATATTTTCCCCTCCACTCATCCCAATCACATCGGCGATCTTGGTTATGTAATATGTCCACCCCAAATCCTCCGATCCTGATCGCAAATTGCACTGTCGGGACTTGCCCAATCGCATCGGCGAAATTGTGTCATGTTCCACCCCACCCCCCGATCCCCGATTGCGATCACTGTGTATCTTTTGCAAATATGTATTTCAAGGGTTTGGTTATATGCATTTCAAAGGTTTTGTTACATATCCTATTCCCTCTTCACCTTCCGATTGCGATTACAACATCAGACCTCCCCCAATCGCATCGGAAGTTCTTCGCTCCATTGTATAAAGTATTCCCTCCGCTCCGTCCATTCGGATAGCAATTATAATGCGGGTCCCGCCTGTGTCCCTTCCCTTTTCCCATTTAAAAAGTTAATTTCCCTTCACTAAAAGTGTAATTTCATTTTAGTTTTATTTCAAACAATATTTTATTGAAAAAGTTAGTTTATTCAAACGAATAATGGAAAGAAAAGTAAATAGTCAGCTGGTCGAGAGCTAAATAAAAAAAATATTTCTACAGCAGCGTAAGGATAGGGATTTTCTCCTCAAATTGCCTATTTATCATTCAACAACGAAATTGTATATCTGCCCAAGTAAAGAAAATGTAATATTGTTCCTTCTTTAGGACAAATTGTTAGATTTCTTTTCTATGATTAGTTTTCAGTTCTTCAGCTATTAGAAACACTCCCTTTTTCTGTGGATCTATGTTCCCAAATTTTAGTGTATTTAATGTAATTGTAAACCATTTGTAAAGAGTTGGAGAATTTTTAAGTCAGAAGTAGGGGAATAGTGTGGAAGAACATTTTGCGCTCCATTGTGCAGTTGACAGGGAATTAATAAGAGATGCAACTCTGATTTGTGGGATCCATGCGGTATGATATTTAGCAATTGTTTTTCTCCTTTGTTTCATATGTAAGTCGTTATGTTTCACCTCTCATCCATAAACATTTCCTTTTGAATGCTTTCAAGATAGAAAGGTAGGATCCATTTTCATGCCCTGCCTTGGGAAATTATTCACACTGTGTGTTTTTCGTCTGTTTGAAAAGGATCCATTTATTGTGCCCTTTTCAGCTTCTCACCAGTCTTCCATCCCATCTTTATTAAAATTTAATTACTAAATTTCCTACCTACCTTGCCCCATGAAATACCTTGTGTCTTGATTTAATCCCCAGTTTCAACTGTCTCATTTAATCCCACACATCCCTGAAATTCATTCATTTTATTAAAACCTTTTCCCATCATTTTACCTAGCCTAATATCAGTCCACTATTATGTTTTATTGAATATCTATTTTTACGGAGAGAGCCCTCTTCTATCCTTGTAGGGCTAGCTACAAGGCTGAGCATGGTTTAGTTGTTACCTTGTTTTGCCCTTTTAAGCCCGGGGACCAATTCGGGTGCTAACACTACCAAACCAGAGAAGGCTCTCTCGATGTCAATTTCATAGTCAGTGAGCTGGCTAGAAAGCTAAATATATTAGGCTAGATATAATATCAGTGAGTTTGATTAGGGTTTTGTTTTGAATTTAGTTGGTTAGGAAGTGTTAGTCTAGGAACCAGGTTTAGGTTTGAAGGTTAGATTTCAAATGAACGACTGCAGAGATGAAAGTGAGGCAAAGTAGGTATACTTAGAAACACATTTAGATTGTCATTGTGGTATAGGGTTTGAGAAAGAGAGAATCAGAATGAGCATATAACATGAGCTCATTCATCAAAGGAAGTAAAACAAATTTATGAAAATCTTATAAAACAGAGCTCATCAAAGTAATAATTATGCTTACAGAATCATAAGACCATCATATAAAAGCATACATGTGATGGAAAGAAAGCATAAAAATTCAATTTTATGGTGATACTAAGAAAAAACAATGCTAAAAAGAATACCATTGGAGTCCCAAAATTATAGCTGCAACATGTCTTTTATTTCACTGTAAAAATATGTACATAAGCTCCACAATTTAATATCAACTATCCCACCTCTAAAAATACTTAATTTGGAGTACGTATAGAAAATGGAGTGGATGCCACCTCATTGGGTCGAAACCTGATCCAAAAAAATTCATAAATGTACCCTATGAGTCATTTCCTAGTTTTTAGGGAAGTTAGAAACAACCCCCCAATTTAGCTAACAACTAGGAGTCTTTGTCTCCTTGAGTAATTACAAGATTCCTAAAAAATGAGGGGCATAAATAGACTCCCTTATACATAAAACAACTCATGAGATAGCTGTTAGCTCGAATATTTGACCATTTTTGACTGAAACATGTCCAAAATCCTCCTACATGGAAGCATAGAATTCCTGGCAAAAACGTAGCGTGTTCTGACACGAGCGTAGCTTGAACTTGGAGGGAATTTTAAGGTGACTTTTGGGCATATTTTTGCTGATCTGAAGATTAGAAAAGGTATCTGTGGATGTCCTCTATCCAAACTAACCTTGAAAATTGAAAATAACCACCTGTAAGACCCTCAAAACTTCATTTTATCAAGGCTACTCCAGAAACGTAGCATGGGTTGAAAAAAAATGGCAGAAACATGAACATTAAGGTGTTTTTAGAGTCTCTCTTCAAATTTAGGAGATTTCACGAAAAATCAAAAGCATAATTGTGATGTAAAACTCAAAATAAATCCAACCATGCAAATATTACCCCCATTGTATCCTCTAAGAAAAAGCATAGCGTGGCCATGCTATGCTTATGCACAACCGAAATTGCCAAAATTTCCCAAAACTTCAAAATTTGCCAAAAACTTTAAGAAAAAATATGGCTCAAAGTTGGAGAAATATCTCTCTAACCATAAAATTTTTTAAAAAAATGAGAGAGGTTTT
The DNA here is from genome assembly GCA_034641835.2 of Pinus albicaulis. NCBI lineage: Eukaryota > Viridiplantae > Streptophyta > Pinopsida > Pinales > Pinaceae > Pinus > Pinus albicaulis. The sequence goes on along the minus strand of CM076578.1, from coordinate 288,372,320 downwards.
TTTATTTGGTAGGTTATGAACAAAAACCTCATTCCATTTTCAAAAATAATTTCCCATTTTCTCATAATCTAATTTTGAAATCGGTCACTAAAAATTGCATAAGCGTAGCGTGCTCTCAGTTGAAACGTAGTGTGCAACAGTCTGGATCATTTTTTGGTGGTTGAATTCAATCTTTGGATGGATGCGAAGAGTTGTGAGCATGAGAGAGGAGCTCTTTGAAAACCAAAGGATGAAATGAACTCAAAATTAGCTTCATTTCCCTTTATAAACTCACAAACTTTGCTTTTGACCCATGAAATCATATGAACTTTCAGAAAAACATATTTTTAAAATGTTTTGAACATGTAGCATACTTCTTGAAAAAGGACAAGTTGCATTTGTTTTATTACCTATCTTTGCTAACTCCCAATGAAGGTGACTTGACTAATGACAACGACTCTTATTTGCCTTCTTCGCATGACATGATTGGCATTACGATGACAAACCAAAAGTAGCCCTAGACTATGACGTAAATGAGGGTATGTTATCGGATCTATGACCGTGGATTGATGATGAATGACATGACCTTGAATTTGATGATGACCGTGACTGGGTGGAGGGAGAAACGATTGACCTAGACAACATCCAGCGAACAAAATTTATTTGAGAATTTATTTGAAAACATAAAATTTGACCAAATAAACCTGAAAGAGTGTATTTGATCACTGAAACATTTAGACACTAACATTAGCTCTAGCTGGGGATGGCGACTCCTTTAAGAGGTTTCAAGAACACCGTAGAGAAAGTAGCCTCATACATTAATGGGAAATGGAGTAAAAAATAACTGGAAAATGAACTTACTTGACAAATTGAAATGAATAACTAAACAGAAAATGACTTTGACTCAAAATATAACTTGAGTTCTTTAAACTTTAAGAAAAGAAAACATGAGCTAATCATAGAAGCCTCATGGCGTTCTCCTCGGGCTTCAAAATTTTACAACAACTTCCTTATTCTTTGACATCAAATAAAATGTTATTAATAATGAAAGTGAACCTTTTTATTCAAGATCAGGTGAGATAGTGTTTGAGGAACCTACCATTCATCGGTCCTCCCAGAATTTCCTGCCCAATAAGATATTCTATCAAAAATGCCTTATTTCCCCTGAATGTTGTAATCTTGTAAGGACCTTTCCATAGGTTATCAAACTTACCATGCATGAATTTGTCTTCATTTCGGGCGTCTCATCGAAGAACAACATCTCCTAATTTGAAATCATCAGCTTTGGTTTTTTTGTCATAGATATTCTTGATCTTCTCTTGAAGCTTCAAAGTGTGATTGAAATCTTCTTCCCTTGATTGTTGTAAATGAATCATTTGACTGATTCTTCGCTGGATTTCGTTTGGATCACTTTCGATCTGTTGTAGAATTTTCATCACTAGCACTGCTAAGGAAGTGGGAAACACTGTTTCTATACCATAAAATAGTTGAATGGGTAAAATTCTGATAGATTTCTTTGTGCTAAGTCTGTTAGCCCATAGATCATTTATTAACTTTTTGTGCCAATTTTTCTTGTTCTCTTGCAATAGTTTCTTGATTATGTTCACCAATGATTTGTTTGATGATTCAAACAACCCATTGCCTTGAGGATAATATGCAGTAGAATTCCCAAGTCTTATGTGATATTTATCACAAAATTCTATCATCTTTTTGGACCTAAAGGCAACTGCATTGTTAGTGATAATTTTCTGTGGGCAGCCAAAGCGAGACAAATTATTGTTCTCCAAAACTAAATAATGATGATGCATGTATCTTGCCTCATGGGGATGGCCCCAATCCACTTTGTGAAGTAATTAGTGGTAGTGAGTATCCACTTATGCTGAGCTAATGATGGAGGGTGAATCTTGCCAATGAAATCAAACCCCCATTGCTGCTAGGGTGCTTGAACTATGATTGGTTTCAAGGGAAGCGGTAAGATATTTCTCTTTCCCTAAAAAATTTGACACTCATGAAAACTCATGACATTTTTATAGACGCCGGAAAACAAACTTGGCCAATAAAATACAACCCTTAATATCTTGTTTGCTGTAGTCTTCCAGAAAATATGACCACCACAATCACCTGTATGAAAGTCTTTCATCACTTTTTCAACTTCACCTTCTACCAAACAGTTTAATAAAACCCTGCCCAGATCTTTCCAATATAAAACATGGTTGAGAATGCAATATTTAAGAGCTTTCAACTTCAAAGATCTACCTTTACTGCTTGTCAAACCGAGGGGAGGATTCAAATATTGTAGCACATGAATAATATCAACATACCATGGTAATGGAGTAAAAATTTCAAATACTTGAGGTAATGAATCAACCTCTTGTTCCTTAGATAATGAAGAAATGAAATTGATGTCCAAGGCATGTAATTTTAAGTCTGCCATAAGCTTATCCAAGCCTTGTCCTTTGATCAGTTTGGTTGGTTTGATTTCTAAGTCATACTCCAACATAGAAGCTATCCACTTGCCATGCCGACCTTCGGGATCATTCTCTGTTAGCACATTTTTGACAACAACGTTTGGGACATATGAAAGAACCTGAGATGAAGAATATAGACTCGGAAGTCCTTCAATGCTTTAACTAGAGCCAAGGCCCATTTTTCAATGATATTGTACTTCAAGGCTACGTCTCTTATGGTTCTACTGAAGAAGGCAATGGGCTGTTCTGTTTCTGATCTTTCTTTTGCATAAGGATAATGCCTAGAGTATGTTCAAAAGCAAAGGAGAAAATGGTGAAATCAAGTGTATAATCTGGGATGATAACAATAGGAGCATGAGACAACACAAACTTTAAATGAATTAATTACTTCTTTGCCTCATCGGACCATTTCACCTCACTGTCTTTCTTCAACATATCATTAATTTCTCATAAATGTTCAACACGGTTAGGAATAAACCTTCTCAAGAAATTGATTTTACCCTTAAATGATTGGATTTCCTTCTTGCTTCTAGTATAGTCCAAATTCCTAATTGCCTATATCCTTGAAGTATCTATCTAGATGTCATATTTAGATGTGATATGACCAAGAATTTTCCTTCTTCCATAGCAGAAAAACTCTTCTTTGGATTTAGTGATATCCCAAATTTTCTGCACCTCTGGAAAACTTTCTTAAAATGTTGTAAGTGCTCTTCATCCGTCTTGGAAAAAAACTATGATGTCATCAAGATAAATGACCAAAAATACATCCTTTTTATTAGAAAATGTGATATCCATTGCTCACTGAAAATTTTCTCCTGCATTATTCAACCCAAAGGGCATCTTAGCATACATAAAAGTACCCCAAGATGTTGTAAAGGATGTCTTCTCTTGATCATCCAGATGAAATAAAATCTGATTATACCCGGAATATTCATCCAACAATGAAAGTATATAAGAAATAGCTACCCTTTGCAGGATATGGTCCTTGTTTGGAATTGGGTAGTTGTCTTTCAGTATTACTTTATTCAGATTACAGAAATCAATACACAAGAGAATCTCACTCGTCTTCTTTCTTACTGGCACTAAGTTTGACACCCAATTTGAAAATGAAGAGGAACTATAATACCAATAGTATACAACCTGTTCACTTCTTTTTGAATGGAGGGAAACAAATTTGGATTCATTCTCCTAAGTTTCTGGTAGATTGGCTTCTGATCAGGTTTTAAAGGAATGGTGTGCTAAATTATACTCTTATCATACCATTTTAGATCAGAATATTCCCATGCAAAAACATAAACAAACTGAGACATGAGTGCTGCATATTTACCTTTAATTTCTGGGCTCAAGGATTTTGATATCTTGACCATTTTGGGCTTCTCAGGAGTGCAAAGATTGAGATCTTCCACTCCTACTTCAGTTGGCAACATTTTTGGTTTTTGTGCAACATCATCCTAATAAAAAATATCCTCCAAAGGTACAATACCTCTTGGAATGGAGTTGTATTTCAACTGCATGACCTTCATTTCTAATGCATGCATTTCTTGATCATCTTCTTAAAATTGGTCATCCATTTGTTAGTGCAAATCCTCTAGTATGAGACTGTTGATTTGTTTTTCATATTGAAATACTTGCCAATACTGAACATTGTATGGAACAATAGGGCGATTCTTTACCTTAATTTCATACTTATTGTTGGGATACACCATAATTTTGAACATGCTGGCTGAAGTGGCAAGAGAATCAACAATGACATTGTTGTTCCTTGGAATCAATGACAAAGTATAATTAGTGAAAGTATTGAGGAGGTCTAACACTACATTGCGGTAAGCTAGCATTCTAGGATTCTTGGCTTGGTATTCCCCTTTGACTTGCTTTATTACCAATTCAGAGTCGCCATACACATAAATTTTCTTGGCACCTAATTCCTTAAGAAATTTTTCACTGACTATTAAAGCCTCATATTCCGCCTCATTGTTTGAAAAATCAAATGCCAATTTGTAAGAATACATTTGAACATTAGGAGGAAGGTTAGATGGCTGATTCATAGGGTTGTGAATCCACACTCCAATTCCAGCCCCTTTCTTACCTAAGGCTCCATCGAAATCCATGGTTCACAAACCATTTTCTTCATCGGGAAGCTCCAATTTAGATGACTGATCTTGACTAACTGCTTGAGAAAGGTCTGTTGTACCAATAGGCTCTATTTATTTCACTGTTTCATCTGTATTTTTGGCTGATGCACTTGGCTACAAGCTACTTGGCATCTTTTTTTTTTTTTTTTTTTTTTTTTTTGCACTTGGAATTTTTTTAACAGAATTTGAAAACTCTGATTTTTTTTCTTTTTCTTCCATAAAAAATTCTGACGATGCTTAACAATCATCATTGAATAAGATAAAAGACTCTAAATCTATATGAAAAACATGTATTAGGTGATTATTAGGCTTTTATTTTCTACTGATCATGTACTTCATCTTATTTTCCCAGTATAATTTTCTGAGTTGCCCAAAAATCGGTATAACATCACAGGAAAAGTTGAGTTGCAAAGTGCCTCTAAGTTTGGCTCCCCATGACTGGGATAGTAACATTCCATATCTCAGAGGGATATAAACTAAAACAACGTCCATGAGGACATTATTAGCTGGGATTTTCTCTAAGGACACCACTAGATCTTTGATGAGACCAAGACATTTAACTCTTCCTAAATCAAAAGAGTAAAGGTCATGGTAGGGTCTGGTAATATCCAATCCTAGTTTGTCCATGATGGATTTAGGGATGAGATTATGGGACACTCCAGAGTCTAGCATGGTGTTATGGAGGATAAAATCATGAATTTTGAGGCTGGGATAAAAGTGATGGACCTCACTATATTCTAAGTCACTATCTACAACAGGACCAAACAAAAGCTCAGGGTGATCATCACTAACATTTACCATATCAGATACTTGATCTAACCTAAGAAATTTGGCTACCTGAAACTTATACTGGTCATTCTTGATTATTTCAGTCAATGGAATGTAAACTTTATGTTTTGAAATTTCATTCTCAACACTAAATAAATCAAAATGTTTTTCTACCTCTTTAGATGGTATGTCCTTCTTTTTGGGCTGGTATTTGTTTGGAATCTCCTTTCTTTTCCCTCCATCTTGAACTTATTTATATTTCTTTTGATTTTCGATAGAAAATTTGTTGCCCTTTCCATGATTAGGAACAACAGGTCCTTTATCTTTGCTTTGATTTGAAGTAGTCATATCTTTATGGTGAGCATCTGCTTGAGAATTCTGTTTTTTATGACCTGAAATTATAGGCACATTTCTATTTCTCAAACTATACTGCCTTTGCACCTGGGTAAGAGCATTTTGATATCCTCTTTGGTAATATTATGTCCATACTGATAACATATCATCATTAAACATAACATATTGCTGATCAACCACTACATCAAGTTCTTCAGAAAACTAATCTTCTTAAGTCCGGAAAATAGGCTGTTGATTTTCCTCAAAAATATGATTTTCACATGAAATATCTTCTTCTTCATCATCAGGGACTTATGTATAGTTCTGCTAAAATGGAGTGCGAATTTTCAGCTGACCTTGTTGATCCTGACCCCTCTGCTCCCTTTTCTTGATCCTGTATTGAGGCTACTATTGTTGACCCCTGAAATTTGGATTTTTGATTAAGGGTTCAACTTGTCTATCCATGATGTCATCTTGTCCATAATTTTCTCCATTGTATTGATCAAGGTATCAAGTTTGCCCTTAGATGAATTAGATGGTTCTTCCTTGATGGTTAGCCTCATTTCTGATTTGATTTTTGACTTCTTGATAATTAGATTCACTTCAATGCTGATTGCATTTCTCTACATTTATTCAAGGGTAGATGGATTTATTTCCCTCAATTAGTATGTCATATCGGGATCGAAACCATACAGTTAATGAAGTAGTGCAAGTCCAGGAAGAGGTTTAATATTCTCTAGAATAGAATCATAAATTTTATTGAATCTAGCGGTGAAGTCTTGCACAGACTCATTAGGATTCCTTTTCAAGGCGTTGTGTTTAGCTATAATTTGTAAAGCGTTCTTTATCTCTTCCCATTTTTTCATAAATAAATCAATTAGATGTTGTGAATTAGCTACAGAACCAACTGTTGGGGAACATAACTATTTCTTAACCTCTCCTAAGAAAATTTGTGCTAATTTGCGCATCTTGGCATCGTCATTATCAATCTCTTCAAAATTGATGAAATCAACCACCTTAAAAATGTGTTGGTGTTGTGCAGGTAAATCCCCTCTGTGGACAGAGGCGATCCCTCTAGCCCTAGGGTGGGTCTAGAAGTAAGAGGACATGCTAATGCAATGAAACTTTTGGCAAGGTATGAAAATACACAGAAGTCATAGAAATGGTCCTCTAATGTGTGGGACGGGGATTGCAAGGATAGTGACAAAATGCTGTGTAATAGATGCCCCTAAAGCATGAGGCCTGAGAGAGAGGGAGGACTGAAATGCTTTACGAGAGTGCATTCAAACCAAACAACACCATCGGAAAACCTGCAAGTAAAAATACAACTGATATCTCTGATAGATGAATATGTGGTATGGGCGCAACCATCCAAAATAGAGTACATATAGAACATGATCTGAGGTATGGATGTAGCCATCCAGCAATAAGGATCAATAAATAGAATTAGGTATGACCACAACCATCCAATCAAAAGAGTCATGCATATAGTCATGATAAACCAAAACAATCTCGCAAATTGGATTTTATCAGACAAAACCCAGGGTCTTGCACTCCATCTCAACCTGAACAAGTACAAATTCAAGCATGCGAATGAGTGAGCTGAAGTCAAACATGCAAGAAAGTCACCTGATTACCAGCCAATGATGAAAGTTGTTAACAGGCATGAGAGAAACCACCAATAATGAAAATGGCTCTCAAGGTACAACTAGTACAATCCAACGAATGTTAACAATGATCTGGCGTCAAAACCCGCAGAATCACTCGATCAAAGGCCAATGATGAAGACCTGTCATCGAATGTGAAGAACTTTCCATTGAGGCATGTAAGCTCCAAGGTACTAGAAGAGTGTCTCTAGATCAGCTTCCTGGATAATGAGTTGGAGTCGATAGGAAGTGACCTAGTCGAAGGAGGGTCATAATGTTTCCCACATCATCGACACGAGACAAAGGAATAAGACGATAGTGAATCAGGACTGAACAGAGGATCAAAGGTTGAAAACTGAAACAAGAAACTTCTCTTGAATATATCAGCGGCATGACTCTGTAATTTGGCAGTATTTGACATCATAGGATCTTAGGTCATGATGACGTGGCAAAGAGAAGTTGTGAGGGAAAAACAGATTACCCAAACCCATGGAGGAAAAAATGACGAAATTAGATGTCCCCAACCTGACACGAATGCAAATGAGTGTCATGTTCAAGAGCGACATACTGTCAAAACGACTGAGAACTGGTTCCATTTCCCCCCAAAATTTCTGGCGAGTACCCCAATTATTTTTGGAAACAAGCTTGAAAGGGATAGCATATGCTTGTCATGTAAGTTTTTCCTTCGGAAAAATCCATCCTAGTACATTTTACGAGCCCTAGGAAAGAGGAAATCAATAATGTCATGGTGACGATTTCTGATGTCATTTAGGTCTTAACGAGTCTGACAAAGGAAGAACTCAACATCTTTTCATGTTTAGAGAGTTTGAAAAGAAGCGGAAAAGAAAACTCCAGCAATCCCTTTTCGTAGGTAGTATCACAGATCTGAAAATGTAGAAAACTATTTCTGAGAGAACCTCTTAGTCACGATAGGCTAAGGTATTCCTTTTTCGTAAATAATCTATCCCAACCCGAAAAAGGGGCACACGTATACTAGATAGATATCGTTTCATAGCCATTTAACGAGTTCAAAACTACAAGAGTCTCGATAATATTTTCAATTTTTGGGAGTCAGAAAAGAGTTGAAAGATGAATCCTCCTGGAGGAACGAGTGGTATTAAGGGTAGAAAATAGTTCCGATAATGGTGGAACTGCTAAGAAAAAAATAAAGGTCAAGAGGCTAGCTAACAAGACCACTCATTGTAGTGGTTCCTCAGGAATGGGTAAAACAATCAAGTGAAGGCATATGATCGGCCAAGAAGATGGTGACAATGGACTGAGAAAACCAAGGCTCATCCTAAAAATTAGGCTGATAAAATGGCAATCACAAGAGGTAAAATGGGAATGGTTTCATTTTTACACAAGCTTGAAATCAGGAAACTCTGCTTGAAATTGGTTTCATTTTTACACAAGATTGAAACAAAGATATATTGTGCTTGAAGCCAGTTTCCTTTTTACGCAAGCTTGAAACAAAAACAAAATATGCTTGGAATAAGTTTGCATACCCCCTGTTCTCACCAAAATCGTACCTCATTGGCTGCTAATCAGACAACTGCAATGTAACTATTTCAAACCAATCTTGTGACTGAGGCTTAGCCTCCTCAGCCTGAGAGGGCTCTCTCAATGGTTAATGCACTAGAAAATTTGGCCCAATTTCCGATGGCCACTTCATCGCTATTCCGACACATATTCACCGCAAGAGCGACAGTTCGAGGCCGGACAAAACATGGTTCGCCAGTACGTCACAATTCTGATGGTTTTCGAAAGTGTCGCAATACCGACACATTTTCCGACGTTTCCAAACACTGTTTCGGAGTGTTGCAATATCGACGCATTGCAAAAGTGTCGCAAGACCAATGCTAGGAAGAAGTGTCGCAATATCGACGAAAAATTGAACGTCGCAAGACCGACGCGCATAAGGCATTGCAAGACCGACGCTTATTAAAGTGTCGCAAGACCAACACTCTGCCGGAGTGTCGCAATATCAACGCATTGAGAAAGCGTCGCAAGACCGACGCAAGGAACAAGTGTCACAATACCGACGTACAATTGAACGTCGCAAGACCGACTCACATAATATGTCGCAAGACCGATGCGTATAAGGCGTCGCAAGACCGACGCTTATAAAGCGTTGGTATACGGACAACGGGTTAAATTTAAAAAAATAAAAAGAAAATTTACCAAGCTGGTGATGTCTATGAATATGGAATCTTTGTTATCTTAAAGAAAGGTTCATGTTTGTCATCAAAATCAATTTTGGTTGCTTCAGTTTCTTTCCAAGAAAATTTAAGTGACAATTCAGTTTCTTTGCAAATAGTATATATTCAAATATCGGACGAAAATATTCACCATTTTTTGAAGTCTCAAACATTGACACTTATTCTTCCAATTTTTAATTTCGGGGAGATGATTATTTCCTTCTTACTAGTAAAAAAGAGAAGGAATAAGGTTAAAATCATTCACTAGGTGATATCCACTAGAAAGATGGCTTCGGGAAGGAAGAATTATAAATATTTATTGATAATGCACTCTAGCAATTTTAGATCTTGAAAAGTTGATTTTTAAGAAGGTTTGGAGAGATAAACAAGTTTCAATTATAAGCTCACCAAGCTGCATAGTGTTAGAGAGCGGGAGAGGCCGAATAGGAGAATAGAAGGCCATTAACTTTGAAGATCTGGCCGAGGACCAGAAGACTGTAAGAAATTTATTTTGTATGTGTTAGCTCCCTGTAATTTGCAAGATTGGCAAATACAAACTGCAGAGAGAAACACTTGAACCACTTTGGGATTCTAGGATCTAGCCCTCCTGAATCCAGAAAGGGATCTGTCTATAAGTGCAAAGATTGATTTATCTTTAAGGTTTGATATGTGATATTACACTAGTTATGAAGAACGAGGTTTTATTTGTTTTGGTTGGGCAAGGATAAATGAAGGTGAAGGAAGTCTAAATGAAGGGTGAAGGTGAATGAAAGTGAAAATTGATTCAGCTAAGAAAATAGGCTAGAAAAAGCTTCAATCCATTGGGCTATGGAGTCATAGTAGGATTTAATTGAAACAAAAAAGCTCAAGAGTGGTCCATGGGGCAAGTCATCTATGTCTAAGGATCTCTTTAAAGTTGATTTTATGGAATGAAATGATACAATAAGAAGGGGATTAAACAAATAAAGAAGAAAGAGTAGCCTAAGATCAAGTAAGTACTTTGAAACTATCCCTCTTTCAACATACACTTTGAAAGACATAAAAGTAACCTAAGATCTGGTAAGTACTTCGAAACTAGCCAGCTTTTGATGCACTTTCAATAGAAAACATTTAAAACACGAAAAGGAATAGCTTAAGATCAAGTAATGACTTTGATCCTATCCTGCTTTCAGCATATTCTAAGGGAAACTTTTCAAAGCAACTGTTGGAGAAGAAACTAGAGGAAAAGGCTCCCCATAAGCTTTCCTAGCTTTGATTTACTTAGTAAACTTTCAAGAAAAACACATAAGATAACAAAGAATAGTATAAGATTAGGTAAGGACTTTGAACCTAGCCTGCTTTCAACATACTCTTAGGGAAACTTTCAGACAACTGTTGGAGATTAAACTAGAGGACAGGCCTCACCATAGACTCCCTAGTTCAACTTTACTTAGCAGACACTGAAAATAACATTCAAGAACAATGTTTGGTTTTAGACAGTAGGACGAGGGAACACAAACATTCCTAACTGCTTGGACTATATTGAATAATTATTAAATACACAAATTTGGAGGAAAACATGTAGATAAAGCTTATCAGTAAGAGCAGGGTACCTTTGACAGTAAATCCTAACTCTATAATTTCTATTCTTTATCAGAGAAAATGGATAGAATGGAAACATAAATAAAATAACAATTTACAATAAGACAAACATCACCGTTGACATAGACCAGGATCACATAAATCATCTTGTATTGATGCTTCAAACCAGTTACAATATTCAAGTCTAGTGGGCCTCTATGGCTCCAAACTTCTCATCTCAAACTTAGGTATCTTCAATTACAAATAGAGCTTACAACAGCTTCAGTAAAATATTTACATGCGACAGATATGCAGTGACCAACATTATCTCATCTTCTACAGAAGTATTTATAGAAGAAATGAGGAGGTGGGATAGGATAAATATCTTCTAAGTTCAATTAATACAGTTTAATGCTTCTCAGACTTTGAGGGGTTCAATAGAGAAGATTACAGATTTTTCCTCTGTATTAATTGGTTTACATTAAGTATTGAGCTTGCTGGGAAGATTTTGTTGACTTTAAGGCTTTGTGTCATCTTTGTAATAACTCTGCTGATATTTTGCAATAAGTCTCTTTGGCTTGGAATAACTGTTCGGCTGTGTCAAGGCAAATATCCTCTGTTCTGGTAATAATTATGCCTTTTTTGAATGCTTTGAGGCTACAGGTGGATTTTGGTAGCTGGTGAGGAATCAATTAGCCTCTGATGTGGCAGTGGAGGTTTCTCAGATTGTTGAATTTCTTTGTCCTTCTTTAAAAACTGTTAATTTTCTTTAACTCTGTGTGTTAGGCTTAATTCGGCCTAATTTCCTATCTTTTGTTCTTAACTGTGTTTAATTTAGTGGATTGGGCTTTTAATTGTCAATTTTGGCTTTAATCCACCCAAACTGTGTAAACCATCTTCAATTCTTAATCTCTGCTGTGACTGAATCTTTAACACTGATACTCTCTGTTTGAATTAACTTTTGCTGTGTCTTGTTGATGTGCAGGTGCGCAGAGGGTTGTAACACAGTATCAGTGCTCATGAGGCACCAATGAAATGTGATATGGAACCCTACAGGAAGATCTATTCCATGAATAAAGGTCCGAGGGATCATCATCCCCGACCTTCATATTTCCTTTAAAATAATTGAAAATCCTTTAAAACCTACAAAATACACAAAAAGTTATAAAAATCCTGCGTGGCTGGGTAAAGCTGCTTTGGAGGCTTAGGTTTAAAACTCAGCCATTGGATGGAAGCATCCAATGGTGGAGATTGCTCGCGGTGGTTAAAAGGGAGGCGATTGATGAAACGGTGGGGAAATTTAAGTCGGGGGCCGTTGATCTGCAGAGATCAACGGTCAGGATTAATCCTGAATATATCATGCGGAGGTGGCCACTTTATAGTGAAATGAGATAAATTGTGAAGAAAATAGGTGAAAAACCTTTGGCGGAGGAAAAATGCATTGAAAGGAAAATTGGGGTTTCCAAACGATCCTGGGCCGTTGGATTAGATTAGCCCAAGGAGATCAACGGTGGAGGTTAATCTAAGAAGGCCTCGGGAGGATGGGCAGAGGGCGATTAAGAAATGCGAGATTGAATGCTTGCCGTTGATCCGCAGAGATCAACTACGGAGAAAAAACACGATGGGATGCAACGTAAATGGGGAAAGCGGTTTTGGAGAACAAAACAGTTGATTTCGTGCAATGACAAGGGGAATAGGCGGTTTTAGCTTTTTGAAAGCGATATGCATCAGAGGCTGGCACGTGGCTTTTCAAAACCACCCATATCGCATGATTTAAAATCATTAACCTTCGGGCATAAATTTATGTGAAAATGCGTGTCAGCCGTCAGATCAGGGGTCTTAGATCTAACGAGCATGGAAAGAGCGCGATAAAGGATAGATGCGCAGACGGAAAGAAGTGGGGCGGTTTTAATCTGGACCGTCTGATCAGGGGATGGATGGAAAAGATTTAATCTCGAGGTTAAATGGAATAAAATATGAGGTAGAGAAAGGATCAGTGTGGGCCGTTGATCTGCAGAGATCAATGGCAGAGATCGGCCGAAACAACATTATACAAGGGGTTTCATGATTTTAACAAAGGTTGGAGAAAATATTGGATCGTCGGATTTCATGCAATGGACGGCCCAGATGAAATAGAAGATTTGCGATTAGAGGAGGCAAGGGGTAAGTGGCGCCAATGCGATTAGATGTGGACTATTGATCTGATGGCCAGATCAATGGCGGGGAATGAGTCGAAGGAGATCACGGTGGGGGAAAAGTCTTGTGAAACAAAACAATGTGGGCCGTCGGATTTGGATCTAGCGGGGGAGATCAACGACAGAGAACCTATCGAGAGAATGCCAATCAGGAGGGGGAAATAAAATATTAAACCGCGACCAATGAAATCTCCGATGCAAGATTTGGCCGATCGTTGATTGGTTTAAGATCAACGGTCAGGATTTGTTTAAACTGTGAACCGACGAAACCCTTTGAAACATAAGAAAATCGAAATTTTTATGAAATAGAAAGGATTTTTGTGTCGGGGAGGGGTTTTATTTAAGGTTTAGCGCCTGATTGTGGGGCCTCAGGGTATATGAAAAGATACAAGGGATCAGGAGTTTATACAAAGGGAGCCAATCGGCATTGAAACTTTATGTAACAAAAAGAAACACGCCTATCGAAAGTTTCTGATGCGATAAGCACTTTTTGGGCTTTAACGCTTGGTTCCAGTGCATGGGTATATGGTGGGGCAGTGGTTTAGGGTTTAGCCCAAAGGGGCTTAGGCCTGTAATGCAAAAGGCTATTTTTCATGATTTTTCAAGGATTTTCAAAGCATTTTGAGGGTTTCAGATAAGGTAAAAAAGGATTTTTAAACCTTATAAAAGGTATTTTAATGAAGGGAAGAGGGGAAATAATGGAAAATAGAGGAAATTCATGGGGAAAAAGAGGATAAAATTGAGGTTAATCTTGAGTGAAAGCAAGAGTAAAATGAGGGGAAAATGGAGTTTTTTGCAGCAGTCTTTTCATCATGAAAACAACAAATTTTCAGAATTAAGATGGAAACAAAAATGAAGATTAATCAAAGAGTAAGATGTCTTCATAAGACTTCAAGAACTAACAATTTTGCAATAAAAATTGTTTCTTGAAGGCTTAAAAAATGATTTAGCCACCATTTTATATGACAAATTTTATAGGTGGCTAATAGTGGCTCCACATGGGGATGGTGCCTTATTGAAGGCAACAAGAACTTCAGACTTGTATTCTCTGGGAGGCTGATCAATGCCTTATCCATTGGGCTGCAACTTTCCTTACTTGGATGATATTCTTTTGCTCTGAAAATGTTAGCAGCCATGAAAGACAATGGAATACTACCAAACCAAGCTTTCTACCTACCTAATCCTAACGATCTTACTTTTTTTCTTCTTTCAGAGTGCACTTGGATTGACAACTCTTTTTACAAACATTTTATTCTTTTGAAAGAAAAAAACTACTCTAAGTCTACTTCTTATTTCTCCATGAACTCAAATTAAACAGTTGAGTTCATAAGCTTCTCTACCTAATCTACTATATGTTAGGATTAAATTGTCTAACAGATTTTCATTTTCTACCTTCTAAAACAGAAATTTAAAAGCATACAAGTCAGGATTCAATAGTCTAACTTGTTGCTTATCTATGGCATAAAAACAAGCTGCACATAGATAGTGATTTTGCAGAAAATTAAACCAAAATAGTGAAGGCTTAAGATCTGAAAGTTTTAAGCACATCCTTCTCTTTTCTTCAACTCTGTTTTTTGAGTTTGTTTGAGCTATTTTTTCTTTGTTGACTGGTTCAGATTTTGGGCATATTAGAACTAGTTTACTTCTGTCTTTTGACTCAAAATTAAAACAGTTTAGAGTCATTCTTCCTTTGAAAATTGAGGTTCGGATTTTGAGTTTGTTTGAACCTTTATTTTCTTCTATCCTAATCTACATAACTGATAAGCCAAGATTAAGCTGTTTGGAAAATCTGATTTCACTAACCTATCAACAGTAAATTTAAAACTAACTAGTCATGATTAGGCTATATGACTAACTAGGAGTGTGTTTTGCACACTTTTAGATTTTGTTTCTCTCTTTTGGTATGGGGCTATACCTTTCTTGTTTTTACAATCTTCCCTCTTTTCTCTTTTTATTGTTTTGTATTTTTTATTTTTCTAACTTTGAATGCAATGATGGATGAAATATTTATAATGAGAAAAAAATATTAAAAGACTTCACAACTGATATGGTCAAGAGAAATAATTTTTGAGCATCCTGCCATTGACAGGACCCCCAAACAGTTCTGCTCCATTCAACTCCTGTAAGAAATAAGCATTGTTACCAACAACAGAATGAATGAGATAAGGGCCAAGCCATAAGTTATCAAATTTCCCATGCTTGCCCTTGTCTTCTCTCGTCGAGTCCCACTTTAACACTTTGTCCCCAACATTGAAATTGCTGGCCTTTGTTCTTCTATCAAAAATATTTTTGATTCTCTCTTGCTTTTGTAATGCTCAGTTGTAGACCTCGTCTCTGGTTTGCTGAATATGTATAGTCTGATTTATTCTTCTGATCATGTCATTGTCTTCATACTGCACTTCTTGGACCAACTTCATAACTGGTACACCAAGGCTGGTTGGAAAAATTGCATTTGTACCATACACAAGCTGGTAGGGTGACATTCCAATAGATTTCTTAAGTGTTAATCTGTTAGCCCATAGTGCATGCTCTAGCTTTGTGTGCCAAGACTTCTGGTTGTTCTCCAGCAACTTCTTGATTATGTTCGCAAAAATTTTGTTTGAGGATTCTAATAGTCCATTACCTTGAGGGTAATAAGCAGTAGAATGACCCAAAGTTATCTGATATTTGTGAGAAAATTCAACCATCTTCTTGGATCCAAATGAAGCTGCATTATCAGTGATGATCTTCCTAGGATAGCCAAATCTACAGAGGATATGAGTCTCAATTAATTTTATGATGAATGAGTCATTGGCTTGCCTAGAAGGGATGGCTTCTATCCATTTGGTAAAGTAGTCTGTTGCAGTGAGAATCCATTTATGCTGGGCAGATGAGGGTGGATGAATTTCTCCTATGAAGTCAAGTCCCCACTATTGAAAATGAGCTTCAACAGTGATTGGATGCAGAGGCAAGGGTAGCAACTTTCTTTTGCCTTCAAAGAGTTGGCATTTATGATAGGAAATTATCATCTTGTGTACATATAGAAAGAGGGTGGGCCAATAGTAACCAACTCTAAGGATTTTGTTGGCTGTTGTCTTCTAGTAGAGGTGGCCTCCACATTCTCCTTCGTGGAACTTGTGCTTAACCTTCTCTGCATCATTCTCAGGCAAACATTTAAGAAATATAATACTTGCATTTTTCCAATAAATACATTTATCTATAATGCAGTAGTTTACAACTTTTAACTTCAAAAAACTTGCCTTTGTTTTTGATAAACCAGGAGGTGTATTCAAATTAAGCAAAACATATAGAATATTAGCATACCAAGAGGAATTCATAAAATGGTCTTCATTAATGGGTGTTGATAGTTCCTCTTGTTCATCTAAAGCATTTATCATATTAATATCAATAACTTCAAAATTGGATTCAACCATTAATCTAGCTAGACCTTGGCCTTTAATGAGTTTAGTGGGCTTGATTTCTAAATCATATTCAAGTATCACAACTATCCAGTTACCTCTCTTGCCATCTGAGTCCTGTGTTAGAATGTCTTTCACAACTGAATTTGGGACAAAGGCAATGATATGGGAGTGCAGAATGTAAACTCTGAAGTCTTTTAAAGCCTTGACCAAAGCAAAAGCTTGTTTCTCCATAATGTTGTACTTCATAGGAGCATCTCTCAATGCCTTGCTAAAGAATGCAATAGACTGCTCTTATCCCTGTGTATTTTTCTGCAATAGGACAACAGTTATTGTATGTTCTGATGCAAATGAAAAAATATAAAAAACTTTTGAAAAATCAGGACTTATTAGAACTAGTGTTTTGGTTAATGCTTTTTTAACCATTTCAAAGGACTTCTTTGCTTCCAAGGTCCATTTAACCCCTTGCTCCTTTTTTAGCATGTTTGTAATGTTTCTAAGGAGTTCAACAAAGTTGGGTATGAACCTTCTCAAGAAATTAATCTTTCCAATAAAATATTGAAGTTCCTTGATGTTTCTAGGATGAGAGATTTGAAATATGGCCTCAATCCTATTCGGGTCTATCTTTATCCCCTCTTCTGAAATGATGTGCCCAAGAAGTTTACCTTCTTGGAGACCGAACAACGTTTTCTTAGGATTTAAAGATATCCCAAACTTTCTGCATTTCTCGAATACTTTTATCAAATGTTCTAAGTGCTCTTCATATGTCTTGGAAAATATAGTGACATCATCAAGGTAAATAATGATGAAGTAGCCCAATTCTTCCGAGAATGCAATGTCCATGGCTCTCTGAAAAGTAGCACTAGCATTCATTAAAACAAAGGGAATTTTCACATACATGAAAGTGCCCATGGTGTAGTAAAGGTTGTCTTTAATTGATCATCAGGATGTACTAAAATATTATTGTATCCTGAGTAACCATCTAGCAAAGAAATTCTTTTAGAACCAACTACCCTTTGTAAAATATGATCCATCTTGGGTAAAGGGTAGTTGTCCTTCAATGAGGCTTTGTTTAAATCTCTAAAGTCAATACAAAGCCCAATTTCTCATGTCTTCTTCCTAACTGACACTAGATTAGATACCCACTCTGAATATCTAATAGGGACAATAATACAAGCTTCATACATTTTCTTGATTTCCTTCTCAACCAAAGGTAACAGAACAGGGTTTATTATGTGCGGTGTTTGTTTAAATGGATTTTGGTTTTCCTTGAGAGGTATCTTGTGTTGAATTATTTTAGTGTCATAGGATTTCAGATCCTCATAACTCCACACAAAAACATCAGAAAATTCTTTAAATAGCTCTATGTATTTGAGTTTAATGTGAGCTGGTAAAGTCTTAGACAGTTTAATCATATTTGATTTTAGTTGACTGCCTATATTACACTCTTCAACTTCAGTTTCTACAGGTTCCAGCTTTGGCTTCTTATCCACATCGTTGAAATCAAACAACTCTTCTAAAGGGACCAGACCCTTTGGCAAAATTTATGTGTTAGACTGCAATGTTTCTAAGTCTTTTTTTCGTAAATCTGCACTAACCTCTATGTTATGTTCAGGTTCATTAGTTAACAGATTTATAACAGCAACCTTTGGGGAGTTTTCTTCTTCATCAAGTAGATTTTCTTCACTAGGACAGTCTGTTTCATAGTCTGAATCTGAACTTGGGAGTTCAAATTCATTTCTGGACTGTAGGAAGTCTTCTATGTGTCTGTGTCCATCAAAAACTTGCCAATATTTCTTATTATCAGGAGTGGATGGTCTAAATTTGATTTGAGTTGTACACTGTTTGGTTTCATAAGGGGTCAGACACGTTCTAGCAGCAAAAGCCAAACTGTTAGCTTGAATATTTTCGTTTCTTGGGACAAAGATAAGTTTAAACTCCTCGAATGTTTTCAATAAATCCATGACGTCGTTTCGATAGGCTCTAAGTCTGGGGTTTTTGGCGCTGTATGCCCCATTTACCTGCCTAATTATTAATTCAGAATCACCATGAACCTTTATCCTTTCAGCCCCTAATTTCTTCAATATATGCAGGCCTAAAAGAAGGGCTTCATACTCAGCTATGTTATTGGTGCACTGAAATTTTAGTTTGCAGGAATGCCCTTCAGTATGATTGTTCATTATATTGCGAAGCCACACTCCCACACCTGCATCACTCTTAGTACAAGATCCATCAAAGTGCATACTCCAGAGAGGACTAGTTTTAGTTTCCTTAGTTTGGTTACTATCCTCTTCAGCTAGTGTGTTTTCGGATTGTTCTTGAATATCGACACTTTATTGAATTAGTTTTAATTCCTCAGGTTTTTCACTGTGTTGAGGATTTCTTTCTTGACTCTCAAGGTTTAAAAACAATGGATGAACGATTTGTAGCTCCAGACCTGTGTTTTGTTTGCTGCGGTTTTGTTGTTTAGAAAACTATTTTGACACATCTGTGTTGTCTTCCTCTGCCTCTCCATCTGCCATTAATTTAGTAAAGGTCACTTGTTCATTGAATCATTCATCATTGAAAAGGATGAATGAGTCAAGGCCTGTGTTTAAAGAATAAAGAAGAGAGTTCTGTGGTCTCTCTTGGCTAGTAACCATGTATTGCATATGAGACTCCCTGTAAAGTCTTCTAGTCTGATTGAAAATAGGGATGGTCGCATATGTCATGTCCATCCACATAGTTCCTTGTAACTTAGCTCCCCAAGATCTTGATAACAACATACCATATTTTGGGGTTACATCACCTACAAAAATCTCCATTACTAAACATTTGGCTGGGATTTGTGCTAAGTTAACACATAGGTCTTTGATTAATCCTAAACATTTCACTCTACTTGAGTCAAAGGAGTAAAGATATTTGTAGGGTCTAGTGATTTCAAGGCCTAGGCTCTCCATTACAGCTTTGGGCATTAAATTGTGAGATGCCCCTGAATCATGCATAACATTGTGCAAAATCTTGTCATGGACATTTAAACTATCATAAAAAAGAGGAGCTGGTCCCTCTTGATATCTACCCTCAATCTTAGGACCAAATATGAGCTTTGATTGGTCATCATTAAGATTGACAGTATCGTTATTCTCTTCTATGTTTAAAGCCTTTAAAATTTGATATCTATATACATTTTGGGCAGCTAATTTAGTGAGCGGAACAGAGACCTTGATTCTGGCAATTTCCTGCTCCAAACTAAAAGGCATCTGATTCTTTGAAGTGCTTGTTTCAGCCTTATTAACTGCCATTCTATCAGCAAAATCAGCTTTCTGAGTTCCTCTATTTACATTTGTCAAAATTGTTTTAACATGAGTACTAGCTGAGGTATTAGTACTGCTAAGATCTGCACTCTGTTTTTCAGTACTTTGAGTGCCCTTTTCCTTGTTTTTATCAGAATTTACAGCCACTGTTTTGTCTTTCTGTTTTGTAACTTTGGGTTTATTTACAGTGCTGTTTTGTGAAGAATTGTCAGAGGTTTTGTTGTTGGGGGTTTCCATATTCTTTTTACTTCTAAGGTCATATTCCTTTGTGGTTTATATAATGACATTTTCCATTTCCTGATAGTAATATTCATCTTCTAGTCTCTTGTCATCATAGGGTGTATATAGACCTTGTTTCCTATTGTAATGGACTTCAAAGTCATCATTATCTACTCCTAACATATTTATATCGTCTTCCTCTATTTGATCTCTAGTTTCTTCAACCTCAATTACATAGTTTTGATGAAAAGGAGGGGTGAACTGTTGATCATCCTCCCTTGGTCTGTTTTGAGGTTGGTTTCTCCTAAAATTCTGATTTTGGTTTTTATTTCTGTTTTGAGGAGCTATTTGGTTTTGGCTAGCTTGTGCTCTCTCAAGTATGCTCATATTTTTCATCATCTCCTCCATCATTATTTCCATATTTGAGCTGGATGTGGAAGGTGTAGATTTCTCTCTAAAAGAAACTCTCTTCTCATTCTGCATTCTTGCTCTTTTCTCCATTAAGTTAACTTCCACAGCAAGAGCTCCTTTTTTCATATCTTCAAGGGTTAAAGGATCTCTCTCTCTTAGCTGATAGGCCATTTCAGGATGAAATCCTTCGGGAAACTTGTTTAAAGATGAGCCTTGCGGAGGTTTTAGGTCTGTGGGAAGGGAATTATAAACA
The DNA here is from genome assembly GCA_034641835.2 of Pinus albicaulis. Lineage (NCBI taxonomy): Eukaryota > Viridiplantae > Streptophyta > Pinopsida > Pinales > Pinaceae > Pinus > Pinus albicaulis. The sequence goes on along the minus strand of CM076578.1, from coordinate 288,351,467 downwards.
CTGTTAAACCTAGTGCAATAGGCCTGTACACTTTCCCCATCATTTCTTTGGAGATTCTTGTAATCAGAAAGTATTTGCAGAGGGTTTTTTCAAACCTCCCATTTGTTTAAGAATATCTGATGGAAGGTTTGGAGATCATTAATACTGTGAGGGGTTAAGCCTTTGAACCATTTTCTTACTTCTCCCCCTAAACTTTGAGCAAATAGTCTAAGTTTGACAGTTTCATCATCAATTTCATTTCTGTCAAAGTAGTCATTCATCTTATCCACATGTTGTGAAGTAGTAGTAGCATTACTAGCATCATACAATGGTATCTTGGACTGATAGTCCTGTGGAAGATTGACTAAGGGTAAAGGAAGGACTAAGGGAGCATACCATGTTGCCATGATAGGAGGTGGAGGTGGAAAAAGTGGGGGGTTTACAAGTGGTGGATTGATAAGGGGAAAAGTGGGCTGGAATGGAGTGGTTTGGACAATGGATGTATGAAGAACAGATGTGGATGTACCAACAATAGATTGTTGAGCTGATCTTGGATGAGAGACACCTAAATTGTAAAGGAAATGTAAATCAGGTGGTGTTGTTTCTCTACTACTAGGATGTTCACTTGTTTCTGGGGATGAAAGTGAAGACTCTGAATCTAGCTGATCTAAATTGTCAAGCAACCTAGTTCTAAATGGATTTCTTAAGTCAACTTGTGATTCTTGTAGAGCTGCAAGGTTTTTAGGAAAATAATTAGCTCTAAAGGGTGATCTGAAAACATTTGAAAATTTAACCTTAGGAGACTTCCTAAGTATTCTTTCAGGGTTATCAACTATCTCAGGAGGGTTTGGGTCAGGATAGGCTCTAGTATAAATCTTTCTAGGAGCCACTATGCTGTGTTTTTCAGACCCAACTAAACAATAAGCGTTTAACCATATATGAAAATCTTTAAGAGGCTAATTGATCTTTTTAAAATAAGAAAAAAATAATCCTAAAGTCCTCTAACTGAGTTTAAATGATGTTGTGATGATAATGGGTCTTCCCTATGGAGTCTTAAGGTCTGTTTAGGATTGTGGAGTCACCATTTGGAATTTTTTAGCTCTTTTGGTGGTAAAAGGTTTTATGGTCCACCACCATGTTTATTGAATACCAATCTAAAATATTTTGGGTTTTCCGAGTTTATTTCAGTCCTATGGGTTCTAAGAGTGTCCTAAACCTGTTTCAACACTTAGCTATGGTGATGAGACAGAGAAAGTCTACTCTTATGGCTAAGCTAGCTGATCCTTCAAGGTTTGATAAGTTCTTAAGAGAATCCTAGGGTTTCCTTAGTTTGTCACTAATTCAAATAAGTTTTATCATGATTACCATTTGCTTGGTAGTGCTTGAAGAGGGCTACTTGTATTTACTAAACACTCAGTGTCTTGTTTTAAGGATTTTTACTCAAAGTCCCTAGCGGAGTCGCCAGAAATTTTAGCTCCCTGTAAGTTGCAAGATTGGAAAATACAAACTGTAGAGAGAAACACTTGAACCACTTTTGGATTCTAGGATCTAGCCCTCCTGAATCCAGAGAGGGATCTCTCTATAAGTGCAAAGATTGATTTATATTTAAGGTTTGATATGTGATATTAGGCTAGTTATGAAGAACGAGGTTTTGTTTGTTTTGGTTGGGCAAGGATAAATGAAGGTGAATGAAGTCTAAATGAAGGGTGAAGGTGAATGAAACTGAAAATTGATTCAGCTAAGAAAATAGGCTAGAAATAGCTTCAATCCATTGGGCTCTGGATTCATAGTAGGATTTAATTGAAACAAAAAAGTTCAAGAGTGGTCCATGGGGCAAGTCATCTATGTCTAAGGATCTCTTTAAAGTTGATTTTATGGAATGAAATGATACAATAAGAAGGGGAATTAAACAAATGAAGAACAAAAAGTAGCCTAAGATCAAGTAAGTACTTTGAAACTATCCTGCTTTAAACATACACTTAGAAAGACATAAAATTAATCTAAGATCTGGTAAGTACTTCGAAACTAGCCAGATTTTGATGCACTTTCAATAGAAAACATTTAAAACACGAAAAATAATAGCTTAAGATCAAGTAAGGACTTTGAACCTATCCTGCTTTCAGCATATTCTAAGGGAAAATTTTCAAAGCAACTGTTGGAGAAGAAACTAGAGGACAGGGCTCACCATAAGCTTCGCTAGCTCTACTTTACTTAGTAAACTTTCAAGACAAACACATAAGATAACAAAGAATAGTCTAAGATCAGGTAAGGACTTTGAACCTAGCCTGCTTTCAAAATACTCTTAGGGAAAATTTCAGACAAATGTTGGAGATAAAACTAGAGGACAGGGCTCATCATAGACTCCCTAATTCAACTTTACTTAGTAGACACTGAAAATAACATTCAAGAACAATGTTTGATTTTAGATAGTAGGATGAGGGAATTCCAGCATTCCTAACTGCTTGGACAATAATGAATCATTCTTAAATACACAAATTTGGAGGAAAACATGTAGATAAAGCTTATCAGTAAGAGCAGGGTACCTTTGATAGTAAATCCTAACTCTGTAATTACTGTTCTTTATCAGAGAAAATGGACAGAATGGAAACATAAATAAAATAACAATTTACAATTAGACAAACATCACCGTTGACATAGACCAGGATCCCATAAATTAGCTTGTATTGATGCTTCAAACCAGTTACAATCTTCAAGTCCAGTGGGCCTGTACGGCTCCAAACTTCTCATCTCAAACTTAGGTATCTTCAATTACAAATAGAGCTTACAGTAGCTTCAGTAAACTATTTACATGCGACAGATATGCAGTGACCAACATTATCTCATCTTCTACAGAAGTATTTATAGAAGAAATGAGGAGGTGGGATAGGATAAAGATATTCTAAGTTCAATTAATACAGTTTAATGCTTCTCGGTATTTGAGGGGCTCAATAGAGAAGATTACAGATATTTCCTCTGTATTTATTGGTTTACATTAAGTATTGAGCCAGCTGGGAAGATTTTGTTGACTTTAAGGCTCTGTGTCATCTTTGTAATAACTCTGCTGATATTTTGCAATAAGTCTCTTTGGCTTGGAATAACTGTTCGGGTGTATCAAGGCAAATATCCTCTGTTCTAGTAATAAATATGCCTCTTTTGAATGCTTTGAGGCAACAAGTTGCTTTTGGTAGCTGGTGAGGAATCAATTAGCCTATGATGTGGTGGTGGAGGTTTCTCAGATTGTTGAATTTCTTTGTCCTTATTTAAACACTGTTAATTTTCTTTAACTCTGTGTGTTAGGCTTAATTCGGCCTAATTTCCTGTCTTTTGTTCTTCAACTGTGTTTAATTTAGTGGATTAGGCTTTTAATTGTCGATTTTAGCCGTAATCCACCCAAACTGTGTAAACCATCTTCAATTCTTAATCTATGCTGTGACTGAATCTTTAACACTGATACTCTCTGTTTGAATTAACTTTTGTTGTGTCTTGTTGATGTGCAGGTGCAAAGAGGGTTGTACACAGTATCAGTGCTCATGAGGCACGGATGAAACGTGATATGGAACCCTGCGGGAAGATCTCTTCCATGAATAAAGGTCCGAGGGATCGTCATCCCCGGCCTTCATCTTTCCTTTAAAATAATTGAAAATCCTTTAAAACCTACAAAATACACAAAAAATTATAAAAATCCTACGTGGCTTGGTAAAACTGCTTTGGAGGCTTAGGTTTAGAATGCAGCCGTTGGATGAAAGCATCCAACGGTGGAGATTGCTCGCGGTGGTTAAAAGGGAGGTGGTTGATGAAACGGTGGGGAAATTTAAGTCGGGGGCCATTGATCTGCAGAGATCAATGGTCAGGATTAATCCTGAATATATAATGCGGAGGTGGCCACTTTGTAGTGAAATGAGAGAAATTGCGAAGAAAATAGGTGAAAAAACATTGGCGGAGGAAAAATACATTGAAAGGAAAATTGGGGTTTCCAAATGATCCTGGGCCGTTGGATTAGATTAGCCCAAGGAGATCAACGACGAAGTTTGATATAAGAAGGCCCCTGGAGGATGGGCGGAGGGCGATTAAGAAATGCGAGATTGAATGCTGGCTATTAATCCGTAGAGATCAACGACAAAGAACAAACGCGATGGGATGCAACGTAAATGGGGAAAGCGGTTTCGGAGAACAAAATAGCTGATTTCACGCAATGAAAAGTGGAATAGGCGGTTTTAGCTTTTTGAACACGATATGCGTCAGAGGCCGACACGTGGCTTTTCAAAACCACCCATATCGCGTGATTTAAAATCATTAACCTTCGGGCATAAATTTACGCGAAAATGCGCGGCAACCGTCAGATCAGGGGTCTTAGATCTGACGGTCGTGGAAAGAGGGCGATAAAGGATAGATGCGTGGATGGAAAGAGGTGGGGTGGTTTTAATCTGGACCGTTCGATCAGGGGATGGATGATAGAGATTTAATCTCGGGGTTAAACGGAATAAAATATGAGGCGGAGAAACGATCAGTGTGGGCCATTGATCTGTAGAGATCAACGGTGGAGATCAACCAAAAAAACATTATACAGGGGGTTTCATGATTTTAAAAAAGGTTGGAGAAAAGATCTGGACCGTTGGATTTTATGCAATGGATGACCCAGATGCAATCGGAGATTTGCGATCGGAGGAGGCAAGGGGTAAGTGGCACCGATGTGATTAGATGTGGACCATTGATCTGAGGGCCAGATCAACGGCGGGGAATGAATCAGAGGAGGTCACGGCGGGGGAAAAGGCTTGTGAAACAAAACATTGTGGCCGTCGGATCTGGATCTGGCGAGGGAGATCAATGGCGGAGAAACTATCGAGAGAATGCCAATCGGGAGGGGGAAATAAAATATTAAACCGCGACCAATGAAATATCCGATGCGAGATTTTGCCAATCATTGATTGGTTTAAGATCAATGGTTGGGATTTGTTTAAACTATGAACCAGCGGAACCCTTTGAAACATAAGAAAATCGAAATTTTTATGAAATACAAAGGATTTTTGTGTCAGGGAGGGGTTTTATTTAAGGTTTAGCGCCCGATTGCGGGGCCTCAGGGTATATGAAGAGATACAAGGGATCGAGATTTATACAAAGGGAGCCAATCGGCATCGGAACTTTATGTAACAAAAAGAAACGCGCCCATCGAATGTTTCCGATGCGATAAGCGCTTTTCGGGCTTTAACGCTTGGTTCCAAGGCATGGGTATATGGTGGGGAAGTGGTTTAGGGTTTAGCCCAAAGGGGCTTAGGCCTGTAATGCAAAAGGCTCTTTTTCATGATTTTTCAAGGATTTTTAAAGCATTTTGAGGGTTTCGGATAAGGTAAAAAAGGATTTTTAAACCTTATAAAAGGTATTTTAATGAAGGGAAGAAGGGAAATAATGGAAAATAGAGGAAATTAATGGGGAAAAAGAGGATAAAATGGAGGTTAATCTTGAGTGAAAGTAGGAGTAAAATGAGGGGAAAATGGAGTTTTTTGCAGCAGTCTTTTCATCATGAAAACAACAGATTTTCAGAATTAAGAGGGAAACATCAGTGAAGATTAATCAAAGAGTAAGATTTTTTCATAAGACTTCAAGAACTAACAATTTTGCAATAAAACTTGTTTCTTGAAGGCTTCAAAAATGATTTAGCCACAATTTGATATGACAAATTTTATAGGTGGCTAACAGTATGAAGAACCTGTTTAGTCTTAGGTGTGCATTCCTGTTGGTCTTATGTGTGCATTTCTTAATTCATGAATGGTTGGATTCCTGTGTTCAAGAATTGATGTATATATAATATATGTAAGAATATTTGTACCTCTGTAGCTAACTGTGTAAATGAATTTATGATATATGGGAGGTTATGGCGTTTCTACACACTTCTGGGGCAACTGTGGTTGATTATTGAGAATATGGCCTATGTGACCAAATTCATTATAGATATAGGACATCTCTTGTGTCGAGGAAGAAACTCTATGATTTGGTAAAGAGACTGCTAGTATATTTTGTGATGGGAGCATGGCAGGAATAGGGCGATTACCTGTGTTGAGAGCCACTGTCAACATATTGATTTAATTCGAGATACATCTGTATGGGAGATGCGCTGAATGAGTTTCTGTGCATAGGTTTAATAAAATCCTGTTGGAACCTTGAACTGTATTAGAATAACAGTGGCATACAATACAAGAGTTGGTGCTGCGAATATGAGTTGAGGAATGGTTTAACTATAGAGCGGCGTATTGGACAAGTCACAATGGAACTGTGAGCCACTGGAAAGTGGGACATAGACACAACATAGTAAAGCTATGGCATTAGAATTGCGAGGAGGAACCGTGTTAAGTGATGTGTTGAAGCGCTGGTGGAATCTTGAGTAAGTAAAGCAAAACAGAACCAAGAGGTGAACAGTAAAACTGGTGTGCGAGGACAGGTGGTTTTCGCGTCGTTGAAAAGTTGTAAGTTGTATTAAAAAAAAATGCGATATATCCCTACTCTTGACACATAAGCCAAGGGTGGTTTCGGAAAACCATGAATTTCGCATAAATTTTCAGCATTAACGCTCGGACCACAAAAAAATGCGATATGCACTTACGCCTGTTCAATCATCAAAGTTGAAGCGATAAGATTTCAATCGTCGGATGCACACGGTATGTTAACCGAACTGTGGGCCCAAGGTTTCGTTGGCGGTGTTAGACCTCAAGTCAAGTTGGGTCATATATGTGCGAATTTTATATATGGTAATATTTGAATATAGTGCGAAGGTTTCGTATAACACTGTTGAATTACATATAAGTGCACGAGTTTCGAATGATAATTGGGCTTGAGGACTATATGAAAAAAGGTCGTGCTTTATAAAAGTCCAACCTTGGGTGGAGTAATACATATGTGTTATGTATTTACTGATGGTCAGAGGTCTTAACGGTAATTAACCATTTATATAAGAAGTGAGCGCATATATATGTGATAGTCGGCGCTGGGAATTTAGTAAAGTCCAAATGAAGTTATATGCCGTGACTTTATAAGCTAAAGGGTTTGAGTTATCCGACTTTGATAAAGTGGGTTTATTGCATGATTCCCGCCTATGAAAATAAAGTGTTGGGATTTAAAAAAAGGGTTACATATACTAATGGTCTTGTTATTCGGGCAATTAGGGTTAATATATATAGTCGGGGTTTAGAGATAAAAACCCAATTGGTGTTAACCAATTTGGTTCTATAAGGCATCTTGAGAAGGGACTTTAAAGTGAAATTTGCATTTCATTAATCAAATTTGATAAATTTGATGAATGAAATTCAAAGAAAAGAAATTAGAACATCGTGAGCTTGCTAGATTGTGGATATGGTTGGGCAATGGACTTGGAGGGCATTTTATACACAGCATTGAGAATGAAATATGTGAGAACAGGGACTATGGGTTTTTACCCTGCACCAAAGTCTCCAAGTTGGGTTTGTGAAAGTCCTGATATTGCTGAGGAAACCCAGGAATAATCTTCAAAGGCATTTATATTTCTTGAAAAAATGTGCTACTCTAAAAACGACTTTACTTGAAAATTTTGAAGTTATGAAATATTTTTTTTTTTAAATTTTTTATTCAAAGACTCAAATTGATTTAAAAAAATATTCTTCTTCTGTTTATTCCAAATCATCCGAAGAAGGAGATATTAAAGATATAAAAAATCCATTGGACGTAGCAGGCCCAATAGTAAATAAAAAACCAATTATTCCACATAATATAATGGCCGCTCAAAATTCAAATGATCTAGTTGTTGCATGATATGCACCCCTAAGATTTATTGCAAATCCACATGAAATTCCCCAAGGATACCTTAAACTTTCCAAGATACAATGGATAAGATAAAAAAAACAATAGAAGGGCTTTCATATGGTTACACGAAACCCTTATATTTATGGAGCAATCCAAGTGTATTTCAATAGCCAGCTCATAACAATTTTATCTATCCATCACATACACAAGATAGCTAAAATGAAACTTCCAACAACTCTTTGTTTTGCATAGATAATTGAAGCTTTTGGGGAAACCTTGTTATTGGTGCCCCATCTTGTGCATATACTGCTCGAATTGATGCACAAGATTTGTTAAGCTCCAATTCTAATGGCTGAAGATGTACATTTGGGTCTCATACCACTTTTAAATTCTACCATAGTGCATACATGAGGCAATGTTAAGCTATTAGTACATCTCATTTGTTGGGGTTAGTTAGTATATAAGACTTTTATAAATGAATATAAGTTGGTCCCTTACTTGAATAAACCTGAACAAAATGAGAACTCTATCCAATGTATTCTCCAACTCCTCCTCTGAAGTACCTTTGTTACCAGATCGAAGTTTCTCATCAAGAAATTTGGCAATAAGTTTTGCTGGTCAGTTTTGTGGACAAAGGCCATAATTTAGATAAATGCAAAAACAATATATCTATGACTAATCAGTTGAAAGTGTAAAATGTCTATATTAATCCCTAAACTCACATCATTATTCCATTTCATGCATTCATCCCCCTGAATAATCATAAGTAAAACCTCATTTTTACTTAAAGGCATTATAATTTCCATTTGACTAATTTCCATCATCACATAAGAACACTAAAACCCAAAAATTACATTATATCATAAGTTAAAGTGATAAGATTAATGTAAATTGTCTTTTAAACTTCACTTTACTTGTTATGTTTATGTATTTTGAGTATACCTTGTCCTATTTTCATATTAAATTTAACTTACATATTAACTCCCTATAGAAGTAACCTTTTCCTATTGTATATAACTCCTTTTATATAATAGCCCCAAAAACCCATTTATTATAACTTTAGCCAAAGTTATTTAATCCCCACATGTTTAAATAAAACACCCACATTACAACCCCTTTGGCTAAAATATATATTTATATTAAATCCGCCCCTATGGTAAGTAAATCGTTTTGATTTAATTAATATATAATAAAATTATATAAAAAAATAAATCATTAAACATATTTAAATATGTGTTTATAAAAAAAAATATAATCCCCGAAGTTTAATTTAAACTAAACTTCAAATAAAATCATCCTTTCATTTCCCCGACTCTCTTAACCCAAGGTTAAAACCTTAAGCTTTTTTACTTTCCCGATATATATTCATCACCACAGTTATAACCTTGGATGAAATCCTTTATACCCCTCCCGATCACTTTACTCCATTTATAAAATCTGTTTATACATTAAACTTCATAAATCCCTCAGCACCATTGGACTCCATTCTAACCATCCAATCATCCTTCTCCTTTTAATCCAACGGTCATAAGTAAACCCGATAAGCCCTTTCCCCCATCCCCACCATTTCCTATTGGATCGAATTTCATCTGTTGATCTCCCCTTGTTAAATCGATGGTATAGATCAAAGCCCCGGTCCCATTGTATTTACCCCACAACTTCACATCAAATCTTGACCGTTCGCTCTGCTCTGACAGATTGGACGATGCAAATTCATTTTCGCATTTCTAAAGTAATCGAATGAAGTTGCCCAAAAGTTTTGCGAAAAAAGTAGTTTTGTGAAACCGCCCCATGCTACGTGTCCTCCTTTCATTTGATCACATTCCAAAAGGGAAAAACCAGTTACCATTCAAAAGCGATGTGAAAACCATTTATGGTATCTCCTTTAAACACACAAACCGCTTCCACCCCAACTGCAATAAATGACATTAAAATGTGATATAACTTAAGGTTTTATGACTTAGTTTTTCATTTTTTCCTTTGTATATCGCCCAGTTTCCATATAAAACACTATAATCCCTTTGTGAAGCCTCCTGACACCCTTTTCAAGCCGTCTACAAATCAAATGACATATAAATAGCCTTTCCCTTTGAAATTCACTCCCAGAGAAGTTCCACGACCTCTGCCCATCAAATTCAACCAAATTGAAGATTGTTGCAAGTTCAGAAACTTCATCGACTACACTTATACAGTTTACAGGTATTTTCCGTCAAAATCAATCCATAAAATCCTCAATTTCAAAGAAAATTAATCTAATTAGACTATCAATGCCTAAAATGAATTGAAGTATCCATCTGGGAAGTTTTATAAACCTTCAAAATACAGGGGAAACCTTGTCAAAATTTCTCCAGAATCCACATTTTCCATTTTAGCAAGTTTTTATCCATTCTAAGAGCATTTTCACTGCTAAATTTGATCTAGAAGACCTTATTCATACAGTAAGCCTATTTGTCTTCTTAAAACCCTACCCAGAGTCTCAAATTGCCAGAAAAATTCTTCAATTGACCCAAGTATCTAAAAAAAAGAACTTAGCAAACTGTTTAATCTTGCTTTGTTTATTTAAAATGACCAAAAAACAAGTAATTCCCAAAACTAGAGGTCCTAAATCCCAGAAGCCTACCTCCAACAAGCTTTAAAATCCCAAACCTCCTAGAATTGATAAACCTACTCCTATTTTAACTGCTGATTCTACTAAAATAGTTAGACCTCTGCAACCTCTTGTTACCACTGAAGAAAGCAATCCTTTGATTGACTTAGATTACAGAATTGCAGATGCCATTCTTGAATTTGATCTTCTAGAAGTGCATAACTGGTGTCAAGAGAAATTTGAAAAGAAAGAAGCCAATGATATACCTGTATGGGAGTCTAATTTGCCCAAGTATGTGGTTCCCATCACCCATCCAGCTCAGGATTTCATAAGGTTATGTCAAATGCATTATATTCCTGATCAAAGGTGCATGGCTAACAAAGATAGTGAAGTCTTATTTTTTATAACTGCTGAATCAATCAATGACATGCTCCAGTTAAGCCGTCATCCACAATCAATGTCATTGCTAATTGAAGAATTAACCCAGATGTATTTAGACCTAGATTTCCCTAGAAAGTTCCAAATTCTCCAGAATTTCATGCCTAATCATGTCGATCTTCCTAAGGTGAACCCTCCTTATGATACCTTGGATTTTCCAGAAGGCTCCATACAGGTCATTTCTATGCTGTCATTTATTTTGGGTTATATTAATGATGAATTCATAGATGCCTCTGTCTTAGGTTTCCTTTCCATTTTGTCTCCTGGACAGCAACCAGACTTGATTTTTGACTTTGCCAAAATTATTGCTGACAATATTCATTATCAGCTGATAAAATTGCCTGATGAAGGAGTGTTCAAATATACTTCATACCTGTTACATCTCTTCTTGTTGTGTAACCAGCTCCAAAAATAGAAGAAAAGAGATATCCACGCCTTATAAATAAGCCACTTCGAGGGGGCAACCTCCAATACATTACATAAATGAACAATTCTTGGATGATACAATTTACAAAACCTCCTTTCTATATATAGGAGTCCATGGGCCATAATGTAATCCTAGTGGGCCACAATGTAATCCTAGCCGACCTAACAATAATAATGTAAGGGCACAATAATAACAATATGGGGGTTACAGGGGTACAATAATAACAATAGGGGGGCTACAATAACATAATAAGGGGCTACACTATTAATATAGGGACTTAACATGCCCCTCTCCTTCAAACAAGTGTTGTCCTCAACGCTTGATTATTTCTTGATGCTTCTGTATAAAATTCTCATTCTCCCATGTGAAATATTTTACAGGAAAGTTCTTCCACTTGCTGAGATACTCTGAAATTGATCGTACTTGTTGAGTTCTTGTTTCTATGACTGCTTCATAACTTCTTTCGATGTGATGTTGATCTTCCTGTTGTTTCATTAGATTCTGCATCAAAGTTGGGTTATCCTTTGAGAGTTGGAGAACTTGTTGTTGATGCTCGATGTGATCTTCCACTAATTTATCATCCATATTTGCTATTATTTGATCCTTAAAACCATCCAACTTAGCCTCCATTTCTACTTTTAAACCATCTATTTCATCTTCAATTGCTCTTCGTAAGATTGAAACTTGTTGCACTTGGTACCGTAATTTTGATATCTCATACTGCAACTCTTCCTCTTCATGCGTCATAGTATAGTTTTTTGAGAGATTAATGGGTATGGAATTATTTTTTGAATGCATAATAGAACCCATTACTGATACAAATTCTTCAATATGCCCTTGGAATCAATTCCACTTGATTCTTCAAACAAGACTTATGCAATTATGAAACAAATACACACCTTTTACTTGCTTTGAGGAGCTCGATATTGAAATTGAATTATCTCTGTAATTGAAAATCTTCGATATCTGAAATTCAGCCTTGTAGTAGACCTATGAAGCTTCTTTCAAATTCCACAGGTCTGATCTAATTTGGATTCCCCAAGAAAAAGTTGTGTTCAATCTCCCACAATGACCTAATTCTGGACTGGTTCAGTAGAGAAAACTTGTAGGACTTTCCACGTGTCACTGTTTCGTCCTTTGTCTCTGAAATTGATAGCCAAGAAACTACAGTCCGTGTACTTGCGACCACTTTTTACGGCACTCAAATCCACTGCCCAGAGAGAGAGTTATTGAACTTTTCCCACGATCACCTCTTTGAGATGAAATTCAGGAGCCTGAAAAAGCACTACCTTCCACAGATTATATCTCCAAAAATATTGCGAACCAAGCTCTGAAATTTTTTGAAGACTTTCTTCAGGATTTCAGCTTCGCACCATATGAATTTCAGATTCTGAACCTTCGTAGAAATTTTTTTATAGCGCAAATGCCACGATGACCTGTTTAGGAGCCTGAAAAAATACCTGACTTCCACAGATCATATCTCCGAAATTATTGCGAACCAAACTCTGAAATTTTTATACGAGCTTCCTCAGGATTTTTTCTTCGCACCCTAAAAATTTCAGCTTCTGAAACTTCGTAGAAAAACAGTTATAGCGAAAATGCCACGATGACCTGTTTGGAGCAGCGAAACCCTAGAATCCAAAGCTCTGATACCAAATGTTGTGTAACCAGCTCCAAAAATAGAATAAAAGAGATATCCACGCCTTAGAAATAAGCCACTTCGAGGGGGAAACCTCCAATACATTACATAAATGAACAATTCTTGGATGATACAATTCACAAAACCTCCTTTCTATATATATAGGAGTCCATGGGGCCATAATGTAATCCTAGTGGGCCACAATGTAATCCTAGCCGACCTAACAATAATAATTTAAGGGCACAATAATAAAAATATGGGGGTTACAGGGGTACAATAATAACAATAAGGGGGGCTACCCTAACATAATAAGGGGCTATACTATTAATATAGGGACTTAACACTTCTTGTTCTTCCAAGCAGACAAATTTCCCTTTGCAGTACAGAAAATGGATATGGAAGGCAAACCACTGTCAGTAATATTTTGGACCTCTCTTCTGAGAAATAATAGTAGTGAGTACAATTATAGTGATTTCAATGACCTATTTATCATACCTGTTATCAATTTGTTGGATAAAGCATATTCACCAAGAATAAATGAAGATATCAAAAGGATTTTATAGTTGTCTAAAAACTGTAAAGTGGGTGATTGGTATTTATACAAAAATCATACAGAGATCAGAATATATGGTGCACTCTTGGCTACATATAAATTACCTAGATTTGTGACTACAAGGATTTTTGCTCTAGAGTATATAAGGCAGATTTTGAATGTTGATGCAGTAAATTTCATAGCATCTAAAAAGAAATCACAATTTAAATTAAGAAGTCAAATTGGCTCTTTCATTGTAGACAACAGAGATGCCTTAAAGGAAGTATCAGACAAGATTTCAGCATTCAAGTTTTAGGAATGTTTTTTTTGGAACTATGACCCTCAGGGTATTATAAGAAATCTCAGAATTAAAAGCAAATTGGCCGCATTTCTCCATGAATCTAATCCATTTATTGAAAAATTTTCTAATCAGTTGGAATGGGTGACCAATACCTTAATTGATGATGATAAGGATAATTAGGCAGACAATTTGAATAATGTACAGGTGGTTACAGTGAATCAACCAGTAGAAGTATCAAACAAAAGACCAAGGAAAGAAGAAGGATATTTGGTTGAAACAATCATTAAAAACAAATTCAAAATAGTATACAGATAAAAGGCCAAAATGAATATTTTAGAAATAGAAGAAATAATAGATGTGGATGACACTAATCAGCAGCAGACAAATGATGAAGCCACCATCATTGTGAATGAGACACTCAGAGAGATTCAAAGTAAACAGGTACAAGCACAAGGTAAAGGTAAGGAGATGGTTGAAATGGAAATGGATACAGAAGCCCCCTCTTCTTCTTCTAAAAAAATTGAAGAAAATGATTCTGATATTCAGAAGAGGTTCAAGCTAATCAGAGAGAAAAATGAAGAAATCAAAGATGAAGTTTATTCTAAACTTCTCAAGGAAAAACCAGGAGATAAGGACATATTAGTAACTGCATTTGATTACTCAACCAACCAAATGATCATGTCTTTTCTCCAACCAGTGGTAGCACATCCAAAATCAACTTCTGACTACAAAAAGACAGAATTTGCAGTATGCTGATACTATCCATGAGCTAGATTAAATAAATTTCATAGAAGTGCATCAGAAATGTTATATTCAAAAGTAGTAAGCAAAACAATGAGTACCACTATGCTCAAAAAGACTGTATCCAACTTGCAAACTCAAATGAAGTTGGATAAAGCATCTTTACATGCCAAGGATTTGAAAATAAAATCCTTAGAATATTTGGTAATTGAGTTTGGAGCAGATCCTTCTAAGACTAAAGCTGCCAAGAAGTTAATAAGATAGAAAAATGATGATATTACAGCCTTAAGAAATCTACTCAAATTACCACAGAGTGAGCACCCTAAAACAAAATAAATGCTTCAGGAAAAGAAAAAGAAAGAGGAAAATATGCAACTTGTTTTGAAAATGACAGCCCGGATAAAAAGTATGGAAACTCAAATAGAAGCTCTTATGCAAGAAATTGAAAATTTGAAGAAAACTCAGTAGGTTTCCATTCCTACAATTATTCCAACTGTAAGCACAAAAATCCCCTCAACATTGGCAGAACATTTGGCACCGCAAGGACGATTGGTAACTGCAGTGTCAATTAAAGCTATGGAAGACATGTCCATAAAATATCAAGAGATAATCAGTTTAAAAGGCACCATCAAATATCTAGAAACATCCAAAAGAGATGCCTTAATCACTTCCAAAGGACATGAAGAGAGGGCTGACAGATTACGAGAACATGTGAAAATTCTTCAACAACAGGTAAATCTTACTGAACAGGTTACCTACATAAAAAATCATTTGTGGTAAAAAATCACTGAAGGCATTCACTTACAATGGCCTTCTATTCAAATAATATATGAACAAAAATATCTGCTACAAGCTGCCTTAGCAGAAATTGATAAAGAAAAGAAGGAACTTAGTAACAAACCCCCAGAAGAAATTCAGCTCATATCATTCTTGAACAATAAAAACAAGGAAGAACTAGAAGAATTGAAAATTCCAGACAGGACAGAGGCTATCCTTGAAATCAAAAAGTTCCTAACAAAGAGAAACATCATGAATAATCTGGAAGAGAAGTGTGATAATATGAACATATCAATCAGTAAATTCAAGACCAAATATGACTTACTACTAGAAGCAGGATTACCAGATATAAATGCACTGAATGAAAAATTAATGCCACAAAAGGACTATGACCAAAAGATTAGAGCTCATGCTAAGGAGTAGGTTGAAAGTCCTTTGCCACAAGGATCTCCAAGTGGCAAAGTACTACTACAATATTTTGAGAATTTTTTATTTTTGGAGAATGAAATTAAGCACATGTTTATAGTAAAGAAAAACTTTTCTAAGTACACAGAAGCTGATGAAAGCTATAAAGAATTAAAGAGTATAAAGATCCCCATAGCTCAAAAGTGGCAAGAATTCACAGATCTGATGTGAATTTGACAGGTAAAAGAGCATGAAAATGACATGAAGAAATCATATTTTATTGTTACTTTATGGTGAAAAAATCAGTGTCAAAGTGTATCAGTAAAATCAAATTGTTACTGCTAGTTATTTTTCAATTATAGCAGTGAATCAGTGAAAAACAAAGATAAAGAGTATCAGGATTGAAAGTGAAAAGACGAAATGTTCTACAAGTCATCTTCCACGAGGTGATGCATCCAATGCCAGCAATGCTACCAGCACATCATGAAATCAGTTTGATTAAGATAATCAGTTCTATATTTCCTTGTAAAAGAGAACAACTTGCGAACTGTTTTGTTGTTGTCCCTCTTCTTATGTTATATTTCCTATTTTTCCTTGAAACTTTATCTTAAACTTTGAGATATTTTGTAAAATATTTATGTTTATAAATACTTCATCATTCGAAGTATTCAGTGTGGAATAAAATTTCTCAAGACTACTATAGTCTTTTTGTTGGATATATTGAAGTTGGTGTGAGTCAATTAGCGAAGCAGCAGACTGGAATTGAGATTAAAGACATCATAACTAAGGATTCTTGTGCTGACAAGATAAGTCTAGTCTTTTTCTTGTTTTCATTGTTTTTCTTTCAAAAAGTTTCCATATATTCATTTTAATGTGTTTCTATCTTTAATGATCAACTAGGAGAATTTAGACAAGATTAGTGATAAAAAGCTCCCTGTTTTTAACTAGTTGGCATTATTATGTTTTCTGCTTGATAACCGGACTATATAATTCTTAATTTCTCTAAGTCCCAGTTTGATCCCCTCCTTCAATCTTTTTTTTCTGTAACTTAAGGATTATTAAGTGCCCTTTTGTTCAGATTTCACCCATTCCATCAACAAAGCCTATTCAAAGCCTTAGAAGGTCATCTACCCTACCCTTAGTACATTTGCATCTTTAAGTCTTATTTCCTAGCTCTGCTTTCCTAGAAAGTTGACTCCATAGCTCAATGTTTTGGTAGATCCCTCTAGTTTTCCTTGAAACACTTTTTATTCCCACCACTCTTTCAAAACAAGTCCCTCTATCCACTCATAGCTAGCCTAAAAACCAATTATAAAAAAAAGTTAAATCTTTAGGAGAGATCCCTCTTCGGAACTCAAGAAGGCTAGATCTTGAATTCTAAAAGAGGTTATTGGTTACCCCTGGTTTTATTAACTACAAAAATCCTCATCCCACAACCTGAGAATTACTAGGGTGATAACAACTTCAATAGACAGGGGTTCTATCGCTATTCTTTGAATAGATAGAGCATATCCTTCTACGCTCACAGAACAGAATCGACTCTTTCACACAGGGTATATTCGTTCAAATTACACACCAAGGACGTGATTTCGCCCTCCCAACAGAGCCACTATTCCCTTATGCAAAATTCTATACAGGGCAATCACATTCGATTCACTCGCAGAGAATATGAAATTCAAAGGCAGACAGAGAATAATACACATAGTTTATTCTTTCTAATCATACACAAAGGTTTCCTAATCGAAGGAATGAGTCCTTCGGGATATTTTCAATAACATACCCAGATATCAATAAGTCCACAGTTTTATTGAACACAGAGAGAAAAATATCTCGACTTACTCTTCTACTGTCAAAATCCCCAAATTACAGAGTCTATTCACACAAATTTTGATCAATCAAAGCATACAAAATTCTGAATCCATTCTTATAACAGATTCAAATTACATAACCTTCCCTGGTCCTGGCCTGATCTTTAGGTTGAATTTTCAGAAGCTGCAGGTCAAGAACAGGGTAAAAGACTCATTGATAAGCTTCAAGAAGGATCCAGGAACTATAATACAAAGCAAGGGAAAAGGATACGGTTATAGTTTATCCACAATACCATGATTGATTTGGGGAGCTAGAGAAGATTTTCGAGATTCTGTGTCAGTTTTGTGCCAAATAAGGTTCCTTTATTGACCTTATTCTTAAGTCCTGGGATGAAATTTTTTATGGTTGGTTTGCATATGAGAAGCTAAGGAACCTCTTGCTTCTTCCCTGCAGTTATATCCCTTCCTAGATGTCATTCTTACTTGTGTAAGTAATTCTAGCTAAGTAAGTAATTCTTACCTGTGTAAGTAATTCTTAATGTATGAATGCTAGATATTGTAACAAATAGACTTGAAGATCAAAATTTAACGATTCATAATTATACAAAAAATACAATGAGGAAAGGGTTATTAGTTTTTTATGTAGGGTTTATCAGTTTGACAGAAAGGGTTGATGAGTCCAGGATTCAGAAATGAAAAAATAACCAAATGGGATGAAATGCATGCTTAATTTACAACAGAATAACGCAATAGAACTCTACCAACAATCAAATTAGTTTCCAACAGAACATTGATAAATCATAAGACTGAAGTAATACATTGTACAACCTGAACGCTCCATTCCCCTCCAGATTTCTATATGTAGTACATAACATTCAATCTTGGTTAAAAATATTTTAAAAAAAATTCCGCCAAATGTGCTAGTTTTAAGTAAATAGGTGACTTAGCTAATTCGAAAGTTCTGTCCAAGCATCAGTAAATAGGAGATAATTTGAGATTTTAATAGATGTTCACTGCATAAAATATGTTAAAATCCTGTAGCTATATCCCTGGCCTGAGACTGCAATGAATAGGTCCAAAGTATGGCGGCTTCAATAGAACCAAGCCTCAATATAGGGTTGCAGTAGGTCCGAGGGTTTAACTGATTCAAGTCTTAATAAAAAGCTACAACACAGAACCAAGCTCTTATGGTATATCTCTGTCCTCCAATAATGACAAACATTAAATTCTCTTGAGCATGGTAATAGAACTAAATTTGTTCACAACAGTCCACAAGATATCCATTCATTTCTAGAAATTCTGCAAGAAGAAAATGAAAGTCATGTGTAACAAAGTATTATGAAAAGACTTCAAGAAACCATAACTTAGCCTGAATATCCTAAAACTAAAGTTGGAAACATCGTCTCTCCAAGGTTTTTAATGTTGCAATCCTCTGTTCAACATTGATACAAATGTTGAAAACAAGTTAAAAGATGAACCAAATAATAGCATTCAAAGGAAAGACTAGGATGTCACCATTTCTACCTACTATCCTTGAAAAGAAGGAGAGCTAACTTACATGATTTTGTGTTTGCAAGGTGGACTTGAAGACCATGTTCATCCCATAATGAGCTCAAAATGTACTTTTGTTTTTGGATTCATGAAATAGAAGGACAGTGTTGTCAAAAAATAGTGAAATGGAGATCTCATAGAGGGCCTCCACCTTTACCACCCATGGATTTTGAAATTAGAAACTCTCATCCAT
Organism: Pinus albicaulis; assembly: GCA_034641835.2. Lineage (NCBI taxonomy): Eukaryota > Viridiplantae > Streptophyta > Pinopsida > Pinales > Pinaceae > Pinus > Pinus albicaulis. Next base: position 288,332,322 of record CM076578.1, on the reverse strand, counting down.
AAATGTGAAGTCCAAATAATGTGAGGCAGTCAACACCCTTGCTTGACTACCATGTTAATGTATATAATGGACCCCAGAGATGATCATTTGAACCTCATATAGGGTCATAATTATAGAGATTTCCAAGCATAGGAGAGGTATAACTTCAGCCTCTCAAATAGTAGGTTTCTTACAACTATCTGAAAGGCTTAACAGGTGTCCATGGATCAACAATATACTTACTTTTTCTTCCTCAATATCATTTGGAAGGATTGAAAAATAGTCAAAAGTGCGGTGATTCCATTTGCAATGACTAAACCTTAAACCTGCAATTTCTTCCTCTCTGGCCATATGGAGATGAATTTGTCTGCTCTTATGACAAAGAGTTTGAACATGGTGTATCCCAGCATGATATTCTCACAGTTAATTGATTCAGAGGTCAGGATGTATGCAGGAGGCAGAGGACTTGAGTGAACTACCATACTAAGGAGGAGAGCATAAGTATTGAAACTGGGTATTACTTCTCCAGTGAACACTTGATTACTTACTGTAATGGGTTTTACATATTAAAATTGTATTCATACTAAGAGAAGCCAAAATAATAGAGATTAAATTTTCTAGATCCAAACACCCAATTTCCGTAAAATGAAGAGAAAATTGGGTTAAAACAGTTTAGCAAATTGATATTTCAAAAACTAATGTCAGGAACAAGAACTGTAAGCTACTTAAACACTAACAAGCACTTTTGAATTGGATGTTCATGGCATGTTGTACGCCCCATCTTAGTTAGATTGGAATTACACCTTGCAATTTGATAAGAGTTTGTATTACCTGATGAACAAAATGCAACTTTAATTGCAACAAAAAAAAAAGGCAATCCTCTTGCAGAGTCCATAAAGGTGGTAGTTATATATGGCTAGGCTTCACTTAAACAAACATGTCTGCCATTAAATTTTTAGTCTACTCTGCCAGACAGAATGATGCAGGGGCATTAGGCTCTAAAAATACTTTGTATTTTCTTAAGTCTAGAGGGATATCATGCCTTTGAATTCTCATGTAGTTGTTAATGTTTTGAGTAAAATAAGTGAGGAGTTGTAAATGTTATCTAGCCCACTAGAGGACATAAGGGAAGCTGATTGAGTTAGTTAGGTGAATATTCAGTTTCAGTTTTTCGAGGGTTTGAGTCCAAATTTAGGAAGTCCAAGAGTCTTTGTCGAGCTGTAAGGGACCTGAATCGATTCAGGTCACCATTCTGTACAAATGTAAGTATAATGATAGCGTAGGAGATCAGCCCTATTCAGAGGTAGAGTGTAGTAGAGTTCAGGAGCAGTTCAGAGGAGGCAGAGTAGGTTGTAGAAGGCCATTGTAATTGAAGATCTGGCCAAAGAACAGAAGTTCTGTAAGTAAAGTCATGTATATAATTGAAATGATTGTTCCAGTATTAATTGATTTAATTCTGTGTGGTAAGCTTGAGCTTTGATGAGAGCTGTATGAGTAATTTGTGACAAAATCTGTCTTAAGGGTTAATGCCTATGTTTTGATTCATAAGCAATTCAAATATGCTGAGGATTTATGTTGTAATGATTTGATTCTGGAATGAACAAGAAAGTCAGATCAATGCTATTGAAGTGAATTTTGTGGACCTTTTAGGTCGAGGAGTAGAATTGCTTGACCAAATGAGTATTGAATAAGGTGTTCTGAGAGAACTTACAATTTCTATTATGTAATTATGGAACCGTGAAGTTCTGGGGGCTTAACTCAACGTTTGCTTATAATGTGTAAGCAGTGAAATGAGGCTGGGTTGAGATCACAATAATGTGTGACTGTATGGACATGGAATCGAATGGAATTCGATGATGCTGGGAGCGGTTAAGTGAACCCATGGGTGAGAATTTAAAATCAAAAGAAACTTCTTGGCGCAGTTGAAAGAATCGCTTTAATCTATGGTTGCGGTGTCAGATAGAATGCATAACAACGATGGATGCAAAGGGTTGTTAAACCTTTGTGGGGATGTTATTAAGGATGCGAAGTCAAAGGAGTTAAGGTGGAACCACGAATGATTGAGGGAATGGAACCATGACCTGTAACAGTGAAAGCGGGCTTCCAAAACCGTATGTGGTTTTCGCAAAACTCAAAAGCGGTAAACGGAATTTGGAAAAAAAGTGCGATATTGGTCGCTAGCTGACATGTGGCTTGGGCGGTTTTTGAAAACCGTGAATTTCGAAATTTTTCTGGGCATTAAGGTCCTGTTCGAAAAGTTTTGCGATTACTGTCAGATTTGCTGATCAAATTATCGGATGGTGGTCGCATCCTGGAGATGCACGGAAGATAATGTAAGGGTAAGTTGTGTGTTTATGTGGGCCAAAGGTTAATATGTGAGGGTGCAAGAATTGTGATGTCTGTCGGATCTCTTGATCCACGGATTGGACGATGTTCGCATCATGATGATGCGTGAAGGTTAATGGGGACGTTGCTGTGGGCCCCGAAGACGTTTATATATGTATCGCTTGGAGTTAAATCCAAAGGCATGGTTTGTTATAAGGTATTTATCTTTGGCGGGAGGATGTAATATGTGTTCATATATTATAGTTGGTATGCATTACCCCAAGGGGTACACGATATATGTGGATATATATTATGTCAATGAAAACCCGAACATCGTATGAATGAATTCGTATGTTGAGGTATATTATAGTTATGTGTGAAGGTTAAGCCATAAGCTTATTTCCGATTGAGTTATAAAGCTCAGGTGTGATTTGAAAGGGGAGCTCAATTTTGAAGTTTATTCGAAATTCAGAGAGTTGACTTAAACATCATAAGGCGGGGTATTCCAATGGTTTGATAACCATTGTTTACATATACAAGCTTCCGTGCTGAGAATTGAATTTCGAAGTTGTTTGGGTTATAATAAGGGTTTGGCAGGAAGTGGAAAAGAGGGAGAGCTTCCACATTTAAGTATAGGACCGGGTGCGTGTCCTTTTGATGAATTCATGAAGTGGGTTAGACTGTGATTTAATCATAGGTTTGGGAAAGGTAATGGTCCTCATATATATTGTTAGAGTTCGGCCAGATTTAAAATTAATTGGGAAAAAACATTGAAGTGCCTTGTTGTTTTATGCATAGAGTGAGAGTGTGGGTTAAGTGAGGTAGCCTGGGCATCACAGAGCTGAGGCAAGGATGAAATGCATGCTCAAGAGTTCAACTTTAGGGGAAAAAACTTGAGAAATTTAAAGAAATTGCACCTAAAATTCTTAGTAACACCTACCTTCATTGGAAATGGCACTTTTGGTACATATAAATAGTAGTAAAAAAGAATAGATGAGAGAATAAGGAAGAAAAACTGGACTCAATGCCTAGTTTGGACCTGCAAGATGAGAAATAAAGGCACGTTGACAGGCCATCTCACATAGACCTATCAGGACAATGCAATTTTATGGAAAATAGCAGCGCATTGATCATGGGTTCAAATCAAATTAACTAACCCAGAATAGCTTCCCTCTATCCAGATGTGTCGAGGAAGGAGAGGGGAGTACACAAGGATTTCCTTTCAAAACAAAAAGCCATTGCTACTGTAACTGTACAGTACCACAATCAACACTTTGAAACAATTAACCATGTGCTAATCTATAATTCTAAAATCGAACACATATGCATGAAATAAAATATGAAGTTGTGTCAGATTGCATGAGTGAATGTCAGAGAGTTTGGAAGATTCAAATGGATGACCCTCGCATAAATCTAGCACACTTCAAGATGAAGCCCTAGCATTCTCGCTGTAAGAGGAGGGTCCTGAAGCAGAACGTAGAGTCTTGAAGGGTACACTGTGGGACAAGCTACGTTGTAGAGGCCAGGGTGAAGTAATCATACTTGCACTAAACTTAAAGATATGAGTCACCAAGAAGTGCAACATGCCAATGGAGTTGTCCCTAAAGCGGAACTGAATGGTGATCCTGCACAAGATGCCAACAAGATCTAGAGGATCTGATTTTTAGCATTTTAGAACACGATATGATTTTTAAATTTTTAGATAGTTGCATTATATAGTGTAGCTGAGACATTAAAAGTTTCAAATTTCTGTGTGATTATAGACTGCATGATTAATTCTATTATCTGGTTGCTCAAACTCAATTAAGATTGAAACTTTGGGACTAAAATGAATACAATGTTTCCAGGACCAGAAATTAGCCTTATAAATAATTTTGTTTCTGCCAGAGGTATTTTTTCCCAAGAACAAAAGAGATTGTAAATATGGTTGTAGAGGGCTTGGTTAGTTTATATGATCAATTTTACTGTATGCATCAGTACCAAGGCCCAAGAGGCAGAGTAGGAGGCTGCCATAGCCCCAATGTCATTGAAATTTCAAGACTAGGAAAGGTCTCGAATTGTTGCACAACAGAAAATCATCTCTAACCATTCCATTGTACTCACCATGGACTATCATGGCTAGGAGGAGAAGTCCAAGTCTAAACCTTATTCCTTGGGGAAAAGTAGGTCCATGTTATGTCTACTCATTTTCATTTACAAATATAAATGTGCTACTGTCCTGTAGTAAGGCCATTAGAGGTACTTACAAGCCATAATAAGGCCACAACTATCTCCAACAAGAACACATAAAGAAGAAGGCTTACAGGTGGGAGGAAGGGTGGATTTGAGTAGGGATAGGTGCCCTAACCAGGGCCGAGTTCTTCAAAAAATACAAATCACATTTTAAGGAATTGGAAGAGAAATTTGTGGAGAACAGATGTAGGATTGGGTTTGAGTCTTGTGATAGCATTATGTGATTGATGGTGTGAGGGTCAACTTTGTCTAAAAGACCAAAAATGGAGGTTGATACAACAATAGTTAGAGGGATTTTTTGGAGGGTCGTTAGGCATAGTGTAGGAGTGTTCCTTAGCAAGTAGCTCCTAGAATTGAATGTGCAGTAGCATAGGGGGTGTCTCCATAAGTAAGGGAAACGTTCATATTGCTTGTTGGTCCATAAGTGTGGTAGGGATAGTTGAGAAGCAACCTCACCCTAGGGTAGTGTTTTCTTCCTTTAAGTGGACAAAAATAGAAGCAGCCTGTGGGAGAAGTTGATACAATGATGAAGCAATGGAATAAGGGCTAGAAGAGTGCCCTAATTGGTCTTCTAGAAGCGCATAATTCAAGGGAAAGAGGGAAACAATAGAGAGTTGCAGATTGCCTCTTGGATGATGGCTTGAAGGGTGTCCTAGAAGATGACTCCAGGGAAATGGGAAAATCCCCATCTATTGCAAAAGGGATTTCCTGTCTTGAAGAAAAAAATTATAATAGAAAAATCATGAAAAGAAAAGGCTCAAATCTCTCTTCCAGACTGGTGACATGGCACAAGGCCACATGGGCCACTGTGATTGGTTGACATAACACATTAGAAGCATGATTTTAGCATCTAAAATATCTAGGACATGTGGAAATCCATGATAAAGACACATGGTGTGTGGATTTGAGTTTTTCAGGTGGTCAAGTGGGCCAAAAATAGGTGAAATGTGGCACCACTCAGAGATTGACATGTACCAATTGGTAAAAGTGGTAGACAATTGGCATGCTCAAATAACGAGGTGATGCAGGAATGACATGAGGGAGAAAATATCAGAAAAGCCCCAAATCTGGAGAACTAAAGCTCATCACCAACCTGAGATTGACAACTTTACATGATGTCACTTATGAAATCGTAAATGGAGAAATCATAGTAACAATAAAGTAACCTATGTAACAATAAAGTCATATTCACCCTGGGAGTGTTAAATGGAGAAATCATAGTGAATAACAGGAAACATGCAGAGTTGCTTACAATCAAATAGATGAAAAAACACATACAAAAAACCTAGATAATAATCATGAACAAGCTTAATATTGAATTATGAACTGTAAAGGAACTTACAAAATTTGACATTACGAACTTGGTCAAGCACACAAGCAAAAATATCTTGGACATGACCCTGGTTGACAAGTTGTATTGCTCATGATGCAAGAGGATTTGTACCTACACTGCCAAGTCAATAAAAATCCATCATTATCTATACAATAAATACAAGTAATTGATGTAATATTTTTTACTCTAAGATGCATTCTTATGGTAATGTTAGAACATATGTTGAAAATGTCAAAACATACCTGAATAAGCTCCTCTTCATTTCAATAACAATTTATTGGAGTCGCATGAACTTGGAACAAGCCTCCCACGACCTGAAAGAGTAGCAAATAAGTAACCAGTGACTTTTTTGTTGCTACGTTGGATCGAGGGAGGCTTGCTCCAAGATTAAATCTCTCCAATAAATTATTCTCTACTAAACAGGGCCAACCATGTGAAGGTGGAAGCTCTTATGGCCCCTCCCCCCCCCTCACATCACTCTCAATTCCCTAATACCCAATCTATATTTCATTTTTTACTTTCATGAGCATAAAAAAAAATATTCAATAACTAGTAAAAAAACAATTCAACAAAAAGTACGCAAGGAAACATTGCAATTAATGCTTGACATAAAAATAGTATGATAAATGAGTTTTTTATATAACGCAAAAAAATGTTCCAAGTATGGTAACTTTTGTCTTATAATAATACAATATTTTACATTGTCAAATTTTCTTTTTCTTCTTCCTATTTTTAAAGCTCCTAATTACATCATCAATATCATTGTGCTCTACTCCTGTTTCATGCCTTTCAACCCGCACTGCTGACCTAGTTGTGTATTCACGATGTCTGGGCTCATCCAGTGACGGGGCATCGCCTACAAAAACAGATAATATTAAATTTTAATTGTCAGTTTTTAAATATCATTGAACTAGTTCGGTAATATTAATAAGAAAAATTGCAATGAGATTATTTACCTGGTGCACCAGTTGTCGCCGTTGGGACTGTTACCCTGTCTTCCTCTCTAGTGGTAAGATCCTCAAGGGAAATATTCTTTGTCATTTAAACAAAAAACGTTATAAGGACAACCATCAAGGTATAATTAGAAAAAATTATAAGTGGAAATTAATTACCATCACCGCCCTCACTGATAGTAGCATTGTCGACCTAGTCCCCACTACAATGATCAGGTTGCATGTGAGGAACATCTACATCTGGCTCTACAACTGGGTTATTTGCCTCGTCGGCAGTGCTGCTCCCCTGATTTAAAAAAAGTTGTTAGACATTAAATTTATGGATGAAAACAAACATATTGAAAGGTTAACGTTTTACCTTATCAGGCATTCTGGATCTTGGGACCTGCCCCAAGCTTCTGTGACGTTCAACTACAGCTTGATAGCCAAAATGGAAAGCGATATTTTTATCTTCCTCTGTAGTTTCTATTCCGAATTCATCACCCTACATTACATATGATTGTGTATTTTTAATGTTATTTGATAGGATTACAAAAATGTTGGAAGGCAATACAATTAATTATAAGATGTTTAGCTACTTACAATTCTTGCGGCTAATTTCAAGTAGCCACCCTGGCCTAGCTTGTGATGGCCATTTTTTTCAATCCTAGCTTTGGTTGCCTTCGAGGTGTCAGGCAACCTATCATCAAAAGATTGAAGTTAGATATGACGTAGCACACTTTTATTTTAGACATAGAGAAAATTAAAGCTATTGAATTAAAGTTGTAAATTACCTTGCGGGTCCAGTTGGCATTTTTCCTTCTTTCTTTGCCCTTTTCTCTTTTCCGTCATGGATGAGTGCTCTCCACTCACTCTCTGGAACTGTGAGAGGATTCTCATATCTAGGGTTAAATTTAAATTGCGTCCTATAGGTGTCCCTGGTATATTTCAAATATTTTCCAGCTACCCGAGCCACCGTTTTTCTGTCAAATGTGCCCACCCCAAAAAGAGCTTCTAGATAATCTAGAAGTTCTTTTTTCAGGTTGGAATTCTGGGAATTACACCTTGTGCGTATGGTTGGGCCAAAAATTACCAACGCATGGCTCTCCAAAAACCTGTAGAACTCATTGTTTCCTATTCAGAAAAAAAAAAGATATTATCATTAATTTAAAAATAAAAATCATGATAAAATATGTTTTAGATAGAGTACATGAAATAGTTAAAATATTAAAACTTACCTGGGAGTTGTACGTGCTATATAGGGACACCTTCATCATTCACCAACAACGTGCCATTAATGGTCCCCGTGGAGCTGACACGTGTAGCTCCAGGAAACGCAATAATGTAGTTGGCCATATTAGCCTCATCACTGCCAACATGTTCAGCGGTTGGCTGGGTGTCTGCTTGGGCAGGGTGTGTTTCTTGGCTAGTACCTAAAGGATTAGAAGGTGTACGAGAGGGTTTCTGGGCAATCTCTTTCCCTTGTGTCCCACTACCACCAACACCGGGTTTAGCAAGTGTCAGATAACACTACATACAAAAGAACTTTTTTTTAGTTTAGTCAATGTAAAAATTAAAAATCAAACTATCACAATTCATCTCATGCAGAACAAAAAAAATATCCTTTTGATTTTTTATTATTACCTGATATGTTTCTAGTTGGGTCATAAGTTGAATTATCCTCTCTTCTGTTTCAGGTGTTTGAGGTGCGTCTATCAAAGTATCAAATTCCGACCTTGCTTTTCGCGCCTTTTTTCGCAACAAGAGCAATGGAGATAGGGATGAAGAAAGCTCTTCCTCATAGAGGGAATCATCAGGCGTACCATGGCCAGGTGTCTGCATATTTGAACAAAATTAATATTATTTCAATTATGTGAATAACTAAAATACCTGAAGATAGAGCAATGCTAGCACTTTACATGTTCTTTCGCTGGCCCCTTTCCACGATCATCCTGTCTCGGGGTTGTTCCTGTACTGCCCTGATCAGTCTGCCACATTGCAATAAAATTATAAATGTAAAAAATTGAGAACAATATCTAACTTGAAAACAAAAAATGAAAACTGAAATAATTTCTAATAAGACACCGGAAGACAAAGTTAGAGTTTCAAATATGCCTTGCATTGAATTAAGTCCTGGAAACATGTCATTGCACATTAAGGCACCCAAACAAGAGATGAGTTGACAATGAGACTAAAATGGGTTATTGTAGTGAAATTTTAAAATCTCAAAAGGTATATTAATTATCGAAACAAATCAGCTTCATAATTTCAGTATTATTGAGTCTGTTGTGTATAAATCACAAAAAAATTGAAACAAAACACTAGAAAAGCAACAACATAATCACATTCTGCTATAGCAGTGATCTGACCTCTAAAGTAGACTTTCTACTAGTTTCATCAGTACCATACAAACAGTGGAAATGAACACAAGATACAACCACATATGTGTAGTTATCTGCAAAACCATCCACCCGCCAACCTCCTCTAGTAACCTACACTAGAAACAGATGTATGGGGTATTTTTATAAGGGGTTCCTCAAAAACATACGCTAAAGGTTCTTTTCCTTGTAGTGATTCTAGCCTATCACATCCAACCAATTTAAATTAATTGAAACTTTGAAATTCATAAAATATACTCTCCATTTTCACAACACAAGCATTTTGACAAAATCCTTTTCAAATTTGACATGTTGACCATGTCATGGGTAGGCTTTCCATTTTTTTCATCTCAATAGGATGTGTCAGAACTTGAAGGTGATGGTCTAGGTGTCTGCTCTTGCACGATTTCACAAAGTAGCTATTTGCATGAATGCAATGTGTTATGCATGAACCAGAGGTTCTCACATACTTGTCTACATTCAATGATAGTTGTAGTCAGATTTTGATCTGATCCTAGTTTTAAGCATGTTGGAGATTGAGGTTTAGCATTAGCTAAAATTATATCCACATGGCTAACTTATCTGGCCCTTATGCTGAATTTATAACTCCTGTCAAGGGATGTATCATCCATGCCACGTGGAAATTGTGCCAATGTTTGGGGTGGTGATTGTGCTGATAAATTATCACAAATTAGATTTCTTGATACTTTCCAATTACACGCACCTGATTATTACAATAGTATGTTCATGTGTGACTATAATATGAACAGATGTGGGTTTAATTTTCACCCTGCACTAGTACAGAGCTTTTCAGAGATTTTTCCCAGCAATGGCAAGGCAAAGAAAGAGACCAACCCTGAAAACATGCCCATGGAGAAAAACGCAATTTCTGAAGTACTGGCTACAGGAACATCGGGCCTCTGGGATGTTAATTTTCCATGGTACAGGGAAACTATTCCCTCATCTTTTACAACTATGCCAAATATGGGATTGAGTCAATTGTGCATGATAGCCTTGGACAACTATGGGGGCGAGTTTATTGATTGTCCTGTGGTTGAAAATGAAGATGCAATTCGTGTGAGTTGTGATGTATTAAGAAAAGGAAACTCTGGAGATGATGGAAACAAACTGCCAAATTTTATGGAAAGCATGCTGGAGACTGAGGTTTGGGGAATTCATTATGTCTTACATTGAATTTTATTAAAAACAAAACTAAATCTACAGGCATGCCCTATTCAAGGAAAACGAGCAGCCCAATTTATTGCTCTGTTTCAAATCCTAGGCATTCTAAATGGTAAAATCACTTTTCAAAATCTGGCAAAATTCTGTTTGGCGATACCATTTTTCCTGCTGATGGAGGAAGGGCTTGCTTTCTGGAGTTTCTTGCACGACGGGCGGTTCTTTGCAGCAAGGACCTACTTTTTGGAGTTTCCTGCACGACAGGTGGTTCTTTGTAGTAGGAGGCGTATATCCAGTAGGGTCTGAGTCGATTAGAAAAGGAAAGGAGCTGTAGTACTAATTACATGCAGGGTAGCTATAGTGATTAATGTAAAATTTTAAAAGGCCCGCCATGATTAATCTGAAACCTTTGTAATTTGTTTGAAATTCCTATTAAAACCATAGTTTATGGCGGTAATGCTCCACCATATAAATAGGTATTAAAAACTTTCAAATGCCAACTTAGGTTTGATTTAAAAATTGCATATAATTTTAGTTTATCTTGTACAATAGTAAGGCCATTATTTATTGGTTTGAAATAATAAACAACATGCAACAAACCCACATAATTAGTAAATTATTTAAAGAAAATAATTCGTACATATTAAAATATAAATTTATAACATACCAGCTCATACTCGAACATAACATCTGTATCAATATTATTCATCTGTATCTTCTTGATCTTGATCCAACTGATCGACATCTATGCCAACATCTGATTCAGAAACGGTGTTGAAATAATCGACCATGTCATCATCATCATCAATTATGTCATTTTCAATAATATCCTCATCAACATCATCATCAATAATTGTTGCCTCATCTCCTATGCCTGGTTCATCTTCTAATATATCTTCTTCGTCTGTCAATGCATCTTCCTGCTCATTTGCCACTGCATCATCTTCTTCTTGATTAATATCATCTTCTTCCTCTACAGTATACTCTACTGGCCTTCCTCTTGGATCATATCTAATAGCAAATGACCATTTGTTCTCACATAGAACCTATGAGTAAAAGACTTGTTCGCATTGGCTTGGAAAAACATAGCGATCTTTTCCTGCTTCAAACTGCGATGTTTTAACCATTTGAAATCCATTGTCATGTTGAATAAGTGTTCTATCATCATCACGTACATTCATTCGTAGCTTATACCATTTGACGTCGAACAAAACTATTTTGAAGGAATTAAAGTCACACTCAACTATATCATCTAAAAACCCATAATATCTATTTTCATATTCTCGAGGATGTCTATCACTCTTGGAGGAAACATTAGTGACCTGGAATACTACAGTTATCCCACTATCAGAAGTTTTCCTGTTATCATCCAACTGTTTAACGCGAAAGTTACGACCATTGCACCACATAGCCTTGTGGTGTTTCAACTGCAATATGCCAAATATGAAAAAGATGCATTCTCAATTAATAATTAATCATATAATTTACACAACATGAAAATTATCTGAAAAATCAAACTTGTTGTCACATTATAAATATAGTATAAAATAAGTAATGAATAAAATAGGTGAATTAATTGCTTACCTTTCTGTCTTTCAAACCATATGCTAAATCGATTTCTTTGTCCGTAACGTTTCCATCTCCACTACGATACGCTTCTCTAATAAATTCAGACAGTAGTTTCCATGATAACCTACCGTCATTACGTGCTTTACAAGTTTCAATCCATTCACTCATCCACTCAAGATTGTTTGCAATGTATAAAAGTAGTGCCTCATAATCTTGAGCACCTGAATAAAAAAAAATAATTCACCAATATTAATAAATATTACTTATAACCATGGTAAATTATATCAATTAATAAACTATGAAATAATAAGACCTAAATTAATATAATGATCATATACATGATGTAAAAAAATGAAACATTATATTTATTACACATAATAAATCTTTTAACTCTCGCTTTCTTCATTCTACCTTTTCCCAATAGGTGCTCCACTTCAAATTTTTTGATGGAGTTCACATCCCAAATGCAATCCATCGCCTTTATCTGGCACAACTAATATAGGAAGATAATTAATAATATACACCATGGATTCATATACCACATATCCCTCCACCATAGAACCCTCAGGTTGTGCTCTTTGTCTAGCCAAAGCCTTCAAGGATTTCAGGTGCCTCTTGACCATCCATATTGACCTTGTGTGTACTGGTCCACACATTTCAATCTCCTCAACTTGGTGTATCAAGTAGTGTTCTTGTGCATTGAAAAATGTTGGAGGTAGATAATTTTTCATTTCACACATTAGCCAAGGAATTTCTCTCTTCCAATACTGTATTTCATCTTGATGGATTTCTTTCAATGACAACCATCTGCAAATCATTACGCAAGGTTATTTCATTGAAACATAATATATATTTCATTACAAGTAAATTAATACATCATTTCATTAAGTACGAAAAGAAATTGTAGCAATTAGATTTTGTGTATAAATCAAAACTACTTACCTCATGTATTTACTAAGACCATATATAACTTGTTTGACATTGTTTTCGAAGTCGTTTGGGAGAGATACAGGTAGAACATACTATAACAATAAAAATGAATCGTTATTGGTTTCCAAATTAAACAGAAAAAAGGAAAATTTAAAATATGTATTCAAGCAATAACATACAAAAACGTATACCAAAAAAATTACCTTAACAAAGGTATGCCAATCATGTGTTTTCACCCCACTGAAGTCACCTTTCTTTGTTAAGATATTATTTATGTTTGAAGCAAAACCCGTTGGAAATTTAATTCTTCTAACGACCTCTTTTACATCATTGCTTTGTTGTTCTGTTAATAACCATGGAATATTATTATAATTTCGACCTCCATTGTTATTTGATATGTCGATCACACTTTTCATTGCATGATTCGATTTCTCAATGTCAGCACAAATTTTGTCAATTTTATCTCTATCTTGTGCACCATCTATGGTTCGCCATAACGTTTCTGTCACATTCTTCCCGACATGCATTGTATCAAACAAATGTGCTATTTCTAGGTCCTCATAGTAGGGAAACCTCTTGAATTGAGAAGGATAACATTTCATTCGAGGTGGAAGTACAATATTAGTACCTTCACCACATGATGACCTTGATATCAAAGAATAAAATAAATCAGAACAATAATTATAAAATACAATAAAATAAATTTATTAGTTAAAACAAGAATTCCAAACATTACATAAACTATATATATATATATATATATATATATATATATATACACACAAATTACGTACCAGCTACTTGACGATTATTAATTCTGTTATATTCCAAATTCCACAACTGAGGTGTCATTCTTCGTGGTTTTAATCCAGTTTCTTCTTTATCATTGAAAGGATGTTTTTCAGTAGTACGATACTTATGGTTCCTAGAGAGGAAGTGCCTAAAATCATCAAACACCATCTTTCTTAAGTCTGGCAAATGACAATACTTCATCTTAGGGCCACAAACTGGACATGCAAATCTACCCTTTGTTTGAAGACCTGCAATAGATGGATCAATAACAATTATACTATGAGATCATTTTTAAAACATAAAATATGGTATATCTAATTTAGATAATTATTTATTATATTAAAGTGCAACGAAATATTACATACCACAAACATGTGTTAGTCCTGGGGCATCATGAATTGTCCATACAATCATTCCATGACATTGAAATCTCTTCTGCTTGATTGGTTTAGTGATGTCATACATAGTGATGCCATGCCATAATTGTATTAGCTCATCGATAAGAGGCTCAATATATACATTCATATCTTTGACTTGGTACTTACCTAATTGTTCAAAATTACGGTACATAATAATTACTACCATGATATATGTATATATAACTAAGTAAATAAATAAAATATATATTTATGCAAACAACGAGAGAAATGAAAATGTTACATTCAAAAAAATAATGTATCAAATACCTGGAATAATCATAGTCAACATTATGTGCTCCCTCTTTATTGACATCCAAGGAGGAATGTAATTGTTGATAACGAAAATAGGCCACACTGAGTAAGTATATCTAAGCTCTCCGAATGGATTAACACCGTTAGCTACCAATGAAAGCTTGACATTACGAGGTTCATTTTTAAAATCTACATATTTTTCCTCGATTTCTCTAAATGCAGAACCATATGTAGGCATTTGAAGACCATCTCCACTTCTATTCTTTGAATGGTAATCCATAAACTGTGCTATGCTCTCACACCTGAACATTCGCTGCAAACGTGGAATTATGGGAATATGACTAAGAACCTTTTGAGACACCTTTTTGGTTAGTTGATCTATTCGATATCTACTGGTACCACATTTCGGACATTCTGTTTTCCACGCATGTTCTTCGTAATATATAATATGATCTTTAGGACATGCATATATAGTGTTATATTACATTCCAAAGTGTTTCATAATAGCACATAGATCTCGATATGTTTGAGGTAAATTATTTGGCGATGGTAAAAAATATTCACCCAACAATATACAACATAAACAAAAACTAGTTAATGAAAAGATTATTAATCATATATATATAAGTATTGAATTATTATTTTACACATTTATTACAACTAAAAAAAGGGAAAATAATCAACATTTACATATATGTGATCATATATACATATTGCATACCTTAGGAGTTGTGTCATACATTTGTTTGACAAATTATTCATAACCTTTAAGTTCACTAGCAACAATGTAGCAGAGAGAAGAGTTGCATTTGAGTGTTCAAAAAGTCGTTCACTTGACCTTTTAATTAGAGGTACATCATAAATACCGTCACTATCTCCACCATCATCATCTGATTCACCATACAAGTCTTGGAGCATTTGATTTGTCCCATCATTAATGTGAACTGTCTCATTATTGTCATCATGATCTACCTCCATGGAATCATTAAAATTACCTTCATCATTCGCTTCATGTTCTTCACCTTGTACAACATCATTTCCAATACTAATATTTTCTGCAATATTCTCTTGTACTGGTGCAACATCATCTAATCTACTACTATTTAGTTGTGGAAGCTGGTTGATCATCTGCAAAAACCTGGGGGGCAATTGTGCCTTTATGAAAATTACAAACATTAATCATTAAACATTAGTGTGCATATAAAAAATATTAAAATAATATAAAATTTTACGATATAATCAAAATGAAGATAGATAATTAATTACCATGGGACAATAGTCATTCGATCCACCATCAATGTGCCCATATTTCCTACAATGCATTGTTTCTGTTGCTATTAAAACTCTAACATTATTTCTCATACAACATTTTTTGCAAGGGCAATAAACTCTACCATCACCCCTTTCACCCTTTTGAATTTTTTTTCCACCTCTAATGTTTTCTTCCATTGATGCAAATTATTCTATAAAGAAAATAATAATTATATTTAGCAATTATCTCTCTCAATGGTGTAGAAAACCCAAGACGTGTTGAACTCAATGGGAGCTCAATAAGAAAAAAGAAAATAAAAGTGGGATTTTTACAAATTGTGTGATTTTTACAAAATTGTGGGGTTTTTACAAAATTGTGGGGTTTTTACAAATTGTTTATATTTTTAATAAAATTGTGGGCTTTTTACTCCCACTAAAAAAGTGTATATCAATTTTATATTTAATATAAAATTGTTTATATTTTTAATAAAATTGTGGGCTTTTTACTCTATCGAGCGCCTGGCTCAGCACCTACACTAATCACCACAGGACTGAGGCGAAGAACCACAAGCTAAACCACAACCAAATACAAGTCATGAGGGGAGGGGCTGAGCGCATGCGCCGAGTCCCAATTGATTGAGTGTGCATAGCCTTGGGCTCGTAATCGAAACATGTAAAACCTCAACTTGTATATAAAAACCAATATCGCTTATACGCCTGGTGAATGTGGGATTATCCCACCGGACACCAGCACTATACCGGCATTCACTGGCGTTAACAACATAACCAGCATTGTAATAATAACTATTGCCATCATCTCCAGAACCAACAGAGATAGGGGCACCACCACTGACTGGAACAACATCGATGTAATTCTCAGCAACATTAACATCTGGATAAGTTGGAGATGATGCTATGGCTCGCTCGGCTGTGACAGATTCATCAGACGCATGCGACTCAAATGTCATAGATTCAAATTGTACAGGTACCATATCTATATTAGAACTTGATTTTGGTGGCTCAGAGTCGATTCAAATGCCATTGATTTATTTGGAGACCAATGATTCAAACTTCAAGAGTACGTGATGTTCCAAGCGGTGGAATGAAGATAGGATAGATAATTTTGCAATGGTTCCCCGCCTCCTGGAATCACTATGGTCCACCTTCCCCTATGGGAATCCTATTGTAATGCAAGTATTTGTATTTACCTAGTGCCATATATATATTTGGCTAAAGGAGGCTAATACCCATCCAAGGCTCATTCATCGAGGGATACGTTGAAGGCTAATCAATCAAAGATAACTATCAGGGCATGGCCCCCCTATCCATATTTTATTTTGACAAAAACACCAGGGCCCACTTTTTAAGGACTTATGCAAAGGTGAAACAACCTCATCAACTATCGCAAGAGTGAGACTCTGCCACCAACCGTCGCAAGAGCGACACATTGCCACCAACCGCGACACATCGCCTAACCGTCGCAAGAGCGACACTTTGCCACCAACCGTCATAAGAGCGACACTTTGCCACCAACCGTCGCAATAGCGACACATTCTTCTAAACGTCGCAATAGAGACCCCTTCCTCTAAACGTCGCAATAGTGACACATTTTCTCTATAACGTCGCAATAATGACATACTTCAGAAATCCGTCGCAATTATGACGCTATTTTGAAAATGTCGCAAGACTGACACGTGCCTCTAAGTGTCGATATTGCGACACTTGCCTATAAATTTCAGTATAGCGATGGTTTCAGGCGGGATTTGAAAAAGTTGAAAAAAATTGGGGAAATTTCCGACATTTGGTCAAAAGTGTCGGAATCAAGTGTCGGAATTTCCGCCAAATGTACTAGTGATGATATGAAATTTAGATAGATGGCTAACTCTATTATTTTTGTTTTGGTTTAGGTTGAGAAGATGAATTCTTGCTACCATTGGGCTATGGAGTCAGTGATAGGGCTCTCAATAACAAAGGCTTTCCTTGTGGAAGCTGAGGCTTGTATATATTTCAATGAAAGGGTAACACATTCAAGAAAATCCCAATAACTTGAAGTTCAAAGGAAGTCAGAGCATGTAATACATGAATTATGATTAATGAGACATCAAGGCTATGGAAGAGAAACATTTCAACGATAGGACATAAAACTCATTGAAAATACACTAAGAATCTCAGGTGAAGAAAAGTTTTATGTTACTGCATATATCAGTTAATCCAAAGCTTTACAAAGTACTCTTCTTAGATAACATTTTCCAACCTGTAGGTTGAAACCAACATTATCATGTATACATTGGGCTTATGGAGTCAAAGCAATATCAGAAAATCAGTGAATGTAATTGACATGGAAGTTGAGGCATATCAGGGTTTTTAGTCATGAGACATACACTTGAAACATGTAAAAACACAGTCAGTCCATTTATAAAGGAAGTCAGAGCATCTAAACATGAGTTACGAGTAATATAGATGAACACCACTGAAAATAAGATATATAAGAAACATTGATAGAACAAGAAAACACTAAAAACCCCTTCTGAATCTCAAGTTGGTCAAGTAGAAGCTCTCTGCATTAGCTAAAACAATCTTTTTACAATATGCACCACTTTTGCCAAAAAGCCTCCAACCCTTTGCTAATTCGACCTTTTGGTATTTAATAGACATATTAAAACATGTGATGATCTGCCTCTAGGCTAGATACATCAAATTTACAACTACTGACACAAACTGACACCTTTCCTAACCATATACATGGTCTTTATTACAAAATGACAATTGCAAACTTAATGAGCAGTCCTATTTCAAATAGGAATAAAACTCTTTGACTTTACTCCCAACAACCTTATATAAATTTAATTACATCAAATGAAACTTTTATTTTCATGAAGTCGAATTCTGATGATGAGCTCCAACCTGATGTGAGCATAAAGCTAATGATGTTGTTCTCCTAAAACCTAGGAAACTGTCTCCCTGTTTTTTAGGCCTTTGATTTCTTTGACTCCTTGGGACATTCTGACCATTTATGAACCATGATTTAGATGCCATTTGTTGTCAATAACTAAAACCATATGTCTTCAATCTCTTCCATATGCTAGCTATGCAACATTGACTTCGAATTATCCAAAAAGATTGAAAACATACCTGCGCTACGAAAGCAGCACAGTTTCGTAGAGCTTTTCGTAGCGTAGTGTTTTAGCCAATTTATTTTAATATTTTGATATTTTCCCTTCAAGGTGGCTTTCATATGCACTTGAAATGTTTCCTCTAGAAATTTCAGGGAAACAATCTCAAAAATTCCCCTCAAAATTGATAAGGAAAAGGGTGAAAAGGCTGCTACAACAGTTTCATAGTGCTTTTCACCCTTTTTGCACTACTGGCGCTACGAAACTGCTGTGCAAGTAGTTTTTATCAAAATTTCTTCAAGATTTAAAACAAGAAGGTTCCCAGACTTAAGAAAATCAATATTTTATCCAAACCATCAACAATATTAACTAAAAACATAACTTTCAACCTTCATGAAGTACCTTCTCCATTTGCAAATTATTCCTGTTTTTATTTATTTATTTATTTATTTTTAATCTAAAAATTAGGTCTTTGGAAAGAGCCTATATCTCCTCATCCATAACGTATTTTTAATAATCGAAGGAGGTTTTTGTACAAAATTCTGTCTTTAATAAAATCCTTTTTTTTTTTGAAATACCTCTCCTGTTGTCCAGAAACTGTATTTGAAAAACATGTGTAAAACGGGAAAACTCTATTTTATGAAAATACGGCTTCAAATAAAGTCTTGTATCTCCAAAATGATAACACCTGTGAGAAAATTGAGAGAGTTTTTTGTAGATGGGGGTGTGAGTAAAACAAACCTCTTTCAAAATTCCAAAAAACTTTTGCATTTGGATAGAAATTGAACTTGAAGTGGACTGCTAAACATTCATGTACAGGACATTTTGTAACAACAGTTTCGTAGCGCATTTTAATTTATCAATTTATCCCAAATCATAATTAATTTAAGGAAAAATAGAGATTTTTTTGTAGGTAAGTCTGTTAGGAAGAAAAACCTCTTTCAGTTTTTCTAAATTCGTTTTCAGTTGCCCAGAAAAGGCCTTGGAAGTTGACTACTCAAAACTAGAAAATACAGTTTTTGCTTCATATTGCGCTACGAAAAGACAACGCTTTCGTAGCACAAAACGAATTTTTTGAACTAGTGGCGCTATGAAAGTAAGGTTTATTAGCTAATTGGCCAGTTTTGATGAAAAAATTAGGGAAATGAAATGAATGATGAAATGATGAATGACTTGACATAAAAAACCTTTAAAATGGATTTGTTTAACACTAAGGAAGGTTCAAACCTAAAAATATAATACTCCCTTTTGGTCAAATTCATGAAATGACTCCTAAGACCTTATTTTGGCCCATGATAAAAAAGAAACTTGAAACAATGATGTTTTGAGAATTTTTGAGTGATAGCACCCCCAACATGATGACTCAATTCGAGGTGCATGCCCCCCAGCTTCATGGAATTCACTGGAGTAAACTACTAGTTACTGGTAGGTGGATGGGATGAAGGTTCAATTACGAGACCAGGTGAAAGACTCGACTTGGATTTTATGAGATCTAATCAAAGGCTCGAATTGAAAAGGGAACCCGTTTCATTTTTTAAATATGTTGACATATTAAGAGAACTACCGTCATGACACCTTGTTTCATTGTTTAAGCATATTGACACAAGAAAGCGAACTATGCTTCGAGACACTTGGTTCATTTTTTAAGGAGCTTGACACAGGAAAAAGAACTATGTTCTGAGACACTTATCATGTTGAATAATAAGTCATGGATTCCAATATTTTCTCATCTGATGGGAGAAGAATACTCTAGGAATCAAGATCCAATGCCCCCCTGACACGGCACACAACGACACCATCACTGGATGCAGGCAATGAAAAAGTGGCCACATAATTAACCCGCGGCGGGGAAGATACAACTGGTGGATAAATACCAGGAAGAGGCAACGGTGGACCGGATGTCACATGAGGACCAAAGAATGAAATTTGATCAATGGTCACGATCCAACCTTCATGTGGGAAACAGATCACACGAAAGAGGGAAGAGACAAGTGCACCCATGTCATAACCATATTCACACCCAAAGAGTAGATTAAAATCAAAGGGGCCTGGAATAAACATAACGCTTATATAGACAGTTTTCCCTCCCAAAGTAATAGGCAACTTTGGAAGGATCCCTAACGGTTGATTGGTTCCTTTGTTAAAAGCCAATAGATTATGCGTAACAGGCACAAGCGATGGAGAACCAAAAGCTTGCAAAGTAGTTGAAGACATAATACTAACAGACACGCCTTCATCTATATTTGTGCTAGGTACGACCACATTGAAGGCCTGTACCCTAATTTTAAAGGGCAAATAAGAAGGAAGACGGTATCCCACAAATCGACTCTAATCGAAAGAAGCAATCAAGCTACTTGGAGGGGGGACCACATGAATGAAATGGTCATCCCTTTGTGTTACTGGAACAAGAGGAGTATCCTCCTGGACCACAGATGTAGGTCAGGAGGAGCATCTTCTTGAGCCACATGGATGGGAGGATATTTCTCCAAGTCTAAGGAATCTAAAGAAATAAGAAGAATGAGGGATATGAGATCCACTCTTGACAGAAAAGACCTGATGAACCATAGGCGGAATCAGATCGACCGATTCCATGATGAATGATTGGTTAGGAATGGATTTGTGATTTTGAATTTCCGGGGGAGCGAGATCAATGAAAGATGAACCTTGATCGATCGCTTGATCAACTAGTGGAGGACTCAAAGAAAGCTTCTGGTAACCAACCATAAGATAGGACGCAGAATCAGTATGGTTACCCAAAACTTTCGTGGCTTCACCCATGTACAGAAAAAGGTGAATGGGATGATGCCTTTCACACAAGTTATAGGGAATTCTGATCTTACCCTATTTCTTACGAGTCTTATATGGACTAGTCAAAGATGTGTCACCAACATGACCTTCAGAGGCTGATGAAAACGACGGATGGCCGTCAGACCACACTTTGAGCACCTTGGTGATGCCAGGTAAATCTCTAAGAAGGTGGTCACCCTTACATAGCTTGCAAGGGAATTTGACTTTCTGTGGAGGGTCGGAAGGTTTATCGACGAAAGATGCAATTGGAGCAATAGCTGCAGGGTTGGCCTCTTGCTTATCTAACTTCTTCATTTTCGTCTTCTTCTTCTTATTCTTCTTAGCCACCTGGTTACTAGAATCCATACTTTCACTAGGCGAATTAGCAGAGGATGATGGAGAGATTGGTGAAGAAGGTGAGAGGTCGACCTTAGAATCAACATGATGTTGTTAAGGCAGAGAATATGGCTGAACAGAAGTTAGAGCACTCGGGACCACCGAGGTCAAAAATAATCACATGAGCAAACCAACAGTTAACCCAAGAATGGACAATGTTGCCATATAAGGAGCATGAACATTACCAAAATCAGGAAAAGGACCGGGATTCCCTTCAGAGGGAATTCCTTGGTTGGCAAACTCTGAAAATGTTGCCATCAAAAACAACCCTAAAAAAAACACTCAGGAAGATAACTTGAACCAGGAATATTTCATGGGCAGTTAATTTTTTAAGAGACTGAAACAAAAATCTATTGTTTCATGTTTTAAGAGTCAAGAAACAGGAAAATATGACTCTAGTCACTTTCAGGTTGAAACGAGGGTGAAAGGACAAGTGCTCGAGGATATTTTCAATTTTTAGAGAGTCACAAAAATACCAAAATGAATACTGAGGAAATCTAAGCAAGAGGGTGTACCAAGTTTCCGTGAACTGCAATATACACCTTGGTGATCAAATGAAAGAGAAATGACCAAGGACTTGATGTACGTGCAGGCAGTCTCCCCGAATTCTGTGTTCGGTGTATCATGGTCACAGGGTGGCAGACTTGACTTCCTATGGATAAAGGATTGCAACCTATGAGGGTCTCCCTTTATATACACAATGGTACGGGGAGCACAAGTCTGTGCTAGTGCTGTCTAAAGCTAGATGGCGAATGACAGCTACTAGGTTTAACGATGTTGGAGTCACTAGACTAGACCCCTACAATATGTGCTTTATGTTTCAATGCTTCCTTACGTTGATTGAATTCATTTTAAGGTTGATCCTGAATTAATGTTGCAATTTCATGGCCTTACCGAATGTGATCTCGAATTCCTAAATGCACACTACATGCAAAATAAAATCATTTCCATTCAATGAATGCTATCTAAGAGAGGGACAGTAAAACTACAAGGAAAATACCCTCTAGTGGATTTTTTTGAGGAACCCCATAGAAAAATACCCTATTCATCCGTTTCTAGCAGAGGTTACTAGAGGAGGTTGGTGGGCAGAGGGTTTTGCAGATGGTTTCGTCTCGGTGTGCTTATCATTACACGTTGCCCCAGTGCACTCGAACCACGAAAGCATTGGTGCAGACCAAAACATTGGCACATTGGACACTGTGCACTATGTACACACCCACTTGGTGCGTCTTATTATTCTATAGCACCAGCGTGTCACAGATATTCCACGCCGGTGCATTATAAAACACAACGCCAAAATCGAAACCACCCGGTGTGGTAGAAAGAAACTGCACCGGTCCATCATAATACATCGCGCTAAAACACAAACTGACCAGTGCATTTGTAAGAAACAAAACTGGTGCACCTATAAACAATGCGCACCAGTAAAGGGTTATATTAAAAAAAAAATACGGCAAAATAACCTGGATTTTTTAGTTTTCCAGTGCTTCTGAGCTCTCAATTACAGGTGCGCGACCTACCATAAAACTCACCGGTGTGCACGAGACATTGGCACACCGGACAGCTTGCATGACATACACACACATCCGGGGCCTCCTATTACTTTAACGCACCAGTGCTTCACCACTCTTCTTCTCCGGTGCATCATAAAACACCGCGCCAAAACAGAAACGTGCCGATGCATTCTTATCAAAGAGCACCGGTGCGCCTATAAACAACGCGCACCGGTAAAGGGTTATATCAGAAAATTATGGAAAAATAACCCAAATTTTTCAGTTTTCCAGTGCTTCTGAGCTCTCAATTACCGGAGTGCGCCCTACCATAGAATTCATTGGTGCGCACGAGACATTTGCACACCAGATAGCTTGTGCAACATACACACACATCCGAGGCCTCCTATTATTGTAACGCACTAATGATTCACCACTCTTTCGTGCCAGTGCATCATAAAACACCACGCCAGAACAGAAACACGCCGGTGCGTTCTTACCCAAGAGCACTGGTGCGCCGATAAACCGCACACACCAGAATAGCGTTACATAAAAAAAAATTTAAGGCCAAAAAACCGGTGCTTTATGACTATTCCACATTGGTGCTTTACGAATTCGCCGCCCTAGTTCCTCATCAAAATTTTGCGTCGAAACTGAAACATCCCGGTGCAGTGTTAGGGAACTGCCTCGGTGCATTATAAACGACGCGCCAAATTTGACACAGCTGGGTGTAGTTGTAGGTAAGTGTACCAGTGCGCCTATAAAACCCCGCACACCGGAACAAGGTTAAATAAACAAAAATTACAGCCAAAAAACTTCATTTTTCACTTTCCTCAGTGCTCCAGAGCTCTCAAGCACCGGTGCCATTTCCCCTTGTCTGATCCGCCTTGACATCGGTGCTCTCATTGCACCCGTTGCACACACTGCTACTCTGCATTGGCCACCAATCTCTAGCTTGCATTTTGAAAAACGGTGGGAAAATTTTCTTTTGCAAAGTTTACAGCCAATATACCTCCTCGACGGCGAAATGTACAGGTATTTTTCTAGTTTTTCCATAATTAAGCCTTCTAGTGGATTATAAATTGAAATAACCTTAAAAATAACCATTGAAAAAAAATAAAAATTTGTCGCGCTATGTGCCGGATTTGTTCAGCTCGCATCAGATAGCGGTGCTGCCTGTAAATTTATAGGCCGCACCATCACCGGTGCTAATGGTATCCGCACCATTTCTGGGGCGGTACCGAAAGGTGCCCCGAATAATTTTAAATAAAATAAAAAGTAGTGCGCTCATTTATCCAGGCACACCATTGACCACAGGAATCACAGTGCGGTGCGTTGATAGAATTATCTGCCTCGATGTATGTCAGCGCACCGCATTTTGGATTTCGAGAGGGTCAACAGTGCAGCTGGGTAAAAGAACGCACCGCCAACTATGTAATTGTCATGAAGTCGATGCGCTGACATGAATATACGTGCCGAGGCATATATTTCAGTTAGCACACCGCTATTCTGAACTTTGATGAAGTTAACGGTGCTTGAAAAATAGACAGCTGCACCGAGGCTGGTGCATTGTATTTCATTAGGGGCACCAGAACCGGTGCTCTATATTCTTAAGATGCACCACGACCGGTGCGTGACTGTTTTTATGCACACCGACTTGTTTGTTTGTTTTTTTTCAAAAAAAAAAATATATGTATATTCCTAAATGCATGTCTGTTTTAATAATTTTTTTTATTTAATATGGCAATGATTCAGAGAGAAGAGGAGGAACAACAACAACAACAGGCTGAACAATATTGCATGATTCGCTAATGGGAGGCCCGAGAGAGGGAGAGATATGCATACACTTGCCCTATTACTGTAGATACCTAGGAGATCCTTAGGCAGGTAGGCCTCCTCAAGTTTTATGAGGAGGCTACTTCCCTAAAGGCGCACAGTGTGTTTTTGAGATATCTTATTCGCAGGTGGAATGCACACCGACAGGCTTTCCAGGTTGGTCCTGACTAGTGGTACACACCCACTGAGGAGGATATTTATTTTACTACAGGACTATCGAGGAGAGGGGTGGATTTTCCCTCATTCCTAGACGTGCCAACTGGTTGTGTAGTAGGGAGTCAGTTAGTTTACTCCCAGAGATACATTAGAGCACATGTACTGTCTCCTTCAGAGTTTCAGGTACCTGGAGGTCAGTTACGTATAGGTGCTTTTGGTAGATAGGACATGCAGTGCCTCTCCCTTATCATTTCGACCATTTTGCACAACATCAGTGACGGGCAACGCATTAGTTGCTCGCTTTTATATTATGTTGATTCTTTAGTACAACAGCCACGACTTGTCAGATGGTCTGCCATTTTTTTTTGCGGCAATTTTGTACGGCCTTAGATAGATGTCGTGCTCATGCACAAGGGAGGGTCAAGTTCCCTTTTGCTTCAGAGCTGTTTTGTTTATTTTTTGAGAGGTTTCCAGAGATGAGACCTAGTTTTTTTCGACAGCCTCGTAGGTCGATGTTTGAGGCCCAGATGCACATCTGGGGGTAGATGATGCCCAAGAGGGGAGACACTTTGTTTCCAGCCAGGATATCACATGATTCACTGGACTTACTAGCCAGTGTTAATGGGTTGCATCCCTTCATTTTGGTCCCATGTCTTTATGCTGGCTTAGATTGGCGAGGGTGTCCCAACATCCTCTTCACAACTTATGAGCCACCAGATGATAGAGGTAATATTAATATTTTATTTATATTTATTCCAACATGTTCTTAATTAACTTGTTTTTATTAAATTGTGTAATGAAATTGTCTAATTATTGTTGTGTACTTGTATATATTTTGCAGACATTGGCTCTTTTGATGGTGATGAGATGCCAGGTCCACCACATGATCCAGGTGTGGATCTTGATGATGATGATCAGGATATGGCTGATGTCGAGCATGATCATGATGAGGATGAGGCCGGTGCAGCAAAGAGACATGATCCTACTCATCATGGTGCACTGGTGCTGCCTTTTGCTAGGCGTGGTTGACCTGAGACCAGATATAGGATGGAGTTGGCCAACCAACTTTGTGCATTGATTGTTGATGCAAGCATCAGGCCCGCTCATTACAGAGACATACAGGCTGACGATAGGCTGTTACAGATGTGGAGAGGCATGCCGCGTGACATGTACGGCCTGATGCGGCATGTCGTAGAAGCTACGACAGCAGTTATGCGACGTAGGAGAATTGTCTGTAGCTATAGGCATAGTAAAGCTGCGGCAGGTGATGGACATGAGTCTGCGAGCAGCAAATCACATGAATCTCATGATCGTTCACCTCGCGGCGCGCTTGATGAGCATGACGCTCCACTGGTAGCATCTGACAGTCATCATGGAGATGAGGTTGGACCATCGGCCACGTCCAGTCAGCAGCCTGCAACTACATCCATCAGTACTAGTCATGATGATCATGAGCAGGTTGGACCATTGACCACCGAGGCTGCACTATTCACTAAGTAGGCCTCCACTACTACTGATCATATTGATGTTGTACTACCACCAGCAGATGCATCCATCAGTACTAGTGATCATGATCATGAGCAAGCTCGACCATCGACTGTCGAGGCTTCACCCAGCTTTACTGAGCAGACATCCACTTGTAGTACTGCTATTGGTGTTGTTGTACTACCACCAGCGCCTGATCCATGAAATTTATATTACAGTTGTATATTTTTAACATTATTAAGTTATAAATAAATAAATAAATAAATAAATAAATAAATATATATATATATATATATATATGGTCCATGTATTTTATGTTCATGTTGTAGTTGTACTTAATTTTCATGTTGATGATCATCATGATGTGGCGCATATTGTTAGGTCATGTTAGATATGTTCATTTAATGTTTAGCTTGCAGATAGATGTGTATATGTAATAGCATGAGTTATTTGACATATTGAGATGTATATTTCATGTTTGTGTTGTGATGATCTTAATATATAATGTTAATTTGATGTTTGAATGTGTTTATTAGTCGAATATGATGTTTGTATGATGGTTATCATGATCGTGATGATGTTTATTAATTAATTTAATATTAAATGACCATGATATTTATTAAATATTATGTCGTGATTGTAATTGTAATTTAAATTTTAATTGTATGTAAATTTGTAAAATTGTATTTGTATTTGTACTTATTGTAATTTAAACTGTAATTGTATGTAAAATATTTATTAATGTAAAATTTTAATTGTAATTGCAATATTTAATTTATTCTGAAATGATTGTAATTGTATATATGAAAAATTGTAAAATTGTAATTGTAAATGTAATTGTATGTAAAATTCTAAAATTGTAATTGTATTTGTAATTGTAATTTTAATTGAATTGTATGTAAAATATTTATAAAATTGTGATTGTAATTGTAAATGTAATTCTATGTAAAATTGTAAATGTAATTGTATATAAAATTCTAAAATTGTAATTGTATTTGTAATTGAATTGTATGTAAAATATGTGTAAAATTGTAATTGTAATTGTAAATGTAATTCTACGTAAAATTGTAAATGTAATTGTATGTAAAATTCTAAAATTGTAATTGTAATTTTAATTGAATTGTATGTAAAATATTTGTAAAATTGTAATTGTAATTGTAAATGTAATTCTATGTAAAATTTTAAATGTAATTGTATGTAAAATTAAAATTGTAATTGTAATTCTAATCGTAATTCATGTATTGTATGTGCAATTAATGTAAAATTGTGATTGTAATTTTAATTCTAATTGTAATTATTCTACTTTTAATTGTAATTGTATGTACAATATTTGTAAAATTTTAATTCTATTAATGTGAAAATTTTAATTGTATTAATGTGAAATGATTTTATTAAAATATTTAAATTTATAAATTTGCAAATAATTGTAAAATAACAAATCTAGAATAATACGAATTTTTGTAACATAATAAAGTTTAGAAAATAATGAAAATGAATTCATGTACTTTATAATTATCATTATTTTATTATGATCTTACATACAAAAAAAAGAACTTTATACAATCCGGTGTGCTTATCATTCTAACATGCACCGGTGTGTTATAAATAAGACGCACCGGTGCGTCACAACTCTTCCGCACCGGTAACGGATAAACGCAAATAAAAAAAAAAACTATTTTCTTTAAGTGAAAAAAAAGTAGCAATTTGAAAAGTGGGCAGAAAAATATTTTCGAAAATCTAATTTCATAAAATAATTCTTTAAATATTTAAATACTAAACACTTTTCATTATTTCACTATTTTTGCTAAAATTTTCAGCTAGATATTTGCAGGAGACAACCAGGAGCAGGAGAGTAGGGGGACACTGTGGAGCAACGAAATATGTTCGAACAGAAGTATTCAGACAATCAGAAACCAAACCTCTGGTGATTCAAACACTGTATCATAGAATTTGAAACCATCTCGTGATTAAATTTGATTATTTTTTTACTTTTTTTTCTGCAGTTTTTTACGTTTTTCTGCAGTTTATCCATTTTTACCCTAAACCCTTCATTTTTTGTTTTTTCCCTTTATTCTCCCTATTTGTGTGATTTTAGAATTAGGTTTTTTCATTTTAGATTGACATCCAACCCACGGGACGACTTGCATAGTCGGATCCCAATCCATTCGACCATTGCGTGAATTTTTGAAAAAATGGATTTTTCTTTATTTGTGCGCCCTGCGTACTATACCGCACCAGTTATCTGTATCATAGAGCACACCACAAAATTACTGTAGTAAAAAAAATGAAAACATTTTTTCTAAATCCGTGCGCCAAATCTGAAATAGGGCACCAATGCTCCATTTAACTAGGAAAGCACCATACAGTGTATTACACCGTTTTTGCGGTGCATTTATAATACCCCACGCACCGTTAGGTTTATTACACTATTTTTTGCGGTGCGTTGTTAATATCCTCATGCACCGGTCGCAGTGCGAACCTTGTGAAAGGCGCACCAGTACCTTGAGATTTATTTTCTACCTGAAAAGTTGAGAATTTATTTATAAATATATTAATGAATGATATGGTACAAGTTTTAGATTGATAAAGAAATGTCTGACAAGAGATCAAGTAACAAAAATACTGTTAACACATTAAGAAAAGAAAAAAAGACAAGTTCTTTGTAAATACTTTATAAAAAATATTATTTTTGAACTATATGTAAGCTTAACTAATATGTATTGTTTACTGTGTATCATGCAGAGCCACAAAATGACGAAGCTCGATATGATTATTTCTAATATAGGACCAGAAAAGCGTAAAAGTTTAATGGAAAAATTTCAAAAGGATGAAATTATCAGGTGAATGAAAAAATACTATCGATCTAATATGAGTTTCTTTTTTTAATTATCATTAATAATATACTAAAATTATTAGATAATATATGTCAAACAGTCTACTAATTCACATCTGTTTAATGTTGTACAGGGACCAACAACTCAGAAAATGAATGTTGTTCTAAGAAAAGGAAGAAAATAGAACATGCAAATGAAAATCAATTGCTCCTTAGCTCGTCTAGAGTGGTGCTGGAAGTTAACGAAAGGGGAAAAACTTTCAGAAAAGTTTGAGGGATCTAGTGGAGCGAATGTATAGATGTTCTTTCCAACTACAACAACGTGCTTCAAATGTAATATGTAATCATTGAATTTTCAATCATTAGGTACAATAAATAAAAAATATAGCATTAAATATTAATTTTCAAGAATTTTCTTGCAGAAAAGAAAAGAAAATGGAACCCATTCAACACATAAAACAAGACAACAAGGAAGAAAATGGTTGATCTCTAAGTTTGTGAGTAATTGTTACTTCCTTATAACAACTTAACTAGATTTCACTTTTGTATTTTTTAAGTTGTTTTACAAAAATCATCATTGAATGTCTTCAAATAGGTGCTAACATACAAAGAAGAACCATCAGACGAATTGATTGAAATTGGATTAAATATGGGTTGTGAGTATACGATGGCATATCAAAATTTAATTGTGAAATTTGTAAGAATCTATCGATCTTGTTTTACTTAGCTCCGTCTATAATTAATAGAGCAAAAACATCTTTTATATTAAATATATGATTTGTTATGGGGTATAAAACTTGTAGGAAACAAAGTATGGAACTGCGCCAACAGATGACATTTTGAAAGATGGCATGGTACATGGTTTTGAAAGAATGTGTATAATTTATGATTCAATTGTTGCTATGGTACGTCATTTTTATTTTCGATTTACATTGATGTATATTATTTAATATTGGAATTTTCATTATTCTCACCAATGTACATACACTCATTTCAATTTATTTTTATGTTTGTAGATGGAAGGTGAAGAAGAAGAAAACAATCAACGCCATGAACAAAACATTCCTGAAAATAACCCAAGTCATGGAAGTAGCTCTAGAAGTGACAATAATTCAAGCGAAGAATGATGATCACTATGTTTGGATATCAAAGCAAGGCGTTTTATTTTTTGAAATAATATGTCTGTGAAATCAGACATTTTTGT
The DNA here is from genome assembly GCA_034641835.2 of Pinus albicaulis. Lineage (NCBI taxonomy): Eukaryota > Viridiplantae > Streptophyta > Pinopsida > Pinales > Pinaceae > Pinus > Pinus albicaulis. The sequence continues at coordinate 288,301,451 of CM076578.1, read as the reverse complement.
TAATGTAATGGACATAGCGTCCCAATTGAAAGACAAAGGGATACCAATAACTGTCCCATTTTGTATGATAAAGATTGTCTTATTCACACACACACACACACACACACACACACACACATATAATCATAAAATATGTTTTAATTTATTATATTGTGTTCTCCATTGTCGTTCTCAAATGCACTAATAAAAATTTAATTCATATGAATATTGTTATAAGATATATATGTGTCGAATTTTTATGAATAATGGATTTTTAAAAACCACAATAATTATGATATGATATAACAAATTAATCCAAACATCACATTCACATGCATTAATAAAAATGCAATTACTATGAATATTGTTATAATATGTGTCGACTTTTGATGAATAATGAATTTAAAAAGTCACAATAATTGGATTGTCACAGGTCGATGTTTCTAAAAAATACAACATGAAAACCGGTGTGTGTCAGTGATTGTACACCGGTGCATTTATGTGTCTATACGCACCGGTGCCGTTATACGATCTATGGGAACTGCACAAATACCGATACTAGTTATCAATATCGGTGCGTGTGTGTGATACTACACACCGGGGTGTTTACGTATCTATAAGCACCGGTGAATTTTTACGATCTATGGGCACTGCACGAATACCAATACCAATTGTAAATCTCCATGCCTTTCTGTGATACGGCGCACTAGTGCGTTGATACGACCTATGGGCACAACGCAAATCCCAAGGCCAATTAGAATGGCCCCATGCGTTGTATGACCAACACTACACCTAGTGTGGTAGCGCACCGATGAAAAAACATCCGTAATAACCTCCGACCACCCATTTTTTTTTAGTTGTGTAGAATTTCTGTTAAAAGCTTCACCAAAACCTCCGTAACCATAAACGGATGTTGTAGCAAATGTTTTTTTGAAAGTTTTGGCCAAGTTTATAACACTAAAAACCTCCTTTATAATCTCCGCTAGAGGGTCTTTTCCTTGTAGTGTAATTCATAACCAAGCGACAATCAATTGAATACAAGAGAATTTTCCCTAATGCATCTAAGCCAACCAAAGAAATGAAAATCTCTTTCCTTGTTCACTAAATGCTACTAATGTAAAAGAACATTTTTCATTTTCAAATTAAGCAGAATGAAATTTTTGTCTTTTTAGATGAATGAGGAACACAATGCACTGTTACACTAAAAAGAAATATAAACACCAGTTTTGAGCACTGCTAATGTAATGATCTAAAACTAAGAGATCAATGCAATACAAACATAAAATGCATCAAAACAAGGTTGCATTCTTTTAAGCAAACAAAGGGCTTTCAAAACGATTCAACGAGCAATGTAATATATGCTCAAAGTGAAAAATGGAGAGCTAAACGAAAAAAAATGTGATCATTCAACGAACCAAAGACACGAAGAACTGAAAGAAAGGTGAAAAAAAAACCAGTCAACGAATTGAAACAATGCAAACCAAACTGAATCAAACTTGAATCAGAAAGATCAGTGAAGCAAGAACCGAACAAGCAGCACAAGGCACTTAGAAACCCTAGGGTGAAAAACTCCACTAATAAGATGATGGACAAAAAACTGAGAAGGACGAGATAAGAGAGTGCAAACAATCTCAATGGACCAATTTCAAGGTGAAAATCCAAACCAGAGGCATGAAATACTGAAAAAAATCAGACAAAAGGTAAAAATTCAATCCTACAAGATTCAACGTGACTATTTAGCTGTAATCCACGCTAAACAGGGGTTGGCACTCCTATGACAAAAGAAACTAGCACCAATCGACGCATCTGTTTAAGAAGAAACAGCGCCAAGTGATAAAACTATGGGAAAAAATAAAAACCACTGAGCACAGGTCAAATCTAACACTCTGGAACTTAACAGGATGGTTGAAAACAGTCAGACAAGTCAAGCAAAGTAGAAAAACGATGAAACGACCAAAGTCGACTCGACAAGAAAAATGCTAGATGAACAACTAGAGATGAAAAACACACACTGATCCCTAGTGGAGTCGCCAACTTGTTGTGCAGGTAAATCCCCTCTATGGACAAAGGTGATCCCTCTAGCCCTAGGGTGGGTCTAGCAGCAAGAGGACATGCTAATGCTTGGATTCCTAGTTTATGAATGAAACGAAGTCAGGATAGATGTCCTACCTTTGTTCCAACACAGTTATCATAGCTGTGGTAGTGGTATCCTGATCTTCATCTCGACACGTCACGGTCCTTCAATGGTACTATTTAGGTGCCTACACAAGGATCAAAGAACGATAACAACATACGAAAACATACTTGCATTCATAACTATTTAATTGGTAAAGGAGAACTAAACGCATTGCACAAGATTAATCATATCACATGCAAGAAGGGAGCCAAAACATCAGTCATGTATTAATAAGGATAAATAAAGATATTACAACCAAATGAGCCTTGACGTCGCAACCTCCTTTAGCGGGTCCAGGTAAACGCGTCTCAAGTAGTTGTTGGGGAATTGGACATGGCGAGGCAATAAGACTTGGCTCTCTCTCGATAATAGGTCTCTCTCTCTGCTCTATCTCACACCAACTATATCAAACTGTTCATCTATTCAAAAATTTCAGCTATTGTAAAAAATGTTCATCTAGCTACATCTATGTGAGAGAGATGTATTTATAGAAGAGGAGGAGGAGATTGGGATCCCTCATATGGTGGAAGAGAGGCCTTATCCTTTGGGAGGTTACTCAAATTTAGGAAACAAGAAGCCAAAGGAAGGTGCTCGACGTTTTTCAGTTAAACAACCCATGCTGAATTCTCTCACAAAGTGGTTGGCAATGGAAACTTCGCTTCTATTTTAAAAAAGTTTCCAAAAGCAGCTCGATGTGGGCAGTCCAATGAGATAGAGCGCCAATGGGCATGGGGCCCAGTGTTAATTTCTCTATGGGCGCTAGGCCATAACTGCCTGCCAATGCCGACCCAAGATCATGTGTTTTTGAGAGTCTGCTCCAAGAATAGTGAAAATAGAAAATGTTCTTCTCATGGAAAGGGATGCAATGACAATTTTGGTAAGGTATGAAAATACACAGAAGTCATAGAAATGGTCCTCTAATGTGCGGGACGGGGATTGCAAGGACAGTGACAAAATGTTGTGCAAAATTTGGTGAGCAGTAACCTCTGTTGTCCCATCAAACAAAGGATATCTTTGACCATAATTTTGAGGTAATGCAGTGAGTTGTGGCGGTATAATAAACAGAAAAAATATTGCCATGAATAATGGAGGAGGTTGTGGAGGTGTTTATGGAGTGTATAACTACAGAGGGAGTGGTGGAGTGAAACTAAAATATGATGGTTTAGTTGTGTGAGAAAGTGTGACAATAGATGCAGAAATAAATAAGGCTTGATGTTGGTATTGGAAATAAGATTTTTTAGAGGTTACTTGAAACTTATTGAACAAACCCTAAAGCTTTTGAAAATCAGATCGGACCTTACTATCGACCATGAAATAAGAAGCCTCAGAATATGGCAAGTATGCCTCAAAATAAATGGGTTCAAAGACTGTTTTTGAAAGGAAGGCTTCTGACTTGGACCTGAACAAAGATGTCTCAAATTTGAAATTGAAGGAAAAATCTTCTAGATAAATTAACCACGTAGGCAAGGATGTAGATTTCACATGTGTAGGTAAACCCTTTCTAACTTTTCAAGACTGTGATTTATGCTTTCTCAAAATACTCTCAGGGTCATTAACAATTGGTGAGGGATTAGGGTCTAGATTTGACCTCACGTGTCTTTTGGGAGCCATTTTCCTTGAGAATCCGCACTTTTGCTCAAATTTACTAATTTAGTCTTTTTCGAATGTCGGAATTTGTCACCCACAAGTCTAACCTTCAGTGAATTAAAAGAAGTATCCCCAGGGAAAATTTAACATTCTTTCCCCGGCAACGATGCCAAAAATGTTGTCACTCCCTCCGTTTCCCAAGGTTGAGAAAGGAGACTGAAGGAGGTAACCTCAAACCAATATTTAGATTTGGTAGCTATCCCTACAAAACTAGAGAGGGCTCTCTTGATGTCAATTTCATAGTAAATGAGGTGACTGGAAAGGAAAATATATTAGGCTAGATATAAGCTCAGTTATTTTGATTAGGGTTTTTTTATTGAATTTTGCTGGATAGGAAGTGTCAGTCTAGGAACTAGGTTTAGGTTTCAAGGTCAGATTTCAAATGAACAGCTGTAGAGATGAAAGTGAGGCTAGGTAGGTATAATTAGAGACACATTTATATTTTCATTATGGTATAGGGTTTGAAAAAAAGAATTACAATAAGCATATAACATGAGTTGATTCATCGGAGGAAGTAGAACAAATTTATGAAAATCTTATAAAACAAAGCACAAAAGTAAGAATTCTACTTATAGACTCATAAGATTATCATATAGAAGCATACATGTGATGGAAAGAAAGCATAAACATTCAATTTTATGGTGATACTGAGAAAAAACAATGTTAAAAAACATACCATTGGAGTGCCAAAATTATAGCTACAACATGTCTTTGATTTCACTGTAAACAGATGTACATAAGATCCATACTGCAATATCAACTATCCCACCTCTAAAAAGACTTAAGTTGGAGTACATATAGAAAATAGAGAGGATTCCACCTCAATGTGTCAAAACCTAATCCAAAACACTTCATAAATGCACCCTATGGGTCATCTCCTAATTTTTAGGGAAGTTAGAGACAATCCCCCCTAATTTAGCTAACAACTAGGAGTCTTTGTCACCTTAAGTAATTAAAATATTCCTCAAAGACGTGGGGAATAAATAGACTCCATTATCCATAAAAAAACTCATGAGACAATTGTTACCTCAAATATTTGACCATTTATGACTGACACCTGTCCAGAAATCTTCCTACATAGAAGAGCAGTGTGCCTGGCAGAACGTAGTGTGTTCTAACAGAAGCGTAGTGTGCACTTGGAGGGAATTTTGAAGTGACTTTTGGGCATATTTTTGCTGATCTGATGATTGGAAAAAGTAGCCTTGGATGTCCTCTATCCAACCGAACCTTGAAACTTGAAAAATACCACCTGTAATACCTTCAAAATTTCATTTTCCCAAGGTAGGCTGAAAAAACGGTGGCAGAAGCATGAAAATTTAGGTGTTTTAATAGTTTTTATTCAAATGTAGGAGATTTCATGAAAAACCAAAAGCATATTTGTGATTTACAACTAAAAATAAATCCAACCATGAAAATATGACCCCCCATTGGAGCCTCTGAGAAAAATCGTAGCGTGGCCATGCCATGCTTCTGCATAACTGAAATTTCCAAAATTCCCCAATAAATTCAAAACTTGCCAAATTTTTTTGCGAAAATAAGGCTCAAAGGTGGAGAAATATCTCTCTAACCATAACATTTTTTGAAAAAATAAGAGAGGTTTTTGTTCTTTGGTATGTTATGAACAAAATATCCTTCAATTTTCAAGAATACTTTCCCATTTCTCATAATCCAAGTTTGAAATTGGTCTCTAAAAATTGAAAAAGATTAGAGTGCTCTCAGCAGAAATATAGCATGCAGCAGTCTGGATCAATTTTTGGTGGTTGACTTCGATCTTTAGATGGATGTGGAGAGTTATGAGTATGAGAGAGGAGCTCTTTGAAAACCAAATTATGAAATGAACTCAAAATAAGCATCATTTCCCTTTATAAACTCACAAACTTTGCTTTTGACCCATGACAGCATATGCACTTTTAGAAAAATATATTTTTAAAAGATTTTGACCATGTAACATACTTCTTGAAAAATGACAAGTTTCCTTTGTTTTTGATGCAGGAGCATTCGGCTTGAAAAATCATTGTATTTTTGGTTTACTTAGGGGGTATAATGCTTGTTAAAGAATTTAATTTATTAATAGGAAATTTGTATATTTTTATGATTTGAGTGAGAAATTGGTGTGTTAGGTTTTTTAATGTAAATATTCTCAAATATGTGGGAATACGAGAGATATTAGACTTGTGAATATCTCATAAAGATATTAGGGATTAGGAGATCCTAAAATAGGATTTAATTGAGTAAAAAGTTGATTTAGAGGTTTTTTAGTATATGGTTGAGTAGATTGTGGTTCTGAAACAAAATTGGTTGCAGAATCCTTTTGTATACATTTGTAAGCCTTGAAGGTATTAGAGAGGCCATTTTAATGTTAGAAATAAGGCCATAGATAGAGGATAGACAAAAGTTTTGAGTATATATACATGTACAAAATTTGTATGAATGAAATGGTGTTCATGTTATGTTGCATTGCCTTTGTGTGTGTGTTTTATCTATATAATTAGCACAAGTGATGAAAAGTCGTAGGGGTCTGTTATGAGAATGATGATTTAAGATATTTATAGGATTAATTATTAGCTATGCAATCTCGGATCAAGATTAAATATACCTTTGTGGTCAAGAAAATATGATTTCGGCTTGAGATTGGTTTCAGGTTGCGAGGTCACTTCTGTGGTGGCAATTAGTCATCGTGTTGATCCTTCCTTGTCTCTGTTAGATAATGTGTCAACACTTTCTAGTGTGGGAATGGCTTCCCTGGAGTATTTACACTGTCTATGTATTCAACTTCAAGGAAGATTTCTTTTCAAATTTTTGCATCAAAAGGAACAGTGGAGGCAAAGCATTCCTCAAAAGACAGTTAACACGATTACACAGTATCATGTTATCCTCCAATTGGCAATCCTCATGTTTCATTCTATCTATTTTCTGGAATAAATGAAGAATTGAAGGAATTTTTGAACGAAATGGTTAAAGAAATATCTGAGGACAAAGATGGCTCCACTAATTTACAATATGCTAGAGTTGCCAATGCAGAAGACGTTGAAATGTGAATCGGATTTGTCTCAGAGGTATAACAAATTCTTTATGAAGATACAAATTTTATACATTGCTGTAAATTATAATAGTTATTGGTGTCTGAGTGTATGTGTTAAGCTAAAATGGAGTGTAGTCATAATTGACGCTCTAAGCCAAGGATTGGAAGTAGTCCTGTGGATTGAATCTATCCTCAGATTGCGTGGAGGAAACAGAGACTGGAAAAATTGTTTTATTACACAGATTACCGAAGTTCGATGCTGATTGTGTGGTTATTAATTGATCTTCATGAATCCTGTGAGAAGAGGATTAGAACCAAGTGGAAAGAAATAGAATGGTGAAATCAATGTCAAGGGGAAGTGTTAAATTATTTAAACACAACGGAAGCGTGAAGAGGAGTTTATGTTGAGTTAAGCCTCAATGCTACGACTATCATAGGTGATTCCAGAAGTCAAAATAATAGAATCCGAACAGAGATTACAGTAGCCTAATGTTGAAGACAATAGAGAGACGCGACAACATATTGAGGATTCTGAAATACGTTTCATGTTCCCTAGATTTGTTCCTGTTCCAGAATTCTATTCCTGAACGAGTGGTTCAATTCCTGTTTCAGAAGTTCAGTTCCTGTTCCAGAGTTTGATTCTTGTTCTTACCTCCAACGTTCTCACACATCCAACAAGATTGAAGGTAAATGAGCACATGGGTTTTAAGAAAAAGAGTGTTGAAATGCTCTTGTGTTCCCTTAATCACACTTAGTTCTTCCATATAGCACAAAACTCTAAAAAATAATCCTTCAATGTTTATGTATAGCTCATATGAGAGAAGTTTTTATTGAAACTGATTATAGATGGAAGGGTTGAAGTATCTTTCTTGAGACTTGTAATGTAGCCTAATGAATTAGAGCTACCTATTGTGGAATATAGACCTGGTAGGTCATCAGTTGGTATCGGAGTGAGTAAAATATCTTTGGGGGAAAGCTAGAGTATATGAAATTGTGATTGTAGGAAGAAAGGATTAGATTTTAAATATGACAGGCAACAGGCACACAGAGATAAAGTGTGGCAGAATATGGAGAATAATTTATACTCTAAAGGAAAATTTGCAGACGGAAATGAACATGGAATAGTCCATTCAAAGTGCAGATGAATGGTGGAAAAAGGTCATGTAGAGATATTGAAGGTGAGATGGTATATTTTTATTTTGAGGATTGTGTTCGCATATTTTAGGTTGTGGACAAAGAGGGAATATCTTAGCAAAAGAACAACAAGAGGACATGTAAGAAGAAGAACCAGTTGCATTATTGAAGGCAGAGTAAGTGGATACTCTGAAGGAAAGTGGAAAAGGACCTAAACGTTCTAGTTGAAGGTTGGACAAAGAGGGCAAGAGTGTTCTCAAGAAAAGTGGATTTAAGTTGTAGAAGCTAAGAGGAGCAAGAGAGTTGCTCAGAAGGTGATTCCAAGACAAAACCAAAATATACAAAGACGTCAAGCATAGAGAGAGAGCTTGCATTATTGGATAGAAAGTATGAAGGCTTGTTGAAAAGGGAGGCTTAGGTGCAGTCCACAAGTGAACAGATGGATTTCACAGAGTAGGAGAATATGACTGTTTGATAGTCATTGCATAGGTTTGGGGAGAAGCCATGGGAAGGAGAAGGAATATTCCAAGGCAAATGGCATGAGAAAGAGTCAAGAAGAGATTGAAAGAGAGAAATATGAGATAAAATTCCATCTTGAGTTATTGATCATGGAGATGTTATAGAGGAATAAGGAAGACCAGAGGTATGGTTGGATTATGAGAAGAAAAATAAAATGGCATAGATTTCAAGTCAAGTGGGAGCATAGATTGAATGCTCAACTGAAGGAAGAGTTACTCAAAGTAAATGAGTATGAGGAGGAAGTTTTTGTATGTGAACCAGAACATGGCCCATTTTTTTTTGGAAGTAATGAAGATACTGAAGAGAAATATACAGAGGATATTCTGAACCATATGAAGGATTAAGAGAAACAAGAAGACCTTATGGCTGAATCATCAAGTGATAAAACAAGGTCTTGTGTTTTTTAAACTGATAATTTGTATATGATTGCATGCATTGTAGGAGATATACAAGATTTGAACATGTATTCAGGATGGATGAAGATCTTGAAGTAAAATATGAAGAAGAAAACCTCTCACATGAGGAAGGCTTTGAATGGTTGCAGCAAAAGGAGTTCATTTATGAGTTAATTAATGGGAGAAGACAATCATATGAAGCTGTCATGGAGATGGAAGATCAAACTTTTATTCTGATGAAGAATGAAGGAACATTGTCTCAGAGAGGTAAGCCAATAAATTTGACTAGTGTTATTGATGAAGAACAATTGTAGGAGAATGCTACTGTAGAAGACATGGCACGGATAGCTCTTGAAGAGGGCTTATAAAAAGACAATAATGCAAAGTGTGTTGAAGAAGGAGGCAAGGCATATTTGCCTTAGGACAAAGAGAAGACAGTCATAGGACTTAATGAAGAGGAAGGAATTCTACTGAAATATGTTAAGAAAGAAGAAAAACATATTGAAGACTATAAACATCATGATGATGAAGTACTTGTGAGGTGTCAAAGAGAAATTGAGTTGTTGGAGTATTTGGTGAAAGAACTAGAGTATGAGAGTGTGATTGCTATTAGAAATGAAGGAGCGTCTCAAGCTTTGATTGAGACAGAGATATGTGTTAGTTTCCAAGTTTTTCAAGTATTGGCTAACAGAGAAGAAAAGGTGGATAGGTATGAAATCAGAAATATGACAGACAATTTACTTCTTGAATGTAAATTTGAAGATAAGAAGCAACAAATGCAAATTGGAGAAGAATATGTTAATGAAAGAAATCAGGGAACAAAAGAAATTGATTTTGTGATTGAAGAACTCTGGAAGTTGATGATGGGACAGTCCATATGGAGAAAACTGATAATAAAAGGGATGATCAATCAAAATTTAGAGGTGATTGAAGGAAAGAAGATGAACCAAAAGATAGCAGACATGTAGTAGTAGCAAAGGTGTAGAGCATTTGGACAATTACAAACTGAGGTTTCAGACCCTGGAGGTTTTCAACAACATATGAAATCACATGATCAGGAGCTCATGAATGTTTTCAACTTTGGGAGTTTGATGTAGGAGCATCCGACTCGAAAAATCATTGTATTTTTGGTTGAATTAGGGGGTCTAATGTTTGTTAAATAATTTAATTTATTCATAGAAAATTTGTATATTTTTATGATTTGAGTGAGAAATAGGTGTGTGAGGTTTTTTAATGTAAATATTCTCAAATATGTGGGAATAAGAGAGATATTATACTTGTTAAGATCTCATAAATATCCTAGGGATTAGGAGATCCTAGAATAGGATTTAGTTGACTTAAAAGTGGATTTAGAGTGTTTTTAGGATATGGTTGAGTAGATTGTGGATCTGAACCAGAATTGGTTGCATAATCCTTTTTAATATATTTGTAAGCCTTGAAGGCATTAGAGAGGCCATTTTAGTGTTGGAAATTAGGCCATAGATAGAGGATAGAAAAAATTTCTGAGCATATATACATGTACATAATTTGTATGAATGAAATAATGTTCATTTTATATTGCATTACATCTGTGAGTGTGTTTTGTCCATAAAAATTAACACACATGATGAATAGTCGTAGGGGTCTTTCATGAGCATGATGATTTAAGATATTCCTGGGATTAATGATTAGTTGTGCAGTCTCAGATCAAGATTAAATATACCTTTGCAGTCAAGAACATATGATTTCGGCTTGAGATTGGTTTCAGGTTGCGAGGTCACTTCTGTGGTGGCTATTACTCATCATATTCATCCTTCCTTGTCTCCATTAGATAATGTGTCAGCACTTTCCAGTGTGGGAATGGTTTTCCTGGGGTATTTACAATGTCTATGTCTTCAACTTCAATGAAGATTTATTTTCGAATTGTATCATCAAAAGGAATATTGGAGGCAGAGCTTTTCTCAACAAACAGTCAACACGGTTACAAAATATCATGCTATCCTCCAACTATCGATCCTCATGTTTCATTCTATCCATTTTATGGAATAAATGAAGAATTGAAGGAATTTTTGAACGACATGGTTAAAGCAATAACTAAGGACAAAGATGGCTCTGCTAATTTACAATATGCTGGATTTTCCAACACAAAAGGCGTTGAAATGTGAATCGAATTTGTCTCAGAGGCATAACAAATTCTTTATGAAGATATAAATTTTATACATTGCTATAAATTCAAATAGTTATTGGTGTCTGGGTGTATGTGTTAAGCTACAAAGGGAGTGTAGTCATAATTGACGATGTAAGCCAAGGATTGGAAGTAGTCCTATGGATTGAATCTATCCTTAGAATGCATGGAGGAAATAGAGACTAGAAAAACTGTTGTATTATACATCTTAGTGAGGTTTGAGGCTGATTGTGTGGTTATTAATTGATCTTGATGAATCCCGTGAGAAGAGGATTAGAACCTTGTGAAAAGAAATCAAATGGTGAAATCGATGTCAAGGGAAGTGTTGAATTATTTAAACACAACAGAAGCATGAAGAGGATATTATGTTGAGTCAAGCCTCAATGCTGTGACTATCATATGTGATTCTAGATGTCAAAATAATAGAATCTGAATAGAGATTAAAGTAGCCCGGTTTTGAAGACAGTAAAGAGATCTGACAACATATTGAAGATTCTGAAATACATTTCCTATTCCCCAGTTTTGTTCCTGTTCCAGAATTCTGTTCTTGAACCAGTGGTTCAGTTCCTGTCTTGGAAGTTCAGTTCCTGTTCGTACCTCCAACATTCTCACACATCCAGCAAGATTGAAGGTAAATGAGCACATGGGTTTTAAGGAACAGAGTGTTGACATGCACCTGTGTTCCCTTAATCACACTTAGTTCTTCCATATAGCACAAAAATCTGAAAACTAATCCTTCAATGTTTATGTATAGCTGATATGAGAGCCATTTTTAATGAAATTAATTAGAGATGGAAGGTTTGAAGTCTATTTCTTGATACTTGTAGTGTAGTCTAGTGAATTAGAGATACCTATTGTGGAATATAGACCTTGTAGGTCATCATTTTTATTACCTATCTTTGATAACTACCAATGAAGGTGAATTGAATAATGACAATGACTCTTATTTTCCTTCTTTAGATGACATGATTACCATTATGATGACAAAGCAAAAGTAGCCCTAGACCATGACCTAGATGAGGGTATGTTAACTGATCTATGACCCTAGATTGATGATGAATGACATGACCTTGAATTTGATGATGACCATGAGTGGGTGGAGGGAGCAACATCTGACCTACACAACATCCAGTGAACAAAATTTATTTGAGAATTTATTTGAAAACATAAAATTTGGACCATGGAATTTTACCAAATAAACCTGAAAGAGTGTATTTTATCACTGAAACATCTAGACTCTAACACTAACTATATAAGTGATAATCGATTCTCTCCTCTGATCAATAATGTCGAATGCTTTATATGTCATAATTATGGACATAATGCAGCCAATTGCAGAAGAAAATTGTTTCAGTCTCAAGCAAATAACTTCTCCCCCAAAGGATCACCAACCTCCAGGTACTCATGTTTATTTAGGGGATATTGTTTTTCTTGCAACATATTTGGTCATAAAGCCATTGATTGTAATAGAAGGAACATGAGACAATCATATTATGATTCCTTTGCTCCATTTTATAGTCATATAAGATGGTATGCTTGTAACAAGTTTGGGCATGTAACAAAAGAATGTAGAAACATATCAATGAATCAACAAATACAACATGGAAGGCAAACATATGATATCAAAAGACTGAAGAAAGATGGATCCACCAATATTTCCCATAATAAGCAAAAAGACGAAGAAAAAGTAAGGCATGGTTCCACTCTCTACTCATTTGAAAAGGAAGATGAATGGTACATGTATAGTGTTGAAATTGGAAACAAGAAACATTGGGAATGGCAACCGAAAATGACACCGAGAAAAGACACCATAGGGGATTCTAATTTATTTTTCTCTTAATTAGTTTGGAAGAAAAATTGTAATTTCATCTCATGACTTGTATTAGTTAACTGATCCAGGAATACTTAGTTAGCTTAGGAAATTAGAGTTTAGGTTCAAAGAGGAGGCATGTAAAGGATTTTACATGATTTTAGGGGTTTAGTTACAATTATTTGTGAGTTGTAATTAATTAACTCAATTATTTGAGTTAAAATCGGTTTAACTAGTTCTAACTGAGATATGAGCTAGTGATAGTTCTAGTGAATTAAATATGATTTAATTCACAATGAGTGATCAATCATTTAACTAACAATGATACTAAGTGGAGGAATCCACTCAAGCAGAGACCTCTGGTAGGGGGGAATTTCGAGCCAAATGGGCAGAGGGAGAATATGTAGCCATACCTCTAGGTAAGAGATGGGGCGATGTCAAGCCATAGTCCTAAGAGAAGAAATTTGGGCAGAATTCATTGATATTGCTTGTCTCATGGATCAGAGCTGGCTACGAGGATCCCACAATACACAGTAGCAGGAAGAATAAGTAACAATTGATGCAGTTAAATTTCAGAAAGATAGAAATCAGAGTGATGGATGTCAGATACTGGAGCGCAAATAAGAGTTGGCAGAAATGCATATGGCACAAATGAAGAGTAAAAAAAAATGTAGAAATTTCAGTAGACAATATAGTAATCGGTAGCAGTCAGAGACTCTGATGACATATGCATCATACTAATTCAGTTTTGGAGGTTATTCAGTTTCAGAAGTTGCAGGAGCAAACAACACTAGAGAATTTTTGCGTGAAGAACGTTCTAAAGGTACCAGATCATGATAGATTGAATTCCTTTCTTGTTGAGAGGGAGTGTTGAAATTAGAAACATGAAACATTGAAAATGGAAACCAAAAATGGCACCATAGGGGCTTCTGATTTAATTTTCCCTTAATTGAATTGGAAGAAAAATTATAGTTTCATCTCATGAAAACTTGTATTAGTTAACTGAGTGAGGAAGACTTAGTTATCTTAGGAAATTCGAGTTGAGGGTCAAAGAGGAGGCATTTAGAGGATTTTCCATGATTTTAGGGGGTCCAGTTACAATTATTTGTGAGTTGTAATTAGTTAACTCAATTAATTGAGTTAAAATCAATTTAACTAATTCTAACAAAGAGATGAGCTAGTCATAGGTCTAGTGAATTAAATATGATTTAATTCACAATGAGTTATCAATCAATTAACTGATAATTTTCTATAAATATTTTTTTCATGTCAGTTTTAGGGAAGGCCCAGTTGAGACTGAGGTTAAAGGGATGATAACTATCAATTGTATAATTATAAATTGTATAGATAGTGCATGTAGTAAGAATAATGCATAAAATAAACTATTCCTTCATTAGATAAATTTCCTTTAAAAGAAGGAATGAAGGCACAAGTTTAATCATTGTTTTGGTGAGCACGAGTTGGTGAGACCAAACAATCATAATCACAAGTTTGTGCGTGGAACTTGTGAGAGAAAGGTGTGCAAGAAAATATTGTGCACAGGTTGGTAGTGAGAAAGTCAGTAGAGTGTATAGGTCTCTCAGGAAGAGAAATAACGTTGTATTGTTTCATGCTTGACTTTATGCAATTTATAGATAGCGGGGCTTTGAGCAGTTTCTTTCCCCAGATACATCCTGTGTTGTGTGATTGATAGTTTCTTTCTCTTACTTGTTATGTGATTGTGCTATTGTATTTGGTTTCCCCAGATTGTATAAGGATTCAATGTTTTATTTTAGTACATTACAAGATGAGATTGAATCCCTTGGTTAGATAATTTCTACATGGTATCAGAGCATGGTTTTTTTTGGTGGCGAGTTTGCAGAGCAGGCCAAAAAAATTTTGTTCAAAAATTTTAAATTTTTTTTTAGATCAGGATTCCTTGCGAAAAAATGCTCAAATTCAAAAAAACAAATCGTCTAAATTGGAGTTTGGATGAGGGAGATATTGTTGATTTAAAATAAGCTCTTTTTTTTAGGAAATTTTGTGACGACGGGAACATTACAGTGTGTGCGAGTCAAGAATATGTATGCACTTGAGATACTAGATGCATGCAAAGCTTTGAGGACAAAAGCGAAGGTTAGAGACTTGGTGGTTGAGAGGGAGTGTAAATTACCTCTCAACATGCAGCCTCATAAGCAGTCTCAAAAAGTTGTGGAGAAACCACAATTGGAGAAGCAGGGAGGAGACCAAGTGGAGGCATCCAATCAAGAAGAGACCTCTAGTAGGGGGAAATTTTGAGCCAAATCGGAATTGGGAGCATATGCAACCATACCTCCAGGTGAGAGGTGGGGCGATGTGAAGCCATAGTCCCAAGACAAGAAATTTGGGCAGGATGCATTTAGATCGCTTGTCTCATGGATCAAAGTTGGCTACGAGGAGCCCACTAGTATACAATAGCAGGAAGGATCAATAGTGATTGATGCAGTCAGATGTCAAAAAGACATAAATCAAAGTGACAGACGTTAGACACTGGAGCGCAAATCAAAGTTGGCAGCAATGCATATGGCACAAATGTAGAGTCAACAACAACACAAAAAATTCAGTAGACAATACAGTAATTGGTAGTAGTTAGAGACTCTAATGACATATGCATAATATGTATCATATTGAAAATGAGTGATTGATAAATTAACTGATAATTTTCTATAAATAGTTGTTTCATGTTAGTTCTAAGGAAGGCCCAGTTGAGGTTGAGGTTAAAGGGATGATAACTATCGATCGTATAATTAGAAAATTGTACAGATAGTGCATGCAGTCAGAAGAATGCCTAAAATAAATCATTCCTTAATTAGAGAAAATTTCCTTTACAATAAGGAATGAAGGCACAAGTTTAATCATTGTTTTGACGAGCACGAGTTGGTGAGACTAAGCAATCAGAAGCACACGTTTATGCATGGATCTTGTGAGAGAAATGTGTGCAAGAGAAGCTTGTGCACAGGTTGGTAGTGAGACACTCAGTAGAGTGAAAATGTTTCTCAGGAAGAGAAATAACATTGTATTGTTTCATGGTCTTGAATTTATGCAATATACAGATAGTGGGGTTTTGATCAGTTGCATTACCCAGATACATCTTGTGTTGTGCGATTGATAATTTCTTTCTCTTAATTGTTATGTGATTGTGTGATCGTATTTGGTTTTCGCAAATTGTACAAGGATTAAATATTTTGTTTTAGTACATTAGAAGATCAGATTGATTCCTTTGGTTAGATAATTTCTGCATGGTATTAGAGCAGGAATTTTTGGCCGACGAATTTGTAGAGCCGATAAAAAAAATATCAAATTTGGATTCCTTGGGAAAAAATACCCAAATTATAAAAAAAAAAATAAAAAAAATCGTTTGAACCAAAGTTCAGATGAGGGAGATATTTCCAATTTAAAATAAGATATTTTTTGCAGGACAATTACAATGTGCACAAGTCAAGAAACTGTATGCACTTGAGATACCAGATGCATGCAAATATTTGAGGAGAAAAGAAGAGGTTAGAGACTTGGTGGTTGATAGGGAGCATAAATTACCTCTCAACATGCAGCCTCAGAAACAGTATCAAAAAAGTTTTGGAGCAACCACAGTTGGACAAGTAGAGAGGAGACCAAGTGGAGGCATCCACTCAAGAAGAGACCTCTCGTAGGGGGGAATTTCGAGCCAGATGGTTAGAGGGAGCACATGCAACCATACCTCCAAGTGAGAGGTGGGGAAATGTGAAGTCATAGTCCCAAGAGAAGAAATTTGGGCAGCAAAAATTGAGATCGCTTGTCTCATGGATCAGACTTAGCTACGAGGAGCCCACAATACACCGTAGCAGGAAGGATCAGTAAATATTGATGCAGTCAGATGTCAGAAAGACAAAAATCATACTGAAAGATGTCAGATACTAGAGCACAAATCAGAGTTGGCAGCAATGCATATGGCACATATGTAGAGTCAACAACAACACAAAAATTTCAATAGAAAATACAGTAATCGGTAGTAGTCAGAGACTCTGATGACATATGCATTATACTAATTCAGTTTTGGATGTTATTCAATTTCAGGAGTTGCAGGAGAAAACAACACTAAGTGTTGCATGCAGAAAAATCCAAAGGTTCCATATTGAGATAGATTGAATTCCTTTCTTGTTGAGAGGGAGTGTTGAAATTGGAAATAAGAAACATTTAATATGGCAACCAGAAATGGCACCATATGGGGCTTCTGATTTAATTTTCTCTTAATTAAATTGGAAGAAAAATTGTAATTTCATGTAATGACAACTTGTATTAGTTAATTGAGCCAGGAAGAATTAGTTATCATAGGAAATTCGAGTTGAGGGTCAAAGAGGAGGCATGTAGAGAATTTTCCATGATTTTAGGGGGTTTAGTTGCAATTATTTGTGAGTTGTAATTAGTTAACTCAATTAATTTAGTTAAAATCTGTTTAAATAGTTCTAATCGAGAGATGAGCTAGTGATAATGTTAGCCTCACTCTCGTAAACAATTATAAATCTAAATTTAATAGAATTAATTAAATATTGAAAATTAGGAATTTATGCCTAATTTTCTAGATTAAGCTTGTTCCTCTTAGTTAGGAGTTAGTTTAGGTATATAGATTCTCTCCAGCTAACTAGGGTCCTATATTGGTGTATGGTTGAGAAATTTTCTCAACCTAAATGTCGAAGATAGACACATTGTCTTGAGACACATTCTCCTCTTGTATCATTTGTATCATTACCATTTTTTTAATAATGAGAGTATGAGGAGTACAACAAGGTTGTGGCCTTTTCTGCCAGTTCTATGTCTCTGGTATTTTTTATGAGTGTTTTATGAGTTGATTAATTTTCTACATGTGGTATCATATAATTGATGGTTTTGAGGGAATGATTTTTTCCTTTGAATGAAAATATGTATTCAGATAATGGAGGGTTGAAGTCTGTGTGTAAATATTCCTAGGTATATAGTAAATATGTTGTGAGGAGGTTGAGAACTGTTAAGTTTAGAACATGTGTTAGCGTTTGACCGTTACAATGCACATCATTATTAATTGTGGTGTGGCGCTAGTCTGGTACGATGAGCATGGAGAAGAAGAAAATTGTGACATCTGTGCTAACCTCTGCTTGGCCATGATTTATTTCATCACAGTCATCATTGATTTTATCTATTTTCATTGAATTTTCAGTGACCTTAGCAGTATTACAGTGTGACGGGTAGTCCATATCGCCACAGCTGGAGTGACTATAATCAAACATATTTAATTCACTCTAATTGAAACAAAAGGAAATAGGTCAAGTCACTCGCGCGCAACATCTTAGATGTTTCATTCATTCCTTCAAGCCCTTAAAGTTGGCGCAATGGATAATGAGTATAACGTGAAATTTTCTAGCTAGCATAGCGCAATATTCAATATTACAGAGCCCAGAAGCTGGAACGTACAAACTTGCTTGCCGCAATTTGTCCTGTAATTTCTCCTGGTGCCGCAAATTCTGTTACACACTCGAATCCTTTTCCACTTTTCTTTCCCGAGTTGTGATTCACGATTTCTCCACTCATTTTTTTATTTTTATTTTTTTATTAAATCGCTACTCTGTGTCACTTTTCTACTGAATATTTCAAAAAATAAGAAACATTCTTGGAGGTGGAAGAACATAAGATATGGTTAATGGTTGTGCGATGACTCTACGTTGTGGGAGGCAGGAAATACAGATATAATAAAAAAAAAAATTGTGAAATATGACTTTGATTGGTGGTTCCAAGGCCCCCCATCATGTCAACATCTCATGCAAATTATCACTGACCACGCCATTGAAGTATTTGAGGAATCACCCTCCAGAGAAAAGGTAAAATTTATAAAGCAGAAGTCAGCGGAAGCTAATAGAATCCAGCGAATGCTAGCACTTAGGCAACATGAGGAAAAATTCCAGCTGAGCCCATGTGAGTCAGCGTGAGGGCCCTGGCTCTAAATGAAACATGCATTGTTTTTTGGTTGAAGAAAAAATGTTTCTGCGATCTCCTCCAATGACAGTCGTTTTCCATGCTTTGAATCCTTCTGAAAATTTATTCCTTTGTATGTGTCATGAAAAATTCATGAATTTACCATTCACTAGGTGTGATCAGCGTATTTAACTCACACGCAAGAGATTTGGTATGGAGGTTAATGTCATGGAGCTTGTCCTGGCTGGGATTTGGAGCCAATGCATGAAACTGTGATTGATTTATGTGTGAACTTCATAGTGAGTTCCACAAGCCTTTGCGAATTATTATTGTTTAAATTACAATATGTGGAGAAGACCCACGTTGGTTAGGCCTCAAATGAATTTGAAAGAACAATATGCAGAATTTGGAACTAAGAAGGTGCATGAACAAAAAGTTTCAAAAAGTTACGTATGGTTATGGTACGTTATATTTTTGTTTCATAAAGGAAATGGTGCATGTTTTAAATCTAAATTTAAAATTTATTCACCTAACTTTATATCACTTTTCAAGTGATTTCATAAAGTGTTTTTAAATGAAAGTGAGAATTAAATGTGATAAGGATTTTTTTATAATTTTGGATCCATGAGCCTTGTAATTTGGAGTAATAAGGAGTTAATTTGGTTTAATAATGTGTGAGAGGGTTGTTTTTAAATTTTGAAGAGATAAGGTGAATTTGGAGTGATAATTGATTTTTTTTAAGAGAAGGTTATTATTAATGTAATCCAAAGTAATGTTTTACTTTGAGAGAGATTAAGTCAGTCCATCCAATTTTTGAAGACAAGGAGTTATCACGATGAGTGCATGAGGAGTTTCGATGCAGATGTTGTAAAGAAGAAAGGATGATGTACCTTGAAACTTAATAAAATCATATTTTTTGTGGTGATCGTGTCCTAGATCCACTCGAAATTGAATAAGGGGATATTAGGTACACCGTGCGTAGTGAATGCATATACATGACTCTGCCCAGTTTTTTTTTGACACTCTCTTTGTAATATGGTACACAACAAATTACACAACTGCATGCACATAAGAAAGCTTAAGTACACAATTCATCAAGCTTAAGTAATCAATCTCATGTAATCAATATTAATTACAAAATCACAAACAATCACATGCATTTGTGAAACACATCATAAAGTTGACAAAGAGGTCTTCTACAGCCACATTCCACATCATTCAATCAAATAATTCAAAGAAGCTACAAAATCAATCACTCGAAGGCAAGTCTACATCAACATCAAAAACACATTTTATAACTTGTAGATAAATATTTTTGTAACTTAGTTGAATTATCAGGGTACATTCTCGATTGAAACCGACACCCCAATTTGAATTGGTAAGGTGATAAAACTAAGACAATTAAGTCAACTAAGTCTTCAACTTAGTCATATTATTTGAACTTCTCATTTGTCTCTTGGGTGCATTTTCGACAGTGTTCGACACCCTTCCTTTTCCAAATAAGCACAATCCAGTGAGTACATTCAAGCAAGTACAAAGTGCTAGTGAACAAATTTAAAACATCAAGTGAGTGTGAATCAACCAAGCAAACAATCAAAGTAAGCGATCGTAATCAAATAAGCATGAGTTCAAGAGTTCAAGAAAGCAAGTTATAAAACTTAAACAAGTGTTGAAATCAAGCGCAAGTGAGCCAGTACAAGTGAGTGTGCCATTCAAGTAAAAAATAAAGCGAGCAAATTCAATCCAACAAGTTCAAGACAGGTGAGCTTGAATTAAAGTGAATGAGTTCACATGGCGAAACACATCCAACTGTTACAATTTCTTCACAATTTTATCCTATCAAGTGCTGAAGACGGTGCAAATCCACAAAGCAACTCTTGTTGATATTTCAAGGCATCTACAATAGACAAATGAAAAAATTGAGTTCCTACAATTGGAGTCACAACTAAGAAGAAATGAGTTGCAACAGAAAAGTGATGCTTCCAAGCCATTCACCCATACAAATAAAAATGATGATTCCAAACCTCTCATCCAAACAACTTCAAGTGTTGAAGATTTTCAAGTTCAACTTTCTTCCAAATCAATCATCAAGCCATGGGAAGAAATCCAACGTAACATAAATCGACGAGGACTAGAATATGTCAAAGATGACGACAACTTACATATCCTAGATTATTCAAAACCCATCAAGTTCGTCAGTGCAAGCTTTCTTGAACAAATCACATCAACAAATTCTGCGAAAGTTGTAGACAAAATGACATGCATGCAAACTGAAGTTGCGGCCAAACAAAAATTCTCACATTGTCAAAGAACATGTCATATGGAAGATCATTGTTTTGATCTCCATCCTTGTCGCCATTGTGGCAAGCCGAATCATTCATCAGAGAAATGCTACAACCAAAACCAACTAGCTAGATTAAAGATCAATTATGAATCGATTGATCCTTGGGAATGGTTGTCAATAGTAAAAATATTGTATAATTTTTACAACCGAATTCAATCACACATATTGCAGCTGACAATCAAATGAAGATGGTACTCTTGTGCAATTGAACGAGGGAGTACACCAGTGAAACACTCCTACACCTGAAGGGGGGAGTTCAAGAATAATTTATAGAGGATTGTCTCTCCTTTTAGGTGACAAAAGGGGGGGAAATAATAATGACATCAAAGGTGGTTGTTAGACTGAAAGTTTCGACCACATTAGCAAAAGCAGCTAGTGGGCATCTTCAGCAGCCTGTGGGCATCAACAATGAGTAGTTTCCGACAACATCAACAAAGGAAACAATGAGTTGTTTTTGAAATCATCAACATCATTATCCAGTTGGCTATCATCATCAGCAAATTTTCCAGTGGGCGTCTTCAAAATTTTGTCAGTGGACAAGCAATTTCGCTAATGGGCGTCTTCAAAATTTTGTCAGTGGACAAAGGATGTTGATTGCAAACAAAGGGCAGTTGGATCCTTTTACAGCTTGGCACGTGATGATTTTTTCAAGAAAAATTCAGAGATGACTCAGACTTGTAGTTGACTCATGGTCTCTTCAGATTGTAGTTTTTTCGGCATCCAGCTTTGGCAGTTTTTTTCAGGCAGTGTTTTTGAGGATCAAAAATTTCAACATGAGAACTTGGAAGATGGTTCCTCGTTCTTATTTTGGATTTATCATTGCGGGGGGGGATGTTAGCCTCACTCTCATAAAAAATTATAAATCCAAATTTAATTAAATTAATTAAATATTGAAAGTTAGGAATTTATGCCTAATTTTCTAGATTAAGTTTGTTCCCCTTAATTAAGAGTTAGTTTAGGTCTAGAGATTCTCTCCACCTAACTAGGGTCCTATATTGGTGCATGGTTGAGAAATTTTCTCAACCAAAGTGTCTAAGATAGACACACTACCTTGAGACACATTATCCTCTTGTAATTATTTGTATCATTACAATTTTTATAATAATGAGAGTATGAGGAGTACAACAGGGTTGTGGCCTTTTCCGCCAATTCTATGTCTCTGGTATTTTTTATGAGTTTTTTATGAGTTGATTATTTTTCTACAGATAATTCTAGTGAATTAAATATGATTTAATTCACAATGATTGATCAATCAGTTAGCTAATAATTTTCTATAAATAACTATTGCATGTCAGTTCTAAGGAAGGCCCAGTTGAGACTGAGGTTAAAAGGATTATAACTATCATTTTTATAATTAGAAAATTGTACATATAGTGCATGTAGTCAGAAGAGGGCCTAAAATAAATCATTCCTTGATTAGAGAAAATTTCCTTTAAAATAAGGAATGAAGGCACAAGCTTAATCATTGTTTTGGTGAGCACGAGTTGGTGAGACCAAACAATAAGAAGCACAAGTTTGTGTGTGGAGCTTGTGAGAGAAAGGTGTACAAGAGAAGCTTGTTCATAGGTTTGTAGTGAGACAGTTAGCAGAGTGCAGAGGTTTATTAGGAAGAGAAATAACATTGTATTGTTTCATGGTCTTGACTTTATGAAATATACAGATAGAGGGGTTTTGAGCAGTTGTTTTCCCCTGATACATCTTGTGTTGTGTGATTGATAATTTATTTCTCTTACTTTTTATGTAATTGTGCGATCGTATTTGGTTTCTATAAATTGTAGAAGGATTCAGTGTTTTGTTTTAGTACATCACAAGATCAGATTTAGTCCCTTTGTTAGATAGTTTCTACATAAAGTGGATGCTCTCATCACATGACTAGTAATAGAGTAAGATGGAGTCTCTCAATAAAAGTCAAGATGGTAAGATTATTCTTCCAAATAGTGCTCTGACAAAAGTTATGGGAAAAGGTAGAGCTAGAATTAACAAACATAAAATAGCAATTGATACTTTAGTAGTTCAAGGACTAAAAAAATATATATTCTAAGTGTAGTCGAAATGGAAGATAAGGGAAATATAATTGTGTTTACATCAACCAAATGCGAAGTCATGGATGAAGAAACTTGAAATATCATAGCAATAGGGCAGAGAAACCAAGACAAATTATATGTGTTTAAAGAACTGAATTCTCATAGATATGAGGAGGATTAAGACAAAATGAAATAAGACAGTGGCCACTACATTCCATTACTCTTGAAATAATAATAATAACAATGACTATAGGAGTGATGAGAGGTACATAACCTCATGAGAACAGAAGATGGTTATCAGGTCCTCATGATCAGTGATGTTAGGGGAAGAAATATATGTGAGATGATGATTTCCATGGTTATTTTGATATTCATGTTGCATATGTTACTGAAAATACATTTGATGGAGAACAAATGAAGTGGGTACAGAAAATACAAGCTCAGGGGGAGCCGATATTATGAAATTTCAATATCTCACTTTTTATACATGGATCCTATGAAAGACAGTCACGTATATATGCGAGTTATGATCTGAATAGTCACATATTTTTTTATACGATGAATAAAATATGGGACAAACCCAAGAAAAATCTCTGATATGCTTTAGACAATTATTATTTGGATTTCTTGTTATGATATTTTATGTTTACAGTTTGTTTATTTTATTTAGAAGTTGTTTTGGATTTTATAGGTTGATGATGCTTCGATGGATAACTGATCGATGAAGTTAATTTGATGACCTTACTAATGCGACAGTAAATAGTTGGCACAAGTTTAGGGGGAGCATTTTATATGCTTCTAACAATGCATCGTTGGCGTTATTTTCATTGATACATAATGATGTTAATGCTAAAATAAATTATGCTGCTAAAGTTTTGTCGATGATGCATACTTGGTCTCAGGTTGATGATATTGAAAATATGCATGCGGTTACTCATGTTGCTGCTGAAAAATACTTATGGTGCATATCCTATTATGTATAGGATGGTTGTTGATGAATATCATGGTCTTGATACCTCACTATAAAGGTATTCCTGCCTTGGTTATATATGTCATGTTTTGATGTAAAGGTAATGAAAATGCCCATTATTTAATCATTGCAATACTCAGTCATGTATGGACTATTGAGGTGAAGTCAATTATGGATGTAATCCCATTTTGGGAATTCAATGTAATAATGAGTCAAATATGTAACCCCACTTTTTTGGGTGATCAATGTAAGTTTGAAAGTCCTTGGTGATAGGAAAGACCATATTCAATTGAGTCATAGAGTCATGTACTTCATTGGAAATATTTTAGAAGATTTAACACGTGTTCAGGGGGAGAGTTGCCTTCATTCAGCATTGGTCACCCCTTTACCCTTGATGTCAAAGGGGGAGAGTAGCTTGGTGTTTTGAGCATGAATGATCCTTGGAGAGCAGATTGGTATATCTACAGGAGTGACTGGTAACCAAACACCAAAGTGGTTGCCATCAAGTGCAAAGGGGGAGATTGTTGGAATTATGACTAATGTGTTGTCCTTGATGGAAAACTACTTGATGAGTTATATTTTGATGGCAGCCTACTTAATGAAGATTCCAACAGGATGTGTCTACATTTGACAAAGAGTTTGGAAAAAGGCATAGAATTTCAGAGGCAGAGGAATGATGAAAGGGATGTTTTGAGAAATATATGCGGGTTCTGTGAAGTAAAGTCGCGTACACACATGGGTATGTAGAAGAAAAAGAGCGCACAGTTTCCGCACTTTGGTTTACTAAATACCAAGGGTCTTTACCATGGCATTATCCCATATTAAAGAGTATGTCAATGGTTATTTAATCCCATTAAATAATACCATCGACAATAGTGTGGTTTTGATCTATGGTATCAACAAAGGCCTAAGCTATATAAGGAGAGGAAGATCAAAGCTTTTCCATGTGCAAGTTATGTGTGATTGATGAATACTCCACTTTGAAGAATATATTTTAGCTTATTGATCTGAAATAAGTCTGCACCCGGGAATTTGATGAAGGATCAGATCCAATAAATCTCAAATGACTATAGTGATAATGAATTGGTTTGTTTTGTGATAGTTATGTTTGACGTATGTTTCATTGTATCTGGAGAGAGATGGGTTTTCTCTAAAGGTCTAATGTGCAGTGAAGGTATAAGTTAAGAATTGCAGATCTATACACAGGTTTTATAACTTGAAAAATGCGTACATATGCGGGTCTCATGCTAGTAAGTAGCATATCGGTTATGCACCATAAACATATCTATACATAGGTTTAACTCTTGAAGAGTGCATACATATGAGGAAGTGATTTACTAAAGGCGGGTATATACGTTAGGTTTTTGTTGAATAAGTTGTCTGATCAATTAAATCAATCTTGCTATTTTTTTGTTGTCTATCAATGAAGTCTTCATGTTGATCCGAGTTTAATAGTGATGTTTGAATATGAATTTATTAAGGATTGATATGTTGAAGAGTGATGATGCTACTAGTTGTATGTGATCAGTGATGGTTCTGTGATTAGTTCAAAATTATTCAGTGGTTCTATTTGTGACTCAAAGTTTGTTTTAGAATGATAACGATTCAATTTCAAGGTTCAGTGTTTTGAGAACGGTATGGAGGTATGCTTCAAGGAAGTTGCATATACACGCAAATATGATTTATGGGAAGCACGTATATATTCTAGGGTTTTCCCAGCATATTATTTATTATTAGTCTAATATGTTTTGTTGAGGTTATTGGTGTTTTCCAATGAAGTCTTACTTGAATATATGGGTTTAACAGTAATGATCAAAGTTGAATTTATTGTGGATTGATATGATGAAAGGTCATGAAGTTAGATGTGCCTGGTTCAGAGATATGTGATGGTTATGTTAGAATTATTCAATGTGTCTATGTGAAATTCAATTCTTATATCAAAATGACAGTGGTTCAGTTTCAGGGTTTGGTATTTTGAGATCTGTACGCAGGTTTACTTCATAGAAAATGACTATACACACGGATATGATGAAAAAGAGTAGTGTATATATTATGTCATATGGTTGATCAGGGTATGCAGTTGACTCCATGAGTTGATGTAGTGTTTTGGGTTCAGTCTTGGTATTTTAGTTACATTGATCTAAAAAATTTGATTGTTTGAATATAAGTTGATGGATTTGGGTATCAGATGGTTCAATGACTAGTTGATTCAGTTTGGGTCAATGATTGAGTGATTTATTACAATGATCAATTTCAGTTTTGATATTTAGTATTGGGATTAAATAATGGTAGTGGGTCTATTTTGAAAATTTGATAAAAATTGGCCTACAAGTTGTGATTTTTTGGTTCAGGTGGATCTAGTGTGAAAATTTATGAAATGTGGTCCACAGAGTTGCTGAGGGTTGGATCCTTCAGCAAGGAATTCGAAGCTTCCATCCAGTATTAGCTGGTGATCATATAAGGGGGGTAGGAGCTCCCTTTTGGTGGGTACCGATAAACGAGATCAGGGGGTTAGAGCTCCCTTCCAGTGGGTGCTGGTAAACAAGATTAGGGGGTTGGAGCTCCCTTCCAGTGGGAGTTGGAGAATAAGTGAATGTTGTAGCATTTAGCAGGTGGGTTCATGTGTGTGGGTATGAGTTTGCGCTAGTATAATATTGTAAGATGTTTTATTTATAATAAAATATGAAGATAAAGATGACAACAATGGTAGTTTTCTCCCACATCGGGTTTCCACCTAAAAATCATGTTGTTCATATGTGTTGCTTATGTGTGATGCTTTAATCCGTTCTTACTGCATATGCTTATTTCTTATTAAATTTCTGATGAAACACTGATATACTGGTTTAAGATAAACAGATGAAGAGTTAACTAAAAAATAATCAAATGGACATACACTAGTTGTTGGCATAAAAATCACATAGATACGCAGGTTTACTTCATCATAGTTGCATACATAGTTCAAAATAAGAAAAGAAAAGTTTAAGTGAGTTTTTAAAATACTGATTACCCCCCCGCTCAATATTTTTCCCAACTCCAACCTCAAATTATATTTTTCTAATTGATGGAGGTGAACCTCATTGTTTTTAGGAATCTTGTGAAGTGGAAACTAATAAAAAGTGGAAAAATGAAATGGAAGAAGAAATGGAATCTCTGTTGGAAAATAAAACTTGGGAGTTAATGAAGTTTCCAAAAGGAAACAATTCCCTACAAAACACATGGCTATACATGATTAAACATGACAATGAAGAGAAGAAGGAAAGATACAAATAAAGGCTAGTGGTGAAGGGATTTACCTAAAAAGAAGGTATAGGCTTTACAAAAATATTTTTTTTTTATTAAAATTCCATCCGTAAGAATTATCCTTGGTCTTGTTGTTGCTTTATAATTGGAATGTGAACAATTAGACGTGAAGACAAATTTCGTTCATGGAGAATTGAATTAGGAAATTTATATGAAACATCTAGAAGGATTCAAGTTATAAGGTAAAGAGAACCTTACTTGTAGGTTGAAGAAGAGCTTTTATGGGATGAAACAAGCATCTCACCAATGGTAGAATAAATTTGATTTATTTATGTTGGATAATGCCTTCAAAATACTAGAGGGTGTTCATTTTTCTACATGAAGAGGTATGACAAAGAAAGGATATTATAATACTGTTGTATGTGAATGGTATGCTAATTTTTGGACATGATAAGAAAATTATTAATAAGTTGAAGAAATATTTGGGTAGTCATTTTGCAATGAAAGATTTAGGTCCAACACGAAAAATATTGGGCATGAGGATTATACATGATAGAAAGAACAAAATGTTTTGGATGTCAAAAGAAAAATATATTGAGAAAGCATTAGACAGGTTCAATATGAAGGATGCCAAACTAGTTGGCACACCCCTAAAATCACACTTCAAAATTAGTATTGATTTGTGCCCTTATAACGAAAACGAAGAAATGAGTAAAATCCATTATGATTCAGTGGTTGGTATCTTGATGTATGCCATGGTATGTACCCGTCCATATATTTCACATTTAGTGGGAGTAGTGAACAAGTTCCTTAAACATCTAGAAAAACAACATTAGTAAGTAGTAAAATGGATTTTGAGGTATCTCAAGGGGACTAGTAATTACTGTTTATGTTTTGGTAATTGCAATGTTGTTTTTAAAGGTTACAAAGATACAAAATATGGCTAGAGATGTGGATATTGGAAAGTCCACCACTTGTTATTTATACATTTTTGTAGGTGCAACAATATCTTGGACATCTAGATTGCATAAAGTAGTAGCCCTCTCTGCAACGGAGGAAAAATAAATATCTACCACAAAATCTTGCAAAGAGATGCTGTGGATGCAATGATTCTTAAGAGGGATGGGAATAAAACAAGATAAATATGTGTTGCATTGTGATAGTCAGAGAAACATTCATTTAGTAAAAAAAACAACATATCATTCTAAGACAAAATACAAAAATGTTCGATATCATTAGATTCATCAAGTTTTAGATGATGAGCTGTTACAATTAGAGATAATATACACTAAAGACAATCCATCTGATATGTTAATAGAGATTTCACTGAGGGGTAAGAAATAACTTTGGAGAACCTTAGATGGAGTAATGCAAACATGATGAATGACATCTTGGGAAAGGGATTAGTAGCGAGGAGAGAAAATCAATGCCAAAAATATTCACTCAAGCTTCTATTTGGTCTCAAGCGGGAGAATGTTAGGTGTGAGACCAAGTCAAAGTCAAAGTTGTTTGCATCCATGGTATTGTAATGGAATATATATTTTGCAGGGATGCAAGTAGAAAGGAAGTGGTTAAAACATGAAGCGAGTGAAAAGTAATATGTTTTCATTGTTATTATAATAAAAAATCTATTAATCCTTTCCCTATGTTTTTTCCCTAAATGGTGTTTTCCACATAAATGTTGTGTATAGAGTATGAGCTGAATTTTTTAGTTAAATCTTGTGCATTGTATGAGTTAAAATTTATTTTTTAATTTATTTTTCTACTATATTTTATTATCAATCTTGGTGTGAATTTCATATTCCTTAAAAGTGTGTCTTAATGTAAATTACCACATATAACAAAGGGCCCAAATTATGCTCTCATAACCAAACGATAAAATATGTCTATTTATGTAAATGTAGTCTTATCGTATGTGCTCTATTAAGTCAACAACTATTTTATTAAGCAATTTCACTAATTGGGTCAACTGGCTTATAAATGTTTTACATAGTTAATTTAATCAAGTCTGTTTGGTTGGTAAAATTAAACATTATAACTTTTATTAAAATTTATAGCTATGTTAGGGGTGGTACGTGGGGAGCGATTTTTTATGATTTTGAAGGTTGGTATACTATGTTTGGGGTTTGAGAAGTACTTTCAACAACTTAGCAAATCTTATTCACTATGATAAGGTCTCAACATTTTTAAATATGAGGACATCAAATCTTTGAAAGTTTTAGGGAACTTATATAATTATAGTTGAAGCCATGTTAGACCTAGTTAATGTTGGAGAAAACAAGCTAAAGTCTTTAATTTTCCATATAAAACAAATAATAATATACTATAACCAAGTATTGTTCTTTCATCTTAGTAGAGATTTTAAACATCAAAACAAAACACTAGGCCAAGGTGACCATCTCCTCAGTGCCCAAGGATTTGGTTAAAAATGGGTAAATAATTAATATTTAGTGCTTTAATTAACGGGCTTAACTATAATCACCAAGCATAACATAATTAAATCTACAAGGAATTCGAACAAATAGAAACATCTTGGTGTGGTATACAACACAAGGTATACCCACCCCTCTCACACACTTAAACTTCATTCACTCATGGTTCTCCAATGTAATGATATTAGCTCCTACAAGAGATATGGGATAATGTTGTTTTCATGACATATGTAGTCCGATTGGTTAGATAGGTCTATGTGGCCATTGTGGGGTATGGTTCGATTGAAAATTTTCCATTGGTTACAATGAGGTTTAATTCGTAGAGTTGTGCATTGCAGATCGACAAAGGTTTTTGTAGGCTACATCTTGCGAGTTGTTTTTTTTATAGAAATTTTTTTATATTAAATATGATAAATATACATATTTTGGTCCTCAATGAACTCTCAAACAACAAGGTTTGAAGCGATTACAAGGATATACTCATTATGAACTCAAATATGTCACATGTGGGAATTGAACTTGGGTGGGGAGGATAAAAACATTTCTTCCAATCACCCAAAATACACCTAATTGACTACATCTCGTGAGGTTTCATATATTTCCTTGGAATTAATTTGAATTATTAGCTCCATTCCAAGCACTCTATGCAAGGTATCTTGGTGTCTTCTACTAGGCATCCTATAGTTCATTGGTACATTTTAATTTTTTAGCAAACCCTAATGGTCTTTACCTTGTTTCAAGTTTATGATATTTCTCAACGATTTATCAACTAAAATTTGGAAGAAGTCCCTCTTGCTTAAGTTACATTCAGTTTGGATATCTCTATATCTACAATAATACTTTGTATTTACTGGTTGTTTTTGGTATAATACTTTCTAACATGTTTGACATGGAGAACTCAATAGTAAAGGAGATCCATAATGCACTTTGTAGACAATAATAAACCAATATGTTCACTAATAATGCGTTGGTTACAATATATACTAAATTGACAATGCATGAGTAGGAAAATACTTCCTCATACAATGCCAATGACATGCATCTTCTCCTCTAATAGCAATGCATAACTTAAATCCTCGAAGTGGAATGCAACCATATCTGTTATACAGAATTGTGATCTACAGATAAATCAAATTTCCTAAGTGTGGTGTTTATCACTTAGAACAAAAGAGGAAATAATAACTATTATTTTCTCTAAAATAAGCAGATATATAGAATGGGAAAGGATCCTACTTGTGATTATTTCGCTTCTCCTTCTCCTTCTGTCGCTGTTGCTGTCGCTTTCAATCCAACTCAAATCGCTAGATTGATTCCTTTGAACAAAAACAGAGAAAATAAAACAACATACAATATATAAGTATCTGCTTATCTTACTCAAATCAAACCGATTAGATCTGAAATGCATACATCATTCAAGAATACATTGCACAAGAAATAGAGACATGTATGGGAAAATGAACAATAATATTTATTAAAGAGTAGGAGGAGAATATTACAACCAATATGGATTGATTTTCCGTCAACCTACTCCAACTTCATTTAAGCCTCATCGCATCCAACATTATCCCAACAGCATATCAGTAATTTCACTCTCTTATCAAATGAGAATCCAACATCATAACTTTGCACAAAATTCTTCCTCCCTACCACTAGGATGAGTGATCAATTTATAGGGAAATTGATGGTAGTTTATCAATGAATGAATTTCCAATAATAGGAAAGACATGTTTCCAAGTTCTAAGGTGTTAGATGGACACTTGAATTCGAAGTATGACACCTATGGACTCTTCTAGAAGGCACTGGCCATGTGGATATTCCCAAAACAATGAGAATTCCGCTCCCAGGTGACCAACACACCCTTGAATGTCAGGAAGTTCATTGCAGTGCACCCTTGCATGGAGGAATTGGCACTGAAACACAGTTATTCCCTTGCAGATGAGCGTTGGTGAGTTAGTGGGTCATATAAAATATACTTCAAGCCTTGGAAATCTCACAATAGAAGCCACGAATGAAATGTTACTCACTTAGGGAATATAGCAACTGATATTATGGGGATGATAGACCCTATTCATTGGTCCCGGGGATGATGTCCAGTTTGACCAAGTCTTGGGGGATGATGCACAAATTGACCTATAACAGTTTCCCCCTAAAGCATGAAGTCAAAATAATAATAGTATTTGGATGAGATGCTTTACGATGTGATGAGTTAGAAATGAAGTGGATGATGACCTGCATCAATCTTACAATACATTACATCATGATATTTTCATCTTGATCACGAATTGTCGAGGGAGGCATTCCCATGCTTAGCACATAAACTGTCTAATAACATGTACATAATTCAGAAAGTTGTATACATTGGAATTTTTCCCAATATATACATGCCTATAGATATAGGCCCATGTTCGGATGATGATCTATATGTAAAGCCATCGTACAGATGATGTGTACAACAATCCTGAAATTGCAGCCCGGATGAATTAAACTAGATCTGGGGAATTCTTATCTCGTTCACTCGATCATTCAGGTACAAGTCTATCCATGCGAATATGTGATTTGAAGTCAAACATGGGAAGACATTGTCTGATTACCATCCAATGATGTGAGTTGTTAACAGATGCGAGAAAACCACCATTGATGTTAATGGCTCTCAAGGTACTACAGTACAATTTGCAAGGCATGAATAGATGATTTGATGTCGAGCGAAAAACAAAACATTTCTGTGAAAGGTCAGGAAGCGAGAAACTTTTCGATGATGTAACAAGCCTCAGGGTACTGGAAGATGTTTCTAAGAAAGCTTCATAGATAATGAGTTGATGTCGACATGAAGCAGCTTTATCGTGGAATGGGAGTTACTGATTTCAGAGACAAAATGTGACTTGATACAGTAATGTCTAGGGATGAATTTCATGAAAATGAAGGTTTATAAGTATTGCAGAAGGATGAGGATTTTATTGGATGAATTCTCTTGAAAATATCGACGAAACTGAGATGAGTTGGGAACATTGACCCATAATCGAAGTGAAGGTATAATGAACCATACGTATGAATGAACCATCAAGAAGTTTACCCAACCTAAAGGTCACGATGATGGAGTGAAAGTGTCATGTTCAAGAGCAGCCTGCTACCATAGAGTGTTCTATTCATTTTCCCAAATTTTTCCCGGTCATTTGTCGACCAGTACCTTTTTATTTTTTAACAAGCTCGAGGATGGTAGCATATGCTTGATCTATAATTCAACCCTTTGGGCGAATCAATCGCTATTTAATAATTTAACGAGTCTAGCGATAAATGAAACTTGATTATTCCAATGATCGACAAGTCCATTTCTATTTTATGTTTTAACGAGCCTAATGACAGTGACAACCCAATTATTTTTCATATTTAGAGAGTTTGAAAAAGAGGGCAAAAGAAAAATTCCATGAGTCCTTTTTTGTAAATTTGTCGCTCAGGTCTGAAATAATGTAAAATGATACTTGATAAAACCTCTTAGCTATATTCGATTAAGGTTTTCCCTTTTTGTAAATA
The DNA here is from genome assembly GCA_034641835.2 of Pinus albicaulis. NCBI lineage: Eukaryota > Viridiplantae > Streptophyta > Pinopsida > Pinales > Pinaceae > Pinus > Pinus albicaulis. Next base: position 288,268,127 of record CM076578.1, on the reverse strand, counting down.
ATCTATCTAAGTTCGGAAAAGGGTTAAACTTATATTGAGTAGATGTTGTTTCATTTACTTTTACAAGCTCGAAAAGACAAGTGTTCGACAATCTTTTCACATTATCGGAGTCTGAAAAGAGCTAAAGGAGACTCCATGGGTTCCTTTTTCACTGTTATCGAAGCTCAAAAAAGAGATAAAAGTGCGCTTCAAGTCCTTTTTCATTTTTATCAAAGTCCAAAAAATAAGGATAAAAGTATGCTTTGTGGTCAAATCGTTCTTGAATAAGTGTGCACAATTAATCCGTTGTATCAGCTGTAAAACTTGTTCAAAAAACCATTAAACAGATTAAAAATACATGTTTCATAGAAAAAATTAATAAAAACCATAGCCATAGCATCTTGGAATGGTAAAAACTCTTTTAATTAGTCAATTTGATTATTTTGAATCGTACTATAATGTTGTGGCTATGGTTTTTATTCATTTTTGCTATTAAACAAGTATTTTTAATCCATTTAATGGTTTTCTGAATAGGTTTTACATCTGATACAACAGATTAGTCGTGCACACTTATTCAATAATGATTTGACCACAAAGCATACTTTTATCCTTATTTTTCGAGCTTTGATAAAAATGAAAAAGGACTTGAAGCACACTTTTATCTCTTTTTTGAGCTTTGATAACAATGAAAAAGGATCCCTTGGAGTCTTCTTTTAGCTCTTTTTAGACACCGATAATGTGAAAAGATTACCGAGCACTTGTCTTTTTGAGCTTGTAAAAGTAAATGACAACATCTACTTAGTATAATTTTAACCCTTTTCCAGACTGAGATAGATTATTTACGCAAAGGGAAAACCTTAATCAAACATGGCTAAGAGTTTTTCTTAGGTATCATTTTACACTTTTTCGGACCTCAGCGACAAATTTACGAAAAAGGACTCATGGAGTTTTTTTTTTTCCTCTTTTTCAAACTCTCTAAATATGAAAAAGGACAGGGCTGTTGTTGTCGTTAGTCTCGTTAAAAAATAAAATATTGACGAAATTTTTTATCATGGCAAGAATAGAGTTTTATTTATCGCTAGACTCGTTAAATTATTAAGTAGCGATGGATACGCATGAAGGGTTGAATTATAGATCAAGCATATGTTACCCTCCTCAAGCTTGTTAAAAAATAAAGAGGTAATGGTTGACAAATGACCGGGGAAAATTTGGGAAAAAGAACATAACACTTTATGGTAGCAGGTCGATCTTGAACATGACACTTTCACTCCATCATCGTGACATTTGGGTTGGGTAATCTTCTTAATGGTTCATTCATACCTATGGTTCATCATACCTTCACTTCGGTTTTGGATCAATGCTGCCAACTCATCTCAGTGTTGCCGATATGTTCAAGAGAAGTCATCTAGTAAAATACTCATCCTTCTGCAATACTCATAAACCTTCATTTTCATGACATTCATCCCTGAACATTTCTATATGAAGTCACATTTGTCTCCGAAATCAGTAACTCTTGTTTCACGATAAAGTTGCTTCTTATCGACATAAGCTCATTATCCAGGAAGTTTGTTTAGAAAAATCTTCCAATACCCTGAGGCTTGTTACATCATCAACAAGTTTCTCGCCTCCGGAATTTTGACCAAAATATTTTTTTTGGCGCTCGAGATAAAATCATCTATTCACTCCTTGCAAATTGTATTGCAGTACCTTGAGATCCATTAACATCAATGGTGGTTTTATCGTGTCTGTTAACAACTCACACCATTGGTTGGTAATCAGACGATGTCTTCCCATGTTTGAATTCAAATCACATATTCGCATGGTTATAATTGTACCTGAACGATCGAATGAATGAGATAAGAAGACCCCAGATATAGTTTCATCTATCTAGTTTGCGATTTTAGGATTGTTGTACACATCATATGTACGATGGATTTACATACAAATCATAATCTGAACATGGGCTTATATCTGTAGGCATGTCTATATTGGGAAAAATTCCAATGTAGATGACTTTCTGAATTATGTACATGTTATTAGATAGTTTATGTGTTGAGCATGGGAATTCCTCCCTCAGCAATTCGTGATCAAGATGAAAATATCATGATGAAAATGTATTGTAAGATTGATGTAGGTCACCGTCCACTTCAGTTCCGACTCATCACATCCTAAAGCATCTCATCCAAATACTATTATTATTTTGACTTCATGCTTTAGGGGGAAGTTGTTATAGGTCAATTTGGGAATCATCCCCCAAGACCTGGTCAAACTGTACATCATCTCCAAGACCAATGAATAGGGTATATCATCCCCTTAATATCAGTTTCTATATGCCCTAAGTGAAGAACATTTCATTCATGGCTTCTATTGTGAGAGTTACAAGGTTTGAAGTATATGTTATATGACCCACTGACTCACCAATGCTCATCTACTAGGGACTAACTTCATTTCAGTTCCAATTCCTCCATGCAAGGGTGCACTGCAGTGCACTTCCCGACATTCAAGGTTGCGTTGGTCACTTGGGAGCGAAATTCTCATTGTTCAGGGAATCTCAACATGGCCAATGACTTCTAGAACAGTCCATAGGAGTCATACTTTGAATCCAAGTGTTCATCTAACACCTCTGAACTTGGAAACAAATATTTCCTATTATTAGAAATTAATTCATTGAGAAACTGCCATCAATTTCCCTATAAATTGAGCACTCATCCTAGTGGTAGGTAGGAAGAATTTTGTGAAAATTTATGATGTTGGATTCTCATTTGATAAGAGGGTGAAAGTACTGATATGCTGCTAGGATAATGATGGATGTGATGAGGCTGGAATGAAGTTGGAGCAGGTTGATGAAAAATTGATCCATATTGGTTGTAAACTTCTCCTCCTACTCTTTAATAAAGATTGTTGTTCATTTTCCCATACATATGTCTCTATTTCTTGTGAAATGTATTCTTGAATGATGTTTGTATTTCAGATCTAATCGGTTTTATTTGAGTAAGATAAGTAGATACTTATATATTGTATGTTGTTTTCTGTTCTCTATTTGTGTTTTTAGGAATCAATCTAGCGACTTGAGTTGGATTGAGAGCGACGACAACAACAGCAGAAGGAGAAGCGAAAGAATCGCAAGTACGCTCCTTTCCCATCATGTATATCTACTTGTTTTAGAGAAAACAATAGTTATTCTTTCCTCTGTCGTTCTAAGTGATAAACAACATAGTTAGGGAATTTGACTTATCCGTAGATCACAATTCCGTATAACAATATCCTTTCTCCATTAGAGAAATTTTGAGGTAAAAAATGGGCATCAAAAAAAAATTATACAATAAAAATGAACTTCATAAGAACCAATAGGATTCAATTTTACGATGTCAACCATGGAGGATGACTCTCCATTTTTGGAGTAAGAAAAAAAAATACTTTTTAAACTCATATTTTCAACTTATCTCCCTACAATTTTAGTCAAATTTCTAGCGGGAGCTTTCGTTGGATGCAAAATTTAATTATTCATCTAAGGAGTACCCATGTTGCATAATTTATAATGCATGCTCAACTAATTATTAGTGATAAGCCTTCCTTTTTGTGCCTAGGTCATTCTACCGAGGCTTAACCACTTCCTTCAATCTCCATGGTGCATTCGCAGGCCCATTCCAATAACTGTCAACCTGTTCATACTATGAGTGTGAAATTTTAGGTCTTCTAACCCTTCTTCCAATTATGTATGCGGATCAAATTTCTTTATCGATTTGAGAACTCATTTCGACACAAGCTTAGACCTTTCCCTCATTTCCACAGACTAAGTCACGTTCATGAGCAGCTCAATCACCTTTATTTCCTTATTCTTTGAGTCAGAACCATTGTAAGCGAAACCATTTAGAATAAACCCCGTAACCAAACATGTATATATCATATGTATAATATGTATATAGGCACGACCCACTGCTCCACGAAATATTCCACGTAATCTCGCTAACTTAAGTTTGCACTTAATCTCCGACCTCCTCATTATATCCTTACACAATGCATAAGGTATTCACAAGTAAACCGTCGCAATAGAATCTTCGGGTAGGACCCACAACATAAATATTCCGGACCCCTATTAAATGTTTCAGGCTACTTCCATGTTAGGTCCCTATATTACTAGTATAATCCCTTATTGTTGTTAGTGTAACCCCATTATTGTTATTATTTTACCCTTGTAACCCCCATTTTATTATTATTGTGCCCTTAAATTATTATTGTTAGGTCGGCTAGGATTACATTGTGGCCCACTAGGATTCCATTATGGCCCCATGGACTCCTATATATAGAAAGGAGGTTTTGTAAATTGTATCATCCAAGAATTGTTCATTTATGTAATGTATTGGAGGTTGCCCCCTCGAAGTGGCTTATTTGTAAGGCGTTGATATCTCTTTTCTTCTATTTTTGGAGCTGGTTACACAACATTTGGTATCAGAGCTTTGGATTCTAGGGTTTCGCTGCTCCAAACAGGTCATCGTGGCATTTTCGCTATAACTTTTTTTCTACGAAGCTTCAGAAGCTGAAATTTTTAGGGTGTGAAGCTGAAATCTTGAGGAAGGTTTTCTAAAAATTTCAGATCTTGGTTCGCAATATTTGAGGAGATATCATCTGTGGAAGTTAGGTATTTTTTCAGGCTCATAAACAGGTCATCGTGGAATTTGCGCTATAAATTTTTTTGTACGAAGGGTCAAAGTCTGAAATTCATATGGTGCGAAGCTGAAATCCCGAGGAAATTCGTCAAAAAATTTCAGAACTTGGTTCGCAATATTTTTGGAGATATGATCTGTGGAAGGTAGTGCTTTTTCAGGCTCCTGAATTTCATCTCAAAGAGGTGATCGTGGGAAAAATTCAATAACTCTCTCTCTGAAGATTGGATTGGAGTGCCGTCAAAAGTGGTCACAAGTACACAGCCTGTAGTTTATTCGCTATCAATTTCAGAGACAAAGGACAAAACAGTGACACGTGGCAAGTCGTACAAGTTCGCTCTACTGAACCAGTCCAGAATTAGGTCATTGTGGGAGATTGGACACAACTTTGTCTTGGAGAATCCAAATTGGGTCAGACCTGTGGCATTTGAAAGAAGCTTCAGAGGGATACTACAGGGCTTAATTTCAGATATTGAAGTTCTACAATCACGAGATAATACAATTTCAATATGAGCTCCTCAAGCAAGTAAGGTGTATTTTTCAGTTGCATAAGTCTTGTTTGAAGAATCAAGTTGAATTGATTGCAAGGGCATATTGTAGAATAGGTATCAATATTGGATTCTAAAATGGAACCTAAAAATAATTCAACACCCATTAAGCCTTCAGAAGGCTCTACCATGACTCATGAAGATGAAGAATTGCAACATGATCTATCAAAATTACAAGAGCAAGTGCAACAAATTTCACTCTCGCAAAGAGCAACAAAAAATGAAATGGAACTTTTGAAGAAATGCGTGGAAGTGAAGATGGACGGTTTGAAGAAAGGCATGGAAGCTAAGATGGATGGCGTGGAAGTAAAGATGGACGGTTTGAAGAAAGGCGTGGAAGCTAAGATGGACGGCATGGAAGCTAAGATGGATGGCATGGAAGTGGGCATCGAAGCTAAGATGGATGACATGAAAGACAACATGGAAAACATGAAGAATGATCTAAAATCATACATGGAAGGCTTGATGACAAGCTTAAAACCAGAAATGATTCCTAATGGTGGAAATATAGTAGAAGAACCTCATGATGAGAACAAAATAAATGTTAATCGTGATTTCATAAACTCTAATGTTGGCGGGAAGAACCACCATATTCCAAAAATGGATGAGGAAGTTTGATGGAAAGGATCCTGTAACATGGATACTACAGATGGAGCAATATTTTGATCTCCATAATGTGAAAAACACACAAAAGGTACGCATTGCAACTTTACATTTAGAACAAAATACATTTGTATGGTATCGATGGCTTTGCTCCCGTAAAAAAATTGTCACTTAGTCAATTTTTACGGAGGAAATGATAGCACATTATGAGGATACAAAGAGAAACACCTTCTTTAGCCAATTGATAAATCTCAAACAAAAGGGTTTAGTGGGGCGGCACATTGAGGACTTCCAAAAATTGAATATAAGGGTAACTAATATTCCAGAGGAACACAGGATTGATCTCTTCTTAGGTACTCTAAAGGATAACATCCAACCTGAAGTTCGTGTTTTGGAACCTGATTCATTGGAGAAGGCATTCAGGTTGGCAAGAAAAGTTGAATGTAAAATTATGGCGACAAGGAAGCCTGCCACTCAATTCTATAAAGAAGGAAGTGTTGCTACGCCTAGATTTCCACAACCTACAAGGTTGACACCACAACAATTGGAAGAAAAAAGAGCAAAAGGGCTTTGCTACAGTTGTGATAGCAAATACACTAAAGGTCGTAAGTGTGCTGAGAAGAAATTATTTTACATAGATTGTGAAGAAGAAGAAGAAAATGAACAAGAAGAGGATATACACCAGGAACCACCCCTAGAAGAGGAAGAAATGAATCGGACCATATCGTGTAATGCACTGGCAGGAATTACCACTCCTCAAACTCTCAAGATAGAAGGACATATAAAGAAGAAAAGGGTAATAGTGTTGATTGATTAAGGTAGCACCCATAATTTTATTCATTATAAGGTAGCCAAGGAATTAAATTGTTTCCTATACCCAGCACCAGAATGTCAAGTGATGGTTGCAAATGGAGGAACTATAAATTGCTCTGGAAAATGCCATAACATCAAGCTAACCATGGGGGAATATGTGATGACTAGTCCAATGCTTTCCATTCCTATGGGAGGTGCTGATGTTGTACTAGGAGTACAATGGTTACAATCTTTGGGGACGGTAGCTTTTAATTTTCAAGAACTTTTCTTGAAATTTTTTGCAGAAGGAAAGGAAGTCGAATTACGGGGTATTGAAGGGAAGCCAGGAAGGATAATAAGCTCTAATGTCATGACAAAGCTTCTAAAGAAAGAACGACGAGGCGTAATTGCACAATTATGCTCTCTAGAAGTTCCGACATCAAAATCATCTATTTCTGCAGATCTCCAACAAGTCTTGGACAATCATTCCAAGGTGTTTAAAACTCCCAAAGGACTCCCACCTATTCGTGATCATGATCATGCTATTCATTTGATTCCAGGAAGTGTTCCTCCAAACATCAGGCCTTATAGATATCCTTACTTCCAAAAGAGCGAAATTGAACGTATGATTGCAGAAATGTTAGAGGCGGGTATAGTTCAACCTAGTCAAAGTTCTTTCTCTGCTCCTGTAGAATTGGTACACAAGAAGGATGGATCATGGCGAATGTGTCCGGATTATAGGGAGCTCAATAAGCTCACCATTAAAGACAAATTTCCCATTCCTGTGATTGATGAATTATTGGATGAATTACATGGAGCAATTTATTTTACCAAGTTGGATCTTCGTTTGGGATATCATCAAATTAGAATGAAGGCTGAAGATATTCCCAAAACAGCATTTCGAACTCATGAGGGTCATTATGAATTTTTGGTCATGCCTTTTGGCCTTACCAATGCACCTTCTACATTTCAAGGGTTGATGAATTCCATTTTCAAACCCTTCCTTAGAAAATTTGTGCTAGTATTTTTTGATGATATACTAATCTACAGCAGGTCTTGGAAGGATCATGTTGAACATGTTGACGGGGTGCTCAAACTATTGCAGGAGAAACAATTATATGCAAAAAAATCCAAATGTTTCTTTGGAGTACAAGAGGTGGAATATCTGGGTCATATTGTATCTCACGAGGGTGTTAAAGTAGACCTAACAAAATTAAAGCCATTAAGGAATGGAAAGTCCCCACAACCATAAAGAAGTTGCGAGGATTTCTCGGGTTAACAGGGTATTATCGCAAGTTTGTTAAGAATTATGGGAGAATAGCAGCACCTCCAACAACATTATTGAAGAAAGATGCATTTTCATGGACTCCTGAAGCAACTAAGGCCTTTGAACATCTTAAAGAGGCAATGTGCCTAGCACCGGTCTGAGCTACGCCAGACTTCACAAAAACCTTTATTGTGGAATGTGATGCCTCAGGAAATGGAATTGGTGCAGTTTTAATGCAGGAAGGAAGACCCATTGCTTTTGAAAGTCGTCCAATCAAAGGAAAGTATTTACAGAAACCTATTTATGAGAAGGAAATGTTAGCAATACTACATGCACTAAAGAAATGGCGAACTTACCTAATGGGAAGACACTTCAAGGTAAAAATTGATCATGATAGTATTAAACACTTTTTGGAACAAAGACTACCATCAGAAGAGCGGCAAAAATGGGTCACAAAGATGTTGGGTTATGACTTTGAAATAATCTACAAAAAAAGGAAAGCTTAATGTTGTTGCGGATGCACTCTCAAGAAAGAATGAAGAGGTGGAAGCATTGCTTTGTGCCATTTCTATTATCCAACCAGATTGGATAACCGAAGCAAGAGATGAATGGAAGAAGGACAAAGATGTATGGACACTCATTCAAAAGTTGCGGCAAGATCCTAGTACATCTGATACATTTAGTTGGAAAAATGATTCCTTATGGTACAAAGATCGCTTATATCTTTGTAAGAATTCCCAAATAAAACAAAAGATTCTTCTGGAATTGCACACTTCTCCTTTAGGAGGACACTCAGGATTTTAAAAACTTACCACAGGGTGAAGAAAGAATTTTTTTGGGATGGCCTTAAATCTGATATTCGAAAGTTTGTGGCGGAATGTTTGGTTTGCCAGCAGAATAAAGTGGAAACAATTAAGACCCAAGGACTTCTACAACCTTTATCCATTCCAAGTCAACGTTGGGAGGAGATTTCAATGGATTTTATCACAGGTTTACCTAAGTCCGAAGGAAAGGATGTCATCATGGTGGTAGTTGATAGACTTACCAAGTATGCACACTTTTGTGCATTATCTCATCCATTTAAAGCAAGTACAGTTGCTACTACATTTATGGACAGAATTCAAAAGCTACATGGAAGCCCAAGGGTTATTGTGAGCGACGGAGATCCCATTTTTACTGGAAATTTTTGGACGGAGTTATTTTCTTGTTTGGGTACTCAATTAGCTCATAGCTCATCTTATCATCCTCAATCTGATGGTCAAACTGAGATAGTAAATAAATATTTGGAAGGATATCTTCGTTGTTTTGTATCTGATAAACAAACACAATGGGTCAAGTGGTTACCTCTCGTTGAATGGTGGTATAACACTTCCTTCCATACTGCAGCAAAAATGACCCCATTTATGGCAATTTATGGATATCATCCACCATCCATCACATCATCTTTAAGGGAAAATTCGAAGGTTCAAGCAGTGGAAGATCACATTGAGCATCAGCAAGAAGTTCTCCAACTCTTAAAGGATAACATGAATTTGGCACAAAATCGAATGAAACAACAGGCAGATCAACATCGCAGCGAGAGAAGTTTTGATGTAGGAGATTGGGTATTTTTACGGCTACAACCATGCAAACAAATGTCCCTCAAGCAAGCTAAGAAGGATAATAAATTATCGCCAAAGTACTATGGTCCTTACAAGGTGTTGCAAAAGATTGGTACTATGGCATACAAATTGGAGCTTCCAGCTTCTTCGCGAGTACATCCAGTTTTCCATGTTTCATGCTTAAAGAAGGTTATAGGAGAAAATCTTCCAGTTCAAACAATATTGCCAGAACTTGATGAGGAAGGAAAAATCATATTGGAACCAGAAGCGGTCATGGAAACAAGAACTCGACAACTACGAAATCGATCAATTTCAAAGTATCTCATCAAGTGGAAGAACTTACCCACTGAAGATTCTACATGGGAGGATGAGAATTTTATACAAAAGCACCCAGAGCTACTCAAGCATTGAAGACGACAATTTTTTGAAGGAGAGGGGCATGTTAGGTCCCTATATTACTAGTATAGTCCCTTATTGTTGTTAGTGTAACCCCCTTATTGTTATTATTGTACCCTTGTAACCCCCATTTTATTATTATTGTGCCCTTAAATTATTATTTTTAGGTCGGCTAGGATTACATTGTGGCCCACTAGGATTACATTATGGCCCCATGGAATCCTATATATACAAAGGAGGTTTTGTAAATTGGATCATCCAAGAATTGTTCATTTATGTAATGTATTGGAGCTGGTTACACAACATTCCAAAAGCCTGCTCTCTATAGTCGACGTGATTGTGAAAGGCCTTTACGGAAAACACCAGGGTAGAATCTCCCAGGTGAGGTCCACTCTGCCATGTACACCTGCTTTTTCCTTTGAGCACTAATCCTTTGTGTTTCTAGAAAGTATCCTCTGGCCCGGTGCCTATTAATTAAAAAATTTATTGAAAATTCTATCTCTCGTGCCTATTAATTGAAAAAAATCCATCAGGGCTCTTAAAAACCTAAGTTTTGCACTCCTACGTGTTCGGTCTACCCTTCAAATCTGACTAATGGTGTTGATTTAACTCCCTTCTCTATGATCTCAAGGGATATATTATTTTATCTCTCTTTCCTCCTCTAATTCAAATTCATTTATAATATTGTACGAATGTGGATCCCTCCTGAGCTTGTTCTGGTTCATTGGTTGATTTCCAAGGATTATCGACCACGCCTTCGATCGATAACCACATCCACCTTATTTCCCTTCTCAGCTCTCTTGCCAACCTTCCAATTCGAAGCATTCTATCTCTCTGGAGCTCTTACTCAATACTCTGTAACTCTTTCATGATCATCTTTCTTGACTTATGGCAATCGCTATTACAAAATCATTAATGTATTTCACATTCGACAACAAATCACACTCATAGTGATAGTGAATGCAACAAGGATTAGAGCTAACACACTTATACACAAGGATTGAAAATATTTCACACGTGCATTTTATTATTCGAATACGTACAAAATTACAGCAAGGCCTATCTTGCCAGATTTACATTAAATTAATCCTCTCGACCTTGTGGCCATATTTGGCCCTCAATTCCTCTCTATACGCTGGCCACTATTTTCATGAAATTGATTCCATTTATACAAATAGACACATAACTAAATTATGGTTTAGATCCACTATTTTCCCACTAAACTATATCCTCTAAATCCATATTTTTCTCAAAAAAACTAACTAATCCCAAATCTCTCTAATTCTCCCAATATTCTTGATATCTTTCTGAGAGAATAGATTTGTTATAAATGTATTTCTAAATACATATTTATTCTAGAATTCTTTAAAAACATAAGAAATATACTAATTAAATAATTACATTCAATGAGGGAAGCAACTTTCTTAGTAAATGAAAACCCATAATTCTAGTCAAAATACAATTTTGACTTGGAAATGGAATGCTCGTGCATCACTTTCAATGGAACCTACTATAAAAATGTTAAATACATGAAAATAATTGATTGCAATCACATTTTTTATATAGAAGGTTCCATCGAAAGTATGATGAGTACTCCTTGGATGAAAAATGTTATTATGCATCCAATGAGTGCTCCCGCTCAAAATTTGAGTAAAATCATAGGTAGATAAGTTGAAAATACGAGTTGAAAACATATTTTTTTCCCCTCCAAAACTTGATGAGATAATCTTATATTATTTTCAATATTATTTTATAATATTCCTCAGGAGGCCCATTTTAGACCTCAAATTTTCTCTATATGTTTTAGATTCATATGTGACACAATTGGCTAGTACAAAATTTGTAATTCCATTTAATAAAAGCTAGTTAAAGACTTATTAAAATATCTAATATTTTGTATTGTCCTTATACAATCTCAAAATTCTCAAATACCTATCACTAGTATCTTTGACACAACCCTTTTAAACTAATATAAATTTTTATCTTTAAAAAAAAAAAAAAAACCCAAATATTTGAGGACAAAAAAATATCAAAACATGTTTTTTTCATCTCTATTTCCCAAGAACACAACCTCATGAGGAAAGGGCAGACACTTCATTTCATAAATATTACATAATTATATAGGTTCTTTAATTTATTATGATTAATATTAATATTAATATTGATTAATATTATTTATATTACTCCGGATGCAGGTGATACGACGTCGTAACGAACCACTTGGCCCGGGCCAGCTCCCAAGGCGCCTCACCTGGGGTGGCCACATGGCCCTCCATGGCGCCTTTAATAAGGCCATCAATGTGCTCCTGCGCTGGGCATTAACTCCGCCGCGCCGTCACCCTCTCCGCCTTGGTCTGTGCATTCGACATCAAATGGACGCCTACTCGCGCTCTCTGGACCATTTCGGCCCTGTCAACCGAGCTCTGCAGCCATTGCGCTCTCTCTGCCCGGGTGGTTGTGCTACGCCTTGCGAACGCATAGCCACTGGTCGTCGATGCTCTTTGCATTGTTGCCTGGAAACCATTCCGGGCTTCCTCTATACGCACAGTAACTTCTGCCCTTCCAATTTCAATTTTCAGGTTTCTCCCGTTATTGTTGGTCAATTTGCTCCTGTTCTCGCAGCTCCCTCCAGCGCTTTGTCGGCTCATTCTGAGAATCTCACCATGCCTAGACTTAGGCAGCGGATGACCTGCAGACGTGGTGCCTCTTGGGGCAGGTCTATGAGCGAGCGGCCTCCCTACAGCTCCAGCGATGATTTCTCCTCTGAGCCATCTGAAAGACGCTCTGCTCCGGCTCGCTTTGACATTCCTGGTCATATCCATGGCAGTCACAACCCTGCTCCTCCTCTGTCCACACCCTCGCTCCATGCTTCCGCCGTCCCTCCTCTCCCTGGCAGCCATATTTTGAGGCAGTCCTCACAACGTGCCGAGCTTCGTTTCGACAGTGCCTTTAACCGCCCAACTATCACTGCCTTCATAAATATCACTCTGCGAGAAGAAGCCACCATCCATCCTCCTCCGACTTCTGGACCCGTGCTTGCTCCTTTCGTGCCCATTCCCAACCCGACTGCCTCTCCCTCTGCTGGTCCCAGCGTTCCCCTTGCTTCTGATCCTTCCTCCACGAACCATATTCTTTTGCAGGTGGGAACGGACCTGTCTGGCGAAGACGGAGCCAAGACTGTTGAAGAAGAACCGGAGGATCCCTATGGCTGTCGAACTGAAGAGGAGCAGCCAGCTCCAAACTAATTGCTTTCTCTCTGCTATGTCCAGGACTAGTATGAATTTTGCTCTTGACTTTTTTGAAAAAATTTTGGTTTCACTGATGATATACAACAGCAACAGCTGCATGCCTGTAATGTCTTTCTATAGTTTTATCATGCTGAATGAAGTTGACTCTTCACCGGTTTCCCAGCTCATGGGAAGTGTAATTACTTTTAAAGGAACTGGTTTCCCGCTATGGGCAGTTCCATATCTAGATAGAACTTGGATATCAAGCCCGGTTTCAGGCTCCCTCAGATGAACTGTGGCAGTTTTGTAACTTTATGTTCATAATAGAATTAACGCAATTTAGCAAAAAAAAAATATTATTTATATTAATGTTTATGAATAATTAAATTTAAGTATAAAGGTATTTATTAATTTTTAAACATTTTTTTTAAATAACAAATTTCCAAAAATGTAATTGAGTATGGCTAAGATCTATAAAAAAATGAGTAAAATGATAATATTAAGAAGAAAATCATTTTTGTTAAGATAAAAACTAATTTTATGAGCTTCATAGTGAAACTGCATGTTGATCTACTCTCGAAATTTCATAGGAAGAAAGATTTTGTCACCTATTTGATACTAAGAGGGTTGAAGATGAAAAATCATTTTCTCTTATATTGGTGAGATTATAGTCAAATCCATTCTATTTTTCAGTAATATATCACACTGCTGACCTTCTTGATCTATTAAGGCAGAAAAATTATGGTGATTTGGGAACGCTTCTCTCACTTCTCTTCAAACATAAAAATAATATGTTAAAGAATTTTGATTAATTTCTTACCTTCTTAAGATCCAAAAAACCATATTGGACTTACTGGACTTTAATTTTCAACATCATCATAATAAAACTTGACATATGGAATATTCACCATTAACATAATATTAACTTGTGGCTTGAGAAATCGCGACTAAGGGGCATCTAAGCCGTCAAAATCACTTGGGGATCGCACCCAGCTTGGGCAACACCAGTACTAAGCTAATTGGGTTTAACTTGTCTCCTCCCCCTAACACGGGCACAACAAACTCCATGAGGTTTGATCCTGGGTTGCGTTTCTAATGAGGCCCATACTCAACTTGTTGTGCTAGTAAAACTTGACATACAAATAATTATATTAACTATTATTAATTTAAATATTTTTTTTTTCAAAATGTGTTATAATAATAATTAATTCACAATTTAGTAACTTGTTTTCAAAGTTTATATATATATATATATATATATATATATATATATATATATATATATATATATATATATATATATATATATATATATATATCTTAAATTAGAATTTATAAATGTTGTAATATTTAAATGTTTATAAAAATATTTTTTTTCATACTAAATCGATATTTAGTATTAGAATATATAAAAGTATTACTATTTAAATATTTATAAAAATAGCAAATAGATATTTGTAATTTATTATTAAATTAAAATACATGAATTTTGTATATTAAACAAAATCATTTACATCTTATAATAATAAACATAATCTAATTTTGAAGTTATGGTCAAGTTGCACATTAAATTGGTGTATGAGATTCTTGTTTATGTGACAAAAGAGCCATCTTCACACAATGAATTCCCTTGTAAAGTCTACAAAAGTGTATATACTCTACCCCTCTACATTTGAACCTGTAACATTTTAGGAGGAAACACATGTTCTTATCCATTGACTTATTAAAAATTATCAAATTTTAATGCAGTATACTTTTCAAAACTATTATTTTTTATTAGATGTTTCCATATAAAGTTTTATAATGAAACCAAATTTATTTCTAACTATTTGAAAGTTAACAAAACTAAATGACAAAAGGATAGTTTAGTTAGAAAACATTTTTTCTTGTAATGTAAAGTAAATATTATATTCCTTAAAATCAAGAGACTACTACTAGTTTGTCTGAAGTTAGACCAAAGACAAAATTTCAATTTTTTCAGTAGCCAAGTAAATCATTATCTGATAACTATCTGAAAACCAAAAAAAGGGACTATTATGTCGAGCCTCTAGGGTTGTTATTAAACTAAAAACAAAGAAACATATAAAAATGAATATAAAAAGAAACCATCATAGAAACTATCATCTAGACTTATGAGATTCAGAGGTTTTCATCTATATGGGCTCCATGTCGCTGTTAGGAGAGCAACCTAGGTTAAGGGGATGCTTATATGAGTATCTATATGCTCGAGCCTATGATCCATGGATATGCCACTACACCTCATCCAACAATAGTAAAGTCTCCTCTTTGGCTTCATCTTTTTCCACCAAAACTATTCCCCACAATAATTTCAAATGCCAA
This sequence comes from Pinus albicaulis, assembly GCA_034641835.2. Classification (NCBI taxonomy): domain Eukaryota; kingdom Viridiplantae; phylum Streptophyta; class Pinopsida; order Pinales; family Pinaceae; genus Pinus; species Pinus albicaulis. The sequence goes on along the minus strand of CM076578.1, from coordinate 288,252,710 downwards.
TATATATCCACCATATACATGTAGTGGTTGTAGTGGCAATGGAGTGACCCATGCCCAGGACCTAGTTCACTACCTCAATAAATACTTAAAAATTTGTTACACCAAGTTTTTCATCAACCAACTTGCGTTCCACGAGATATCTTTGCTTGAACCAATTAGGGAATGTGCTCACGGTATTTGGCAGTTGAGCTCTTTGCCTATTATTGGGAACATGATCTCCCACATTCTTGATAATATACTGCCGTAGGTTGAATTCTATCCCACTGATGAGGCATCTGACCTATACGAATGAAAATATACATGGGCACAAAGAAGGCATTTCTTTGAATATGAGACAATGCGTGAGAAAAAACCATGAGGTTGTGCATGAAGAGTAGGGGGGAAACAAGAATGGACAAAAGAGAAAGTAGAGTTCTGAAGCTTTGAAATCTTAGAAACAAGAGGTGCCTCGGGAACCTGCGGAGACAAGGATGGTTTGATCACTACTAATAAGATATGAGAGGAAAAGGAAAAAGCCTAGCCTAACTAATAAATCCTATGAGATGATAGAAATAAATAGGTTGATGAACCTACCAATAGTATTTAAAAATTGTAGAACCAAAACTCTTCAATCATGAGAGATATAAATGGTAACCATCACAGGACCTAAATTTATTCCAATGGAGTTAAGTGTGTCTCTTCCATGAATGACCTTAATTATTGATTTGAGACCACTTGAAGATTCCTATCAATTTCCTGCATGTTTTGGGTAGTGATGTTGATAGAGTGTGAGACGCCCACCTCCAGAAATGACCAATACTCATAAGAAATATTGGCATAATTGTATCATATGAATACCAAGTATGATGCATCATTACCTCCCATTATCTGATAGATTTGCACTCGATACTCATTATTAAACTTGCATTGCATTTTTTAGCGTGCACCATCAAAGGGTGGCTAATTCCCATATGGTTTTGTGCCTAAGAGGTAGAGATCCATTAATGTTTGGGAGATGCATTGTCACACCCCCCTACCTTTATAGTTGGTGGGATGGCGACATCACGTCCCCCCACCTGTCCCGTTATAGGCACCCAATCTAGGGTAGTTACCAAATAAAGTTACAAAGTGTTAGGTTAGAAAATTATTTGAACACCTTTAAGCCTTGCCTTGAGATATATAACATCATTAGATTCAAATTAGGGGAATTTTGAGGTTTAAAATGGGCCTCTTAAGGAAAATGTACAATCAAAATTCACTTTATGAGAACCAATCACATTTTAGGGGATGACATCATCCCTAATGATTGAGGTGCCATTGCTTGAGTTAAAGGTACTTACTTGTCACATTCTCAATGGTGGATAAAAACTCATGGTTAACCATGGTAGTGCTCTAAGTACTTTTAAAGTCAAAGTAAAGCACTCATAATTAATGTCATTTCAAAATTTTTGAATAAAAATATATTATTGTCATTTTATATTTCTTGAAAGAAACAATGCATAGCCCTATACATTTATTATATTATATTATTTTTATATAGTATATTAATTACATGTTATTATAAAATTTAAATAATATAAATTTTCATTAATAACATATAATATAATTAAGAATTTATAAATTTACATTTATATTTTATTTTAAGTTATTTAAGTACAAATGACAAATGCGTTAGTTGTTCAATGATAATGACTTTTTCTTAAAAAACTCATTCTTATTTATAGTCACATCAATACAATTTTTTTATTAATTTGATTTTGGTACAACTTTTGAATTAAATTTAACTATGGTTACATGGATTGTGGTGCAAAAAATGAATTGCAAATTCATAAATATTATTTTATTGGTTTAGCTATTATTTTATTATTTCCTTAGGAGGCCCATTTTAGACCTCAAAATTCCTCTAATGAATGCTACATATAAGAGTAAGAAAGGAAAAACATAAAATTTATATAAAAGGAAATATAGGCAAATTGTAAAAAAACATTTTAGTTATATTTGTGTAATATGTCTACTTAATGATGACATGATATAATAAAGTTTGAATTAATGAGATGGACCACATTTAAAACCTCTCATTTTAGTTTAGATATGAAACTTTTTTGTGATGTTTAGTGTTATAATGTACTTAATCAATAAAAAAATTATTATTAAAGAATCATTTAAGAAATATAAACTTTATAAAAAGTAAATAAGAGATACAATGATACCAAATTTGTAAAATATAACCTTTGTATTAATTAGAACAAAGAGAGAAATGTTGAGGGGACCTTCAAGGGAGAAAGATCCTCTAAATAGAGCTCCATTATAATAACAATGATATATAACCATGCATAGCCTTCTAGCTTTATAACTGGTTTATTACTAAAAATATTTAAGTATGTGTGGTCTCATCATTAATGGGTACCAATGACTTAGTGGGTTTTTTCTAATAAAAAAAATTCTTACATTGGGTAACTATCCACTAATTATCTAATGGGCCTTGTTAAAAAACATGACCGCATACATTAATGGACTAAATCCGAAGTACCCTAAAGTAGAGAGGTTAGGATACAGACTTAACATGCCCCCTCTACAAAAGAAACATTGTCTAATGTTGGAGATGTGGAAAATGTTGTAAAATTATTGTTGAATCCTAGGTGGCATAATTATGTTGCATATCCTTTTATTATATTGAGAATTCATAAATAATGCATTGGTGTATTCGAAGTTCTTTGGTGGTAAAAATTTCTTGCAACTGTAACAAAATGGAACCTTCTTCATCATGTTTTGGAAGGCTAGTTTGAACTCAAAAATTTAGCCCCATGAACTTCTTCAAATAGGACTTTTGAACCACAAGATGGATCTTAGAGTCAACAAGCATAAATAATCTATATGTAAATTATACAATGCGTTGAAGGATTTAACAGGCTCCACAAAACTTTGGAGCTAGTTTTTTCTAGCACTTGCCTTTAAGGGAGTGCTCATAGGGTTAAAGATGAAGAAATACCTAGTGAGCCACTTAAGGTGATACTAGTTGACACATTACTTCATTCTTGACCCAAATCCTATATTGCCCTTAAGAGGGCGAATAATGGATACTATAGTGTTAAGTGTGTGTTCCACTTCTAAAACCTTGGATATGCCTAGTAAATATGAAGCCACCAAGTGAGGTTTTTGGCCACGAACAACTTCATATGGTGATATTTTCATAGCACCATGATAAGAGGTATTATACCATCCTTGATAAGGCATAGTCATTGAGCTCATTGGTTTTTTTAGTTTGAGGTAAATAGTTTAGAATACGTTTTCAAGTACCTATTTCTATTTTATTATTTGTTTGGAGAAGATAATTTAGCTCATTTTCAACTATGGGCCTTATAGTTCAAATAATTCATGTCAAAATTTCATAGTGAATGTGGCATCACAAGTTGACACAATGGGTGTGGTATGACATGTAACTTAAAAATATTATCCATAAAGACTTAGGAAAATAAGGAGGGCTTGAAGAAGTGTTGTAAAGAATAAAAGTAAGCATATTTGGAAAGGTGGTCAACTACCACCATGATATACAATATTAACTTTCAAGGGGCCCACTATAAAATTCATGGAAATGTTAGTCTAAATAGTAGTTGGAATGTCCTAGGATTCTTTATTGTTTAACCCTTTTCCCTTTTACAAGCTCCACCTTTAGCTACAAAAATATGGATGTCCTTTTCATACCTTGTAGGCCCACCCCACCTCTAACCCTTCCAAGTCCACTGCATTTTCTGAAAATATTTATTATTATTATTATTAAAAATACTAGTGATGTAGTTGATTTTATTAAAAATACATTTTGTGTTGTGAATGTATTTATTAAAAAAATATATGTGATATGATTATTTAGGTCATGGTTGAGTTGGAATTTAGATTCCACTCTATTAGCTAAACTTGCATGCTTTTGATATTTTTGGTTTACATTTTCTTAATCATGTCTTCTTTTGTTATGTTGTAGTTGAATTGAAGTGGTCCCAATGGGGTTTGATTTTCATCAGGTTTCATGATCGTATTCATGGTAAGATAATAGATGTGTATGCATTCAAAACTTTATATTGAGGAAGTGAAATAAAAATTAAAACATATGTCTTATAAACATCATTTGAATCTTTATAACATATTATAAACATATCTTATCACATTTTAGTGTTAGTAATGGAGTCATCTGTATATGTAACAAACATCCTTCTCTTATTGAAATTTGATGATAATATTTCATCAAAGTTTTGATTGACATGGGACTTTGAGTGAATTTGAAATTATACGAATCAATTTCGAATGTTTTGGATAAAACCACTAAGGACATCTCCCCATCATGCATGAAGCTTTTCTCATAGTGGAATTCTCACCATGTTTGAACTTCATATTATATTCTTTTCAAATCTATCATTAAAAGAAGGTATGTTTTCTTCACAATTACGTTACTCCATGGGGGCTTAACTCAAAGAAACTCTCACATAGCACGTGCGTTCGTGGCATACTAAATAATATCTTTAATTTGACTAGATATTCAAAAATACCTCTAAAAATAAATTTATTTAACCCCCTACCAATATGAACCCAATACACCTTCCTAATTAAAAAAAACCCCTACTTTCACAAGATATTATAGGTTTCCATTTGTTCATTAACAATTTTTATACCCATTTATATTATTTCATTAACTTTGAACTCCATTTTTATGCACAACATATACAAAACTATACCCCCTATTTTATACTCAAAATATTATGTCATTTTCCCCTCAATATATATTCCTCAATATGAATGCACATGGTATAGTATTGCTCACCCAGTGAAGCCCCTGTGGATTACTCCTTCAACAATGAATGTGTGTAAGAAAACATATTCAACTATTATATACATTTATTCTCATTTACTAACTTAAAGTTTATTATATTTAACACTTTTAAATGCCTAACAAAATCTATGAAGAAGGATGCTCTAAGGAAAATGAAATGAATGAAGAAAACAACCTAATATTAACTTGAAATATCAACGAATCATGAATTTTAATTGCTTAGAAACTATAGTTGGATGTAATTAGTGGAGTTGTGGTATATTGGTAAATTTGTGGGAGTTTACTTATGTTAGTCGAGGTTTCATTCCTCATAGACATGTTAGAAAATTAAAAAAAACAATGTGATATAAATAAACAAATACCTCATAAACACATAAAAAATAAAGCGTGGACACAATATTTTTAACCTAGAAATCCTTGCGGGAAAAACTAGTTGAATGATTATTCTTAGCCCAAAGGAAAATTATAATGGAGTCTTCACACCTTTAAATATGATGTGTTACATAATAATACCATGTGAAAAACAATGGGTTATCAAATCTTGGAGCTCGAAAACCACCAATAGTGAATTGACTCTATGATTGAGTCAAAGTTACCTGAACTACCCTAATAATCCATCGCTTAAATTTGAATCAGGGAGATTAACCTAGTCCTAATATCATTGTTGAAATTCATATTAAAAAAATTACCATCCACTCGAATAAATGGGTAACTAGCCGATGTATTTGTTAATTTACTAGGATATTTTTTCTCGTACATGGTTCATCAATCATCTCACATCTTGAGACTTCACATTCCCCCCATCAAGCTAGCATTTGAATAAATCTACAACCCTCGTACCTATTCAAGTGGTTCATTCCATAAATTTATACATCCATAACTCCATGTGCCATTTCACTCTAATACATATGCATGAACAACCATTAAATAAATTTTGAGGTAAAAAATGGGTCTCAAAACAAAAATGTACAAAAAAAAAACTTTATAGGAACCAGTAGGATTCAATATGATGATGTCACTCATGGGGATGTTTCACCATTTTTGGAGTAAAAAAAAAAAAAAACTACCTTTTCAACTTATATCCTTACAATTTTACTCAAATTTCGAGCGAGAGCACTCGTTAGATGCATAATTTAATTTTTCATCCGAGGAGTACTCTCGTTGCATACTTTAGATATATCCTATTACACGAAAAACGTGAAATACATGAAACACGTGATTGGGTCGTGTCAAATTCAAACAAGAATTTATAGTACAAAAGGGGTTTGACCTAGTTGGCATCATAACTATAAATGGATTAAATCAGACTTTCACCAAAAGGAACACTGCTTGCACAAACAAATTGTTTCAGGTGAGAGTATGTTTCTTTGCCTTTGGAGGTAACGAATGAAATAGATCTTAAGAAAAAATAGGTAGGTTTAATTTACCTAGTTCACTTCCATTTTAAAGAAAAGTTTGATTTTTCTAAGCTCACACATTGATTTCATGAAGTGGGTTTGATCCAAATTTATTGTAATTTCTATAGCTAGGTTCAATCAAAATTTGATGGTAAATGGATATATCATTCCAGATTAATGATAATCTCTCTTATAGTTTTATAAACCACTGAAAACCATACACTCTAAATCTTAAATTCAAAATATCAACAACCTGTGATCTAAAAAACACCATAAATACTAAATTTTTTAGTAAGTGTGAAAGGTTTCATTATCATTTGTCGTTGCCAACATCTTGAAGATCACATATTCCAGTGATTAAGATACTACTCCATACAATGGTAAGAAGCATGACTGTCATTCCTGCAAGTAATTCCATGTCGATTAGATCATGTGATTCAACATTCTCTTTGGATGCAACATTGCTAGAAACTACCACAATTGAGTAAAAGAAAAGAAAAGTGGGAACTGTCAATGCCTCTAGAACACAAAATTCAAAACTAGCACAAGATGCAGAATGTTCGCTATCCAATATTTTAAAATACACTATGAGAAATTCACATAGAATTCATATACATCTCCTCAACCATGACAGGAAGTTGTAGCATCACACAAGAAAAGTGTTCGGATATGTAAGAATGGGGATCTCGGTATCTAGAGATGAACTTCACTACATAACAATAATCTGAGCTTGGCTTTCTTCATGCTTTGGTGCTCAACCAATTTTTTCTGTAACGAAAAAATGTGATATGGTGAGGTTTTTTTTTCAATGTGCAGGGGTCTTTCACTTGGAACGAAGAGCTCATGCATGCCAATGATGCTTGCACCAAGTTATGAATGTGACACCAATTGCATGCCTATTTTGTTTAGGTAATGAGACCTAACCCATTTTTAATAATAAACTATCAATTTTATTTTTAGTTATCAATGCTCAAAGATCAAATTTAACTGGTTATTCATTATGTGTTCTTACCATGACATCACTAGGGCTCCAAGCCTTAAAAAAATTTCGTTGACCCAATTCAACCACTTTAAATCCTCTTGATTTTGTTGCAAGGATGGGTTGCTTTCGAAAATCATCTAGAGGGTGGATGAAATTTTCTTTACCATAGGCCTTTTCTTTTACCTTACAAATTTTTCAATAATCCTATAAAGTGATATTCCATTAGTTTTCATCATAAAAAATGTCATATCAAGTAATATTCCTATAGTTATGAAGTTCATAAAATGAGTTGTCTCTATTTTCACGGAATAAAAATAATTATTATAATTTTTTCATGGTTAAAAAGATTAAGATACAAAAAAACATATTAATTTATTTTTAATATTATATTAATTAATTTTTTCTTAATAAAGCCCTGGATGCGGGTGATTGACATGTTCAAAATAGGTGGCCACCTGGTCTCTCTAGGCAGGGGCACCTGACCTCTCCATACGTACACACCTGCCTCTCGCGTGAAGGCTTTAAATTTGAAGCTCAGGGAAGGACGCCGACACTTGCGGCAGTGATTCCTCCCCCTCGACCTCTACCCTTGCAACCTGCAACTTGGCCATTTATGGCCGATGGCTCTGGTTTTCAAACTCATTTGCATTTTTGTTTTTCATTCTCTGCAGACCTCCGTCATGCCTCTACCCATTTCTATGCAAACCTCCATCATGCCTCTCTGCCCATTGCATTGCAGACCTCTGTCACGCCTTTTACCATTTCTCTTCTCCTCTGCCTCCCTCAGAGCTTTCTTCTCTAGCCCTGCAGACCCTCTAGTCCATCGACTAAATGCCTTTTGGAGGACCTCTTGGCTTCCATGTTGTAATATTTTTTCTTATACATCAAATATATTTTTATATAGTGTTCTTTCTCTCTTTATATATATTTTGGATTAAATGAAGGAATTCATGCATTTTCCTCAAGGATTTCAAAGCAACCACATTGGTTGTCAGAGAAATCACCGTGGAAAATTATTTATCTACAAGTGTTTAGCCTATGTGTGAAATTAGAATGAATAAAGGATGTGCAGGGAAAGTCAATATAATTTTATAATATTTTAGTAATCGTTTTTCTTTAAGGGGAGTTGGATTGGATGAAGAATCAATAGATTTTCAGTTCTGATTAGGGTTCATTTATGAAGGTTTTATTTGGAAGCTTAATGTGGTCGTTAGTTTAACATGCCAGGTATGTATAACATTATTTACATGGATTAAAATTCATATTTATATTTTCCTTAAAATTCATTACCAGATAAATTAATACAATATTTTAAGATAGGTATAAAAACATTTCACATCATATAATATTTTAATGTTTAAATGATGATTGACATTACTTAACACACATATGAATATGAACAAAATGTCCTATTATTACATTTATCCATACACAGAAAATGTCATTAAGACCTTGCATAAAGAAAAAAACAGGTTGTACTTGAACAAAAACTGGTAAGATTCCCTTTATCCTAAGAAATATTTTTGTTTTAATCAGATTATTTTCATGAAATTAAAGATGTGGCTTTTCTATCGAAGTTGATTATTTTCTCAATAGTATACTATGCCCACCCTACACAAAGAACCAAATGTGATTGTTGAGGAAAAATATAAGGTAATGCTAAATGGAAACAAAATAAGTTCTACAAAATGCTCAAAAAGTTTATGCTCGAAGAGAAAATAAAATTGCAGTACAAAAAATAGTGCAAAATAAAAATTCAATTTTTTTTAGGCTTTAATATTGTTACCTATGCATGGAATTTTTAGGCTTTAAAATAGTTACCTGTGTACTTTAAAATTGTTACTTGTGTATTCCATGCACTTTTTAGGCTTTAAAATTGTTACTTGTGTACTCCATGCAAGGGAAAATAAAATTATTGTAGAAAAGAATGCAAAATAAAAATTTAATAATTTTAGGTTTTAAAATAGTTACCTGTCTACTCTATTCACGGAATTGCAGGGGATGTTGAAGTAGAAGAATAATTTATGCTGGTGAATCTGTTCTTAGCATTGATTTGCAACATCAAGCATGGGCTTTGGATTTTACCTGAGCAACCGAATTTGAATAATGAAGACCAACCGAACTTGAACAACAAAACCTTTTTCTATCTTGCTTCCCTGTTTTCTATAGATCACTATATATCTGTTACTTTCGGCAAGTATAATAAATAACAATGGCCAAATGCTTTGTTCTCATAGTTTAAGTTAAATTAATTAAAAAACCCCGCTCGCTTTACATTATTTTCTTCCCATTTTTATTATTACAAATTTGATTCATGTTATTAGAAAATTGATAATGATATTCAATTAATTCAAACTCAGATCATTAATTAATTAATGGGCTATAATGATATTTTTAAAAAATGTGCATGGTTGTCAGCCAATATTAATCTTATAATGTTAATAATGTTGGGTGTAATTCTAATGGTTAATAATGTTTAGTCTAACTATACTTATTTTTTCTTTTTTCTTTTTTAATATGTTTATTATTATTATTATTACTTAAAATTTTCTAAGATTTATTCAATTTATTTATATATAAAAATATAATTTAAACATAAAAAAATTGCAATTTTATGAAAAATTAAATAACCAATTTTCAATAAAAAAAATAAAATATAAGTAATTAAATTATATTTAATTAAATTATATTTAATATTTTTTTTTATTAATATTAAAATATATTATATTATGATAAATAATTGATAATTTCTTTACTTAATATTATTTTTTTTTTACATTGAGAGGCTTTTCCTAGTTTATTATGCAAATATTTTGAGTCAATAAAATAAAAATAAAAAATAAATTTAAATTATTTACAAAAAAAATTCAAAATTTACCATTTGTTATGGTTTTTGGGTTCCAAGTTTTGACAACCCATAGTTTTTCTAATAATATTCTTATGTGGATGGTAATGACGATGATGATGATGATGATGATGATGATTAACGTCCATTAAGACTAATATGGTCTTTCTAATCTTAGGAAAGTAATAGATTTATTGCAATTCTTTAATATTTTATTTCTATGATAAAAAAAGAAAGAAGAGAAGTGTTTCTAGATCACTATAGTTTTGCTAACTTAACAAGCCAAGAAGGTTGGTAGTGTGATAAAGGTTTTGGAAATGAGAATGAATATGAGTAAGAGCTGGGCAATCCAAGAGAAAGTGTTTTTCCTCTTCAACCCTTTTAGTATCACAAACGTGACATAATATTTCGTCCCAAGGTGTTTTGGGAATTGACCAACACTTGATTTCACTTCAAAGCTCATGAGAATTAGTTCTTATCTTCACAATGTTAATTTTCTTCTTAGCACTAGTCAAGATTGAAAGATAATTTTGGTTAGCAAGATTAGGGTTGATCACCTCCTTATAATTTCTTAGCTTCCTCTTTCCCTCTAACTCTTTATCATCCCACAAATTATCCTTAAATTTGAAAGTGATAGTATTTTTAATATTATCCTTATTCTCGTCCACGAGATCTTGGATAGACGGTGACCGGGTGCGTTGTTACGACACTCTTTGATGTGAATCACCGGTTCAATTCCCCACCCTATTCATGGTGATGTATTTGGACATGATGATGAAGATGTAGTCCTCCCCAACTTACAAAAAAAAAATATTATCCTTATTCTCCAAGATGATCTCCTTCTTTATCCCTCAATGGTCGAACCAAGACTGGGCATCCTTATGTCAACCTCGCTTGAGCTTAAGGTGGGTGTTTTGGCTAGAGTTAGAAGCAATTTTGGGGACCTTCTTGGCTTCCATGTTGTAAAGCTCTCTCTCTCTCTCTCTCTCTATAGGTGTAGTCTAACTTATAACTAAAATAACCTTTTTCACCAAAATCTAACAATACAATTTCAAGCAAGATTGTGAGTTTTTAAAGTTTAAAATATGTTTTTAAATGCATAAATGGATTCAACACTTTGAAAAACTGGCTACTAAAATTCTATAGATTAAATAACTTAAATTTGAGTTTATAAAACTCTTTGCTATATTTTGGTTAAATTAACAAAAAAAATGCTCTTAAAAAAGCCATTTTTTTTATGAGTTAAACTACCCACATATATTATTTTTTTTAAACAACCTAGATCTATCTTAACTCCAGATTTATTAAACTTCAAATCAAATCTCTCCAGGTGCAAATCTTTATTCAAATTTTGCAAAAAAAAAAGGTTTACACCTTAAAAAAATTGTGATCCCTCTCAAGACTTAATAGCTTTGAACTTAAAATCGATTTGAACTAATTTATTAAAGTAAAAAATATATAACATCATAATTGGATAATTTATAAATGATATTAATATTAAAATAATTATAGTTTTTAAAAATCTAAAAATAAATAAATTAAAACCTCGTAATTGATCAAATTTTAAACATATTTAACCCAGTAATAAATATGTTCACCATTAAATTTCAAGGCTGCTCATGGTTTTATGATTTCTTCTTATTATTAATTAATAGTTTATTGCAATCAAAAGTGCCAGGATTTCAATCACAACAATGAATAAAAAAAAGGATATAATATATATGATTATACATTATTTTTGTGATATGAGGCAAGGTGTCATTAAAAGCTTTGGATGGAGTTGGGTTTTCTGCAACAATGCAGAGGTGAGGGGATCAAATTAGCTGGTGTATTGTGACGATACGTGGGGTCAGGGTCAGGGTCAGGGTCAGGGTCAGAGTAGCAGGTGCATTGTGAGGATAAGAGAAAAAGGAGGGAGGAGGCACATGAGGTTTGGTTGTTCCTTGAATGGATGGGGTAAGGGTAAGAGTAAGGGTAGGAGGGAGGCATGCCCTGGAATTTGGGAAGCCAAAGAGACATAGGACTACGTGGGAAACCAACGTGATGAAGTGTGGTTGGGAAAAAGGACCACACGATGGCTATAGGGGTCAAACATGGATATGATTATCAAAGTTTTGAAGGGATGTTTTTGGTATAATTAGTTGTATACTGGTGTGACCATACTCCGTCGTCATGTCAACCCTGGAATTAAATGAGGGGATGCATGCACTTTGCCTCATGCAATCACATTGGTTGTTAGAGGACTCACCCTCACAACTGTTTAGCAAATAAGTGTTTAGCCAATGTGTGAAATCAAGGAAAAAAAGATGTGTGGGAAAGTCAATATAAAGGGAGGAGTTGGATTGGGTGAAAAATCATTAATGTTCACTAAAATTAAATCAATAAAATTAATTAAAAATTTTTACTATAAAAAAAATATTTCAAAATTATTAATGATGATGATGATGGTGGTGGTGGTTAACTTCTAGTGAGACCAAATTTGGTCTATCAAACCCATAATTTATTTAGTTCTTAATTGTCTGGCTTCTCGTCTTTCTTGGCTAGATTGGTGTTGTAGCTTTCTTTTTTTTCTCTATGGTCTTCCAACTTCCTTTATCTTGCACCTCCTTCATCTCTTATGATTCTTGAGCCACTGGTGTCTTATCTTCGAGATTTGGGAAATCTGCTTTGCTACTAATTTAACATATCAAATATATTAGGAATTTGGCTTCTGTGATCCATAAAAAGTGTGTAAGAATTTTCGGTGAAAATCACATAACAGAAATTTTTGTCGACGCGTTTCGAACTAGCAAGTGTGGTTCATCATCAGGACAAGATGAGAAATCTGATCAAGAAACCAGTTTAAGTAGATCAGGACAGCTCCAACTAGCCGTTGGAAAAACGACTAGTTTGACTAGAATAGGAAAAAAGATTTTTATTTTTAATTTAAATTCTATTCTATTTTAAAGTTAATTATATTTTTATTATACATTCTATATAAATAAAAATAAAATATAAATATAAATATAAATCAAATCAAGTCAAATAAACAAATACATAATAATAATAATACATAATTAATCAATTAATTTCATATTACTAAAGAGGTAAGTTTCAATAAAAAAAATAAATAAATAAATAAATAAAAATTATATATATATATATATATATAATAAAATAAAAATAAACAAAACAAAAATACTAATCAAAACCAAATTAATAAAATAAAAGGAGCACATAGGGAGAGAGGAATCAAGATCGAGAGAAGAAAGAACGACCCGAGGGGAAAAAAAAAAACTAAGATTGAAGGGCAGGAATCCAACATCTGCTAACATTCCACCCATCATCTCTATTAAGGTTAACCAACCTCCTTTCTATTTCCAAGGCTTCCTTCAACTTTCGGTGGTGGAAGTGGTCAATCGTTGCAATAACCTTAGTATCTTCAATACAAATATGGTGATTTGTTTTTTCAGCATGCTCTGCTAAGGCAGAGGACCGAGATCTACCATGTCTAAGGTCAGCGACATGTTCATGAACTCTTTGGTTAATAGACCGACCAGTTTCACCAATGTAAGGTGTCCCACAGGAACACGGAATCAAATAAACACCCTTACCATCCATCGGGCAAATTGGGTCTTTAACCGATCTAAGAGAACTACGAATAGTGCGGAGAGGCTTGAAAGTTGAAGAGATATTATGTTCTTCAAGATCCTTACGATTTTATCAGTAGCACCTTGGATAAATGGAAGGTGAACTCCAGATAACCGATCGCAAGGATCTTTCTTAACCTTAGGACCTTTTTCAGCTTTCCGAAAAGCTCTAAGACATTGAGCCCTACTATAACCATTCATACAGAAGACATTAAGGAGATGCAATTTTTCACTTTCAAAGTGGTGCACATCTAAGATTCTAAAGGCTCTGGTGACAAGGGTACTGAGAACCCCAAGCTTCTGAGCTCGGAAATGATGAGAACTAGCATGTAAATACTGTTAAGTATGCGTCTTCTTTCTAAATACTTGATGAGAGAAGGAACCATCATCATTTCTCGAAAGAAGGACATCTAGAAAGGGCAAGCTAACATCTACTTCGAATTCCATGGTGAACTTAATGAAGTCAGATTGATCATTAAGATGTTGGAAGAAAAGGTCAAATTTCTCTTTACCATGGGGCCACACCACACAGGTGTCATCAACAAACCTTTTCCACAGCCTCGGTTGAAAAAGGGAGGAGGAAAGGGCCTTCGATTCAAAGTGTTCCATGAAAAGATTAGCAACAACAGGGGAAAGGGGGGAACCCATAGCCACACCACAGGTCTGTTCAAAGAATACACCCTCGAAACTAAAGAAGGTCGAGGTAAGACAAATCTCCACGAGATGAGCAGTATCATGATCCATGATACGAGAGATGACATCAATAGCTTCCTTAATGGGAATGCAAGTATATAATGATACAACATCAAAACTTATAAACCTATCATCTGGATCCAACTTAATGTCTTTCAATTCATTAATAAAGGAGGAAGAATCTTTGACATAGGAGTCGGTGCGACCCACAAGGGGTTTCAACTTACTAGCTAAAAATTTAGCGAGCAGATAAGTTGGACCACCTACGGTGTTGACAATGGGGCGAAGGGGAGCACCTTCCTTATGAATCTTAGGAAGACCATAAATCCTCGGGGTGAGGGGATTACTTTCAATAAGCTTTTTACTAAGGGAGCCAAGAATGCTACTTGATTTTTCCGCCAAAGCAACTTCTTTAGACACTTTTTTAAGGGGATTTTTGTCAAGCTTCTTGTAGCTACCGCGATTTAGAAGGTGATCCAACATCTTATTCTGATAATCATCCTTGTTTAAAATAACCGTGGCACCTCCCTTAGCAGCCTTAAGAATGACAATGTCCTGGTTACTGTTTAAGGATTTTAGAGCTTCAAACTCATGTTTGCTAATGTTGCTCTTAGGTGGCTTAGCTTTTCTAAGAATCAAAGAACAGTCTTGCCTAATGATGTCTTTATTAGCATCAGGCAAATCTCTAATCCTGTATTCTATATCACAAATGATGTCATGAATAGGGATTTTTTTTAGGAGCAAGAGCAAAATTAAGACCCCTCTCCAATAAACTATAGACATGACGATCAAAGGAAAAACGAGAAAAATTGATAACAATCCTCTTTAAAGGAGAATTGGTATCACTGTTATTGATAATATAATTACCACTAATAACGTTATTATTATTGCTATTATTGCTATTATTATTGTTAATAATCTCAATACTATTATTATTAATATTATGTATGTGGATAACATGTGTGTTAAGTAATGTTATATATCAAATATATATAACACTACTTACCTAAATTAAAATTCATTTTTATATTTTCCTAAAAATCATTAAAATTAAAAAATAAATTAATACAATATTTTAAAGTAATTATAAAAATATTTCACATCATATCATATTTAAATATTTAAAAAATAGATAACATTACTTAACACACATGTTATCCACATACATATATAAAATGATAAATTTATTAAAATTTAATAAATAGAAAAAATAAAACTTATTCCACGGAGTAGAATTCATAACTCCTTAAAGATTTATAAATATATTCACACTTACTAAAAATGTTTGAAAAGGAATTATAAATTACATGCGAAATGTCCAAAATTTTCCCTCTATTTTACGTCATAAGTCTCGAACCGTTAGTCAAACTTTTCGTTCTGGATAATGATTCGGTGAATTTGGGTTATAAATATGAAAATTTCTTCCATTTTTTATTCTATAAAATTAAATGAATTAATTATAAAAAATGTATTAACAATTTTTACATTTAAAAAATTTTAATTAATTCTTGATTTTCATATATATATATATATTCCAATTCTATTTAATTTACACAAGTTAAATTAAATACACAAAATTATATATATATATATATATATATATATATAATATTTAAAAGACTTTAAAAATCGCATCATATTTTATTACTGTTGTTGTCATTGAAAACGTGATTTTAAGTAATTCGGCTTTGATTCCCCACCTAACATTCTAGAACTCACCGTTCTTTTTTAACTTTGAAATCCATATCTATATATATTCAAAATTAATATTATAGAGTAATCAACAAAATTTATAAAACATATTTTTACATAAAATTATAGTAATAAGCCAAATATATTGTTCAGGTTATACAGAATTACATAGTAATAAACAAAATTTATTAATTAATTTATCTATTAATTAAAATGTTATGTAAATTTAAATAATAATAAATAAATTTTTATTTAAAACTTGTAAGTTTCAAATTATACAATATTAACAAAATCGGTCAACCTTGTATTTTTTTAAATTTATTTAATGGTTGGAAACTATTTCAATATTTATAGTGTATATGTGGAGAGGTATAAATTTAAGGTGTTAAGGTTGAAGGTTGTATAATGATTAAAAATATGTGTTTTTCATTAAAAAAATACAAGTTTAAGAAAGGGATGATGATGGTGATGATAAACGTCCACTGAGACGAAACTTTGGTCTATCGGACCTAAAGAAACAAATTATTTAGTATGTTTTAAAATTGTATTGCTATGCTCAAAGAGCTTGGAGGGAAGCGTCACGAGCTCACTATAATTTTGACATGTTAAAAGGCTAGGGAGGTCAGTATTGCAACAAAGACTATGAAACTGAGATCTAATGTGGGTGTATGCAGGGCACTCTAAGAGGAAGTGATTTTCATCCCCAATGTTCATATTCTCACGGAGATGGCAAATCCTTTCCACCCATGGTGTTTTAGTAACTGCCCAACGACCTGTTTAACACTACGGAGCTCATGAAAGTTCGTTCTTATTTTGGCTATATTAATTTTTTTCTTAGAGCTAGTTAAAACAGAAAGATACTTTTGATCTTCTAGAGTAGGGTTGATGACCTCCTTATAATATCTTAATTTTCTTTTAGCCTCTAAATCTTTCTCACACCACATTTTCTCTTTAAACTTAGAAGTAACAATAATTTTATTGTTATTAATATTTTGCAATGCAACATTTTCGTCGATCTCCCAATGGTTTAACTAGGCCCTCGTATCTTTATACGAACCTCATTTGAGCCTTAGGTGATTTCGGCTAGAATTTAAAGCTAGCTTATGAAGTCTATGGTCTCCCATGTTATTGATTATGTGCTTGTACAACAGGAGCCTAGTCATAGCTAGGCTCTCGATAGGGGAAAGACCCACTTCTATAAGGAGAATATGATAGGGTGTATTGCTTTTAATTTTGAGGTTATACGTTATAAAACACTTCTGGATTTGCTCAATCTTTCTCCAAGATTCTCTAGATATGTTGAAACCCCAAACCTCATATCCATGCAAGATAACAGGAGTGACTAAAGTTTCAAAGTGGAGCTTCTTTTTATCCCACATCACAAGGTTTGCAACTTTACAATTATTTTCAAGACACAAATAAGCTTTCCACCCTCCATTAATCTTTTTCCCAATGTTATAGTTCGAGTTGAGCTTGTGATGAATATCAATTCCTAGGTATTTGTAGGAAGACACTTCCTCCAAGTTGCTATTGTCATATACAAAATTGGGGTAAGTATTCTTCTTGGATTTGATAATCATAACTTTTGTTTTGTCAATATGTTATTTGTGAGAATTAAATTTAAATAGAGAAAATAATAATCTCTTACTTTCTTGTAATCAATAGTGTAATACCTTACGACCAAAGATTCTGATGGAGGTGCGCACCCTGAGCGACTAGGGTTTCTGTCAGCCTCTGCAACGGAGAAGTCTGTCCCTACCTGCCCTCTGCAGACCATTTTCGTGCACCTGATCGATCGTCGTTCACTGCCATAGGAATCCCTGTAATGGCATTCCCTTCAGGGGGGTTTCAACGCCTCCCCCATCAGGTTCTGGCGCGAATTCGGCATCGGAAACGACAAAGAACTCCATCCCTGTTCAACATGACAATGATGAAATGCAAGATACCCCGATGCAAGAATCACAAAAAGCTTCACAAGATACGACAGAAAAACCCAGTGATGTAAAGGGAGACACTACAGTGCACAAGGATACTCCCACAGCGACATCCACAACTTGTAAGCCCATAGCAGCAAAACGGCCCAAAATTGAACTACCAAGTCATAGGATAAATGGTCAAATCCAGTATATGAAGGACCATGCCCTCATTGGTAAATTCATCGGCTTCTGGCCGACTGAAAAAGCTCTTCAGGGGTGGATAATAGCAAAATGGAAACCTAAAGGACATGTTACCCTGCAGCTAGGCCCAAAAGGATTCTTCACTGCGGTCTTCAACTGTATTGAAGATCGCAACAGAGTCCTAGACAGCGGCCCTTACTTTTTCAACTCAGTTGGACTATATTTACGGGACTGGGTGGAAATATTTAACCCAGACAAGGAGGACTTCAGCTGGGCACCTATTTGGATCTGGATGTATTCACTTCCGTTGGAATACTGGGATGAAGATTCGCTAAAAGACATAGGAAATGGCCTGGACGAGTTCATCAAGATAGCTGAAGAAATAAAGCTCCAAAGATATACTTCATATGCTCGCATATGCATCTATATGCGCCTAGACAAAGCTCTCTCGGATTCAGTAAGTCTTTATCATGATGAATTTGAATGGATCCAGCCTTTAGATTATGAACATGTACCTTTCAGATGTCGAAAATGTCATGTCCATGGAAATCTATTCTGTGACTGCCCTTTAAATGCTAAGCCTCAGAGTACTGATGTCTAAGATAAAATTGACCTTGAAGGATTCACCAAAGTTACCAATAGAAAAATGACTCATAAAAAACCCACCTCTAGAATAAAAACCTTCCAAGATACCTCCTCCATCCCTTCCACCAGCAATAGCTTTGATGCACTAGCCAAGGAAAACGAGACTATCCCTGCTGCAAACCAGCAAGATGCTTCCCCTTCCAAGCCGTCCCAAACTCCCCCACCCTCTGGCTCAATCCCGACTCCCTTGCCTCTAGCTGATACCCATACCACTCTGGCTACGACTCATAAGGATCCTGAGTGGAAACCAAATGGAATGGATATTGATTGCGTTCTTCACCAGCCTCACTACTCAAACGACACCATGGAAGAAAGCAACCAAGCTCAAAATATGGAGGAGGAGCCTGAAAGCATTGACTTAAGGGGACTAGACATTTTTAGTCTTGAGAAAGCCTGTAGAAAGAAAGAATTCGATAAAATTCCAAAAAACCAGGTAGACAACCTGGAGGTCATCATCTCTAGAGAATATCAACAGCGCCAACTAGGAATACAACCAAGGAGTCAATGGGATGGCGCACAATTTCCCAAAGACTCCAAGAAGCGCGAAAGAAAGACAGATCTGCAAAGAACCATCATCATCGGCAAGATCCTGGTGGAGTCAGGAAGATATTCCAAGTTGAAAAAGTACTACAAACCCCTCCCAAATAGTGAATCATGAAGCTCACCTCATGGACTTGAAGAGGGCTAAACAGTCTCGGAAAATTTAGAATGATTAAAAACATGATAAAGAAGGAGCAACCACAAATATTTTTCATGCAAGAAACAAAATGTAACAACACTACTCTTGGAAACATACTCTCGAAAGCTTGGACAAGATGTCACTCCGTAGCAGTAGATGCCTCTGGTGCCTCTGGAGGGTCAGCTATAGCATGGAATACGCAGGCTATCACACTCACAGATTTTCATGCATCCCATCATATCATTCAGGCTACATTCCACATAATAGGAACTAATATTCATGGACATCTTACAAATGTCTATTTCCCTCAGGACGCTGGTAGTAAGACTGCTCTGCTCGACACTATAGCAGAGCTCAACTCCAACAGACTCCATCCACTATGGATCACAGGTGGCGACTTCAATATGATAACTAGACTCGAAGAAAAGCAGGGGGGAAGGGCCAAACTGGAGAACGAAAGTGGCCACTTCAAGGATTTCATACAAAAAAATTGGTTAATTGATCTGCAGTTCAGCAATGGAATTTACACTTGGAGCAATCACAGAGCAGGGAGGCAGCAAATAGCATCCAAATTAGACCGCTTCCTAATCTCTGATAATGCGATACATCTTGGAGGGGATATCTCTGCCTCAATTCTGCCCCTTTCCGGATCGGATCATTGGCCTATATCTCTTCAATGGCAAAGACCGGGAAATTATACACATCGACCATTCCGTTTTGAAGTTTTTTGGCTCACTCACCCTACTTTCAACGACTTGGTCCATATGATTTGGAAGGACTTCTCCCCCCCACAAGGATAAAAAATGTTTCAATTTCAACAGAAACTCAAATTTCTTAAAATGCACATCAAAAGATGGAATCACTCCACATTTTGAAACATCTTTCAGGCTCAGAATGATCTAAGCCAAGAAATGATGGCTCTCCAGCAAAAGATCATCAATGACGGAAGAATAGAGGAGACAATGGAACAAGAGAGGCGGATTCAAAATCAATCGGAGGATAGAAGAAAGCAGGAGGAAATCCTCTGGAAGAAAAAATCCAGAGTCAAATAGCTAAAAGAGGGTGAGCGAAACACAAAACTACTATACAAAGGTGAATGCATAACACCATCTCTAACATCCAGAATCAACAGGGGGAAAGGGTGGAAGATCATGCAAAGATTGAAGCGGAGCTTATCAATCATTTCTAGATGGTTCACCAGGAGCCCCAAATCGATAGACAGCCAGCAATAGAAAGACTCACTCAAAATCAAGAACCCTTCATTGGCTACTTCCATCTTTAAATTCGACTTTCATCGACCTAATTCCTAAAGAAGAGCACTCTAGCGCGCCGGACAAATTCCACCCAATTGCCTTATGTAATGTCATTTACAAAGTCATATCCAAAGTCATAGCTTCTTGGCTGAAACCACTTCTTCCCCTGCTCATATCGCTAGAACAATCAGGATACGTGGAAGGCAGGCAAATTTTGGATGGTATAATCCTCACTCATGAGGTTATAAACTCCCTCAAGCACTCCAAAAAGGCAGGTATGATACTTAAAATAGACCTATCTAAAGCTTTTGACAAGTTAAGCTAGACTTATAAATGCTGGCAGCCTATGGCTTCTCCCCCCCTTGGGTCCGTTGGGTAATGAGTTTGGTTTCTTCCACTTTATTCTCCATCCTCATCAATGGAATTCCCTCTCGACCGTTCAGTCCCTCTTGAGGTATCAGGCAAGGAGACCCCCTCTCACCTTTTATTTTTGTGTTAATGGCGGAAGGATTAGGATGTCATATCAAGCAAGCTCTACATTCTTAGCAACTCAAAGTTATCTCCATCCATAATTCTCCAGCCGTTACCCACCAACAATTTGTAGATGATAACATGTTATTTGGGCATCCCTCTGTGCAAGAAGCATTAAAATACAAAACGCTTCTTGATGATTTCTCTGAGGCTTCTGGGGCCAGGATTAACACTGCTAAATCCTAAATATTTTTCTTTCATACTCCACCCATGACTCAAAATGCTATAGCTCACATTCTTGGCTTCTCCATAGCTTCACTACCTTCCAAATATCTGGGTGCTCCCTTAACTGACTCGGCTATAAAACATGCTTCTTGGAAATTACTACTAGAAAAGCTAGAAGCTCGTCTTTCTTCTTGGACGTACCGAGCTCTTAATATAGCAAGTAGACTGGTGTTAGTCAAAGCTATGTTACAAGCAATGCCTCTCTATATTTTCTCTCTCCTGGCTGCTCCAAAGTGGGTTCTCAAGAAAATCAAATCTCTGCAACGCAATTTTCTCTGGGGAGCCACGGGACAAAATCGCAAATGGGCATTGGTAAAATGGCCGACTATTTGTAGACCCAAGGAAACCGGTGGTATAGGCTTAAGAGATCCCCATCACAGTAATGCTATCATGGGAGCCAAAATCTGGTGGCAATGGCTCTCAGCTCCAAACACGCCTTGGGTAGTTATCTGGACGGCCAAATACGCAAATCATAGGCCACTTGAAGAACTATTCAGATTCACACCAACAGAAAAGGGATCTTTAATATGGAATGCAGCTAGACATCACTTTCTTTTGATCCAACAACACATTTTCTAGGAAATCAGGGATGGCAACACAACAAGGTTTTGGATGGACTCCTGGCAACAACAACCAAGGCTTTGTAGTATCTATAGACCTCCACCTAGTCAGGAATGGGAAGAGAAACAAAGGGAAACAGTCCAGCAACAATGGACACCCAACTTAGCACAAGGATACAGACAATGGCGCCCAATAGCCCAATTGATCAGGAATGGAGTAGAGCACCTCCAAAATGCCATAGATACTGAACTACAAAATCGAAAAATCAGATTCTCTGACAAAAAGGACATTCTAAGGTGGGGCTATACCCCAAGAGAATCTTTCACTACCAAGGAGGTGTACAAAATTATCTGCACTGATCCAACGCCCCTCGATCCTCTGTGGAGCAAAATCTGGTCTCCTGGAATTTGGCCCAAGGTTACCATGTTCCTCTGGCAGATTGGTCACCAGCGAATCCTCACATGGGATAACCTTAGGCAAAGAAATTTTCATGGACCTTCAAGATGTCCCAACTGCAATCAACAGGAAGAAACCATACAACATCTCCTTGACACCTGTGCTCTTGCCAACCAACTCTGGGAGAAGGCCAGCTTTCGATGTCAAAAAAAGTGCAAATTTTCAGAGGATCTAATCAACACAATCCACAATTGGCAGAAGAATCCTTATAAAAGCGAGCTACTTAACCAACTGTGGAAAATAATACCAAGCCTTCTTCTTTGGACAATTTGGAAAGAAAGAAATCGACGCATCTTCAAGAATCAAAGCACACCTCTAGACACCATATGGAGCAACCTTTTGTCTTAATATTCAGGAGACCTTAGCGCTACAAACCTGGCAAGTTGAAGATTTTCCTACACTCTCACAAGAGCAGGCCATCTAGGCGAACTGGAATCTTCAAATCCCCCAAATTCTGAAAAATCCTGGAATTTCTCACAATTCCCCTACAGTGATAAGCAAATGGACACCCCCTCCTTCGGGAACTTTCAAAACTCAACTTTGACGGAGCTTCCAAGGATAATCCAGGCAGAGCAGGGTTCGGAAGTATCTTCAGGGATCACGTAGGTAAACCACTCCTACTATTTCTGGGCAACATAGGATGGGATACGAATAACTCAGCTGAATTAGAAGGCTTGTGGCAGGGTTTGTCCTTGTCCCATCTTCATGGATTTCATCCTTTGGAGATTGAAGGGGATTCACAAATTCTCATAAATATGGCTAATCAACTTCTCCAAGGGGCCCATGCAAACAAAGTAGCCAATAGCTGGAGACTAGAGGCTAGATTGCAACTAATTGAACAATGGCTCAACACCAACCGAGCGCTCTTGTTCAAACATGTCAAAAGGGATGGAAACAAGGTTGTTGACCTATTGGCCAACATGGGAGTGGACAGTGAGCATACTCTTCTCGTCGGTTCTCTAGACATTATTCATGACTGTGCTCAAATACAGGAATGCAACACTTTGGTCCAGAATGATGCAGATTTCTCGGATGCGGGTGTATAGCTGGATTAATACGATGATGGGACTTGGGTTCGGCAAGTGGCAGGGACACTTGGCCACCCACGCCATTGCCATACAGGATCGTCTTCTATGAAACGCATTCATCAAAGTAGCTTTTAAACTGAGCGAAGGCCGAGATCCGACCATTATACTCGCTCGAGCCTCCGTATGGATTTATCTGCACCTGTCTTCTGATCACATTAATGAGATATTAACGCCGGGGGAGCTTCGAGACAACTCTGCCTTGGGTTTTAAGATGGAGGATGGTAGAGGGAACTCAGTCGCTCCTCCTTCGCTGCAAAGCCTCTACTCACCTTCTGTTGTGCGACCCTGCTACCACATTGCCACAAGTAGAAGGAGCCATCTTAGTTGCTGCATTGAGTTAGGAGATGGGTTGCACCTTTCTCGAATTGGCCTCTGCAATTTAACCACTGTCACTTTGGACCTCCTTTTCACTCCGCTCACTCCCAGCTCTATTCCCCCAACTCCTCTTTCGCCATCCTCTAAGCCCATAACCATGCCGCGGCTGCAACACCGCATGAGATGTCGAAGGGGTAGCACTAGAAGCCGTCCCCAGCGCACCCCCTCCACCTCCAAGTCTGAGTCCTCTTCTCCCTCCTATGACTACTTTATTGGTAGATACCCGAACACTCGTAGTGGGAGGGGTAGATTCCAGGCTACTAGCCTCAGAATGGGTTCTCCTGTACCTTCCAACCCTATTACTTTAGCTTCAAATATTCCCCAGACAGCTCAATTCTTCTTCAACTGCTCCCTGAATCGACCCCGTATCATTGCTTCCATTTCGGTGGTATTTAAGGAGGAACCCCAGTTGGTTGACACCAGCGTGCATCAGGGAGGGACAACCTCAGCGATGGCTCAGGACATGGACGAGCAGCAGCGGCCGGTGGACAAGGACAAAGGAAAAGCTCCAAGTGATGAGGAGAAGGTTCGTTGCGGGCGTGAGCATTCCAAGCAAAGCGCTGCCTCATGTGCGGACAAGCCAAGGGAGGATGACGACATGGAGGCCTACAGGCGCCTCATAATTGAAGAACCTCCTCCTCATCGTGATGTTTAATCATTCCAATTGTGTTTGGTTTTTGTTTTACGATTCCCAACTTGATGGGATTGAACTTGAATTTTTAGCTCTGTTATCCAGTGGTTTTTGTTTAACAGTCTATCATATATGCATAGTACAGTGGATTCCAAGGCTGATACCCCTGCGTGGGCAGCACAGTAGCATAATATATGGACTAGACTGGTTTCCCCTAGTGGGCAATCAATTCTCTGTTTCTTTTTCTGAACATGCCACACTTCTGGGCAAAGCCAAGGCTTTGGCCACGATGTAAATTATTCTTCCTCTTTAATAGATTTAAACTAATTTAGAAAAAAATTAATAATCTCTTACTTTCTTAAAATTCAATAAACCACATTAATCTTAGTAAACATTAATCATCAACAATCATTCTTCTCTTAATCATATAAAATAAACTCAATTAACCAATATAAATTTTTAATTAATTAAATTATTTTAATATACATATAATTTTATTAAAAATTACTTATTTTATTTTATAATTTTAATTATTTATTTATTTCTATTAAAAATAAATGTAATATGGAGATATTTATTTAATAAATTAACTAATATAAAATTTTAATTAATTAAATTATTTTAACATTGACAAGCTAGAAGGTTGTTTAGAGGAAGCAGGATGTGCTGGTATGACCTTAGCTGGGATAGTCATCATCCTTCTTCTCTATGCTGACGATATTGTTCTTCTCGCAAGGTGCCCATCTGATCTTGATAAGCAACTTAGACTTCTTAAGGATTTCTCCTCTACCATGGGTATGTCTGTTAACACTGACAAAACAAAAGTTATGATTATCAAATCCAAGAAGGACACTTACGCTAATTTTATGTATGACAATAGTAACTTGGAGGAAGTGTCTTCTTACAAGTACCTAGGAATTGATATTCATCACAAGCTCAATTGGAACTATAGCATTCAGAAAAGGATTAATGGGGGGTGGAAAGCTTATTTTGGTCTTGAAAATAATTGTAAAACGGAAAACCTCATAATGTGGGATAGAAAGAAGTTCCTCTTTGAAACTTTAGTCACTCCTGTTATCTTATATGGATGTGAGGTTTGGGGTTGCAGCATCTCTAGAGAATCCTGGAGAAAGATTGAGCAAATCCAAAAGTGTTTTATAACTTATAACCTTAAAATTAAAAACAATACACCCTATCCTATTCTCCTTATAGAAGTGGGTCTTTCCCCTATTGAGAGCCTAGCTATGACTAGGCTTCTGTTGTACAAGCACAAGCTCAATAGCATAGGAGACCATAGACTTCCTAAGCTAGCTTTAAATTCCAGCCAAAACCACCTAAGGCTTAAACGAGGTTGGTATAAAGACACCAGGGCCTAGTTAAACCATTGGGAGATCGA
The DNA here is from genome assembly GCA_034641835.2 of Pinus albicaulis. Classification (NCBI taxonomy): domain Eukaryota; kingdom Viridiplantae; phylum Streptophyta; class Pinopsida; order Pinales; family Pinaceae; genus Pinus; species Pinus albicaulis. The sequence goes on along the minus strand of CM076578.1, from coordinate 288,226,717 downwards.
CGAGAATGTTGCATTGCAAAACATTAATAACATTAAAAAAATTGTTACTTCTAAGTTCAAAGAAAAAATGTGGTGTGAGAAAGATCTAGCAGATAAAAGAAAATTAAGATATTATAAGGAGGTCATCAACCCCACCCTAGAAGATCAAAAGTATCTATCTGTTTTAACTAGCTCAAAGAAGAAAATTAATATAGCCAAGATTAGAACGAACTCTCATGAGCTCTATAGTGAAACAGGTCGTTGGACAGTTCCTAAAACACCATGGATGGAAAGGATCTGCCATCTCTATGAGAATATGAACATCGAGGATGAAAATCACTTCCTCTTAGAGTGCCCCACGTACAACCACATTAGAGCTCAATTTCATAATCTTTGTTGCAATACTGACCTTCCTAGCCTTTTAAGATGTCAAAATTATAGTGAGCTCGGGAGGCTTCTCTCCAAGCTTTTTGAGCATAGGAATAAAATATTAAATCAAACTAAATAACTCTTTTCTTTAAGTCCGATAGACCACAGATTAGTCTCAGTGGACGTTAACCACCACCATCATCATCATCATAATTTTATTAAAATTAATTATTTTATTTTATAATTTTAATTAATTATTTATTCCTATTAAAAACAAATTAATAATTTTATTAATTATTATTTGATTATAAAATCAAACTCTATCTTTTTTTAATAATAAAATTTTATAATAATTTCTAATGATTCCACGTTTCAAATAATTTCATTTTATAATAATTTTCAATGGTGACATATTTCAAATAATTCCTTATTAGTATGTTTCTTTACCCTTAAAAGCGTGTATGAGGTGTAGATTACCACATATACCAAGGGGCCCAACTTGTGGTTGTGTATGAGGTGTAGATTACCACATATACCAAGGGGCCCAACTTGTGCTCGCACAACCACATAAGCTATAATATTTCAAATAGTTAGTTAATGATGGGTTTCTTATTCCCTAAAAGCGTATTTACATGAGGTGTAAATTGCCCCATATAGCAAATTGCCCCACTTATGATCTCACAACCACATGGGCAAGCATGTGATGTGGTGCCTTATTGTATAAGTTTTATTTGGCCAACAACTATTCTATACAAATTTCGATTGTTTATAAAAGTTTTTGGAAGTTAAATTAATAAAATTTGATTGATTAGAAATATATATATATATATAAAAGAAAGAGGTTATGTTTTTTTATAAAAATTATATATGATAATACATATTTGTATTATTAAAAAAGTTGGAATATAGGCTAAAATATTTACATATTTCTTGCAGGTTTGAAATTGAGTTCGAAGGCTCAATTCAAACTTTTAAATGAATTACCTATGACACAAAAATTTTAGTCTCTTTCTAACTAAAATTTTTCTACAATACTCCTAATATCCATACACATTTATATTCCATTATTCACTATTTTTGTTTTGATTTAGTTTGATTTCTTATTTTTCTCGGAGAAATAATTTTTCCCTTATTCCCAACTTGAGCCAACCCACATTTTCTGTAGATTTCGATGGGTCATTTTCCCGCAAGTGCACATTGCTATTCTTGAAGTCTTCCCCATTCGCCCGTTCTGCCCAAGAAGTTGCATTTCCAACATTATTCCTTGTGTTTTTTAGAGGGGATCCATTTTCCACAAGAGTTTGTTTCTTTTCCACTTTTGTCGAGTCCAAAGAATCTTCACTGGCATGTGATTTCTCTTGATTGACTTTTGTTGACTATGACGCATTTTCTTTGGCAATATCTATTTCTGGTTTATCTTCTAGTTCTTTCTTATCCTTAGCCTCTTCCCCTTTGTATATAGTATAGTGATCGCCTTGGACTCCTTCCCACCAATTAGAATTTTGGTATTTTTTCCGATATTTCTCTTGTTTTGATGCTTGGGGAAAATTTGTATTGCATGCCCTATTTCATATCACGGTCTACATCGGCATGAAACATTTTTGTGGTCGAGATTTTGGACCCAAACACAATTTGGGGCCATCAAATTGATCTCAATGGGAAAATCATTATTGAAGTTCATCTCCACACAAATTCAAGCATAATTAGTTTTATAATAATTTCTTGTATCTAGGTTGCAACAAAAAAAATTTCCAAGAACATTCCCAATAGAGGATAAAAATTGGAGATTCCAACCATGCAGATGCAAGGGTAGATTCAAAAGCCTTACCCAAACTAGAGCTATGGAGATTGATGTTGTTATAAGATCAAAGGTGGGAGATTAGAGTTGCATCAAGAGATCGACACTACCCTGGAAACATGGCCTAGATTCACAAATGTCCTTCTTGTCCTCAATATTGTTAAAAACAATAACGAAAAAAGCCCAAGCCATGTGATAAATATTCAGATGATCTGTTAAATAAGGTTTCCATGTCTCAAAGATCCATTTATGCATATTTTCCAGTCATGGCCAAAATCCATTAAACCTGCAAACCAAACCTTGCTCTGTAAAAAGTTCTCAGATTTAGTTGAAAGCTTCCTCATCCAAAGGAACATTGAGGGAAGGGACTTCTTGATTTACGAGGAGGCTAGATATAGATTTCATAATGGAACTATATGAAACCGAAGAAAAACTTGCTTGTCCAACAACCATTCCTGCAAAATAAATTGTCATCATTATTGAATCCCTAAGATTCATCATTGATTAGATTGCCACAAATATTTGCAAAGAAATCCACGTGATCTAAACATGAATCGGTCAGCTAAAGAAAAACCCTAGCTCCAACGAGGATTTTAGAGCTCCACCCATCTCTTATATATATGATTTCATTATTATTATTATTATTAATAGAAATTATGAACAATTTTTTTTAAAATAAAAACTATATTAAGTTTACAGATATATATATATATATATATATATATATATATATATATATATAGAATCGCATCTTCAATTTACCTCATTCTATTAGTATAGAAACCAAATCATACAGTAATTGAGGATAAATATATTTTTTGCAAAATTTGTTTGATATGTACATTATGAATAATGTTTCCAATACAAAAACTACATAAAAATGCCATTGAAATTCAACAATAAAAATTAAAAGACACATAAATTCAAAAAATATAACTTATTCAATACAGTATCATTCATAACACACATATTTATAAATAGGTTTACTCTTACTAAAACTTTTTGAAGAGGAATTATAAGTTACTTGTGAAATGTCCAAAAAATTCCTTGTATTTTACGTCATATGTCTTGAACCGTTGTTTAAATTTTCGTTCTGATTCACTGAATTTGGATTATAAATATGAAAATTTTGTTCATTTTTAATTCTATAAAATTAAATTAATTAATTATAAAAAATTTATTCATATTTTTAAAAAATGGTATAACAAGATAAAAATGTAAGTAGTCTTACCTCGACCAGGTTTGTTGGATATTTCCAAAAGTAAGTGACAATGCAAAATGAAAATAAAGAAAGACACAATTCACAATTTCATGGGCTAGAGGCCCCAGTAAACATACATTACTTATAGAACACCGACAATCATGTTAATCATCGGAGGTGATGGAGGGTGGGTTATCCGAAACTGTACCAGGAGTTGGTGGAGGATGAAAGGAGCATTGGACATGCTCCTCAAAGTGCACCATCCAGGGCTCCAGTTTCTCGACCTTCTCTGAAAGAAAATTCTGGCCATTCCAGACAACCACAACACGCTCCCGGGTATGGCATTGAAAATAATGCATTTTGTTCAGGGTAGCAATCAATTTCACGTGCTCCTCTAGACAAATATGTTTCGAATTCTCTAGACGGTCCTGGATGGATTGAAGCACCTCACGACAACGTCCCATAAAATAGCTCTATTGTGGGCCATGACCACCCTGATGCACTGGCACCTGACACACGGATCCACCTTGGCAGTCCGAGCCTCCTCTCGCCGAATAGGTGATGCATGATGACTCTGGCTCTCAGAGACACCCCCTCATCTGCCCCCATGAGTAGTAGACCCTGCATTTATCCCCCCTCAAGCTCCACCACATCTGCCTCCAAGAATCCCTCAGCTTGAGCCCTTAGCGTTCCTCTCCTCCAAACTCTCGTCTTCATTACCAGTTAACAGTGAAAGCCGAAACTGAGACTTTGCTGCACTAGGCCCTTCAAAATTTGGCACCTGGGCAGAGTACCTCCCTATGCGAGGAGTCAACCTCATGCTAGAACCCTCGACACCTCCAAGCCATAACGTCTCCCAACTGTTCATAATTACCCACACTACTCTCGAAGGGGCCAAGACCTCCACCACCAGCACCAGACACTCCCTGTTTGCGAAGAAATTGCTCACCAAGAACCAACAAAAATGATAACTAGCTTGCAAAAGACACCACCCCATTGACTAGGGCCTTGAATTCAGACAGGGGAAGTGCAAAACTATGCTCCTACTCCACCACAGACCAAAACGCCTCCACCTTGGACTGGAGCCACCCTTAGTAAACAAGGTGTAGTCGCATACCAACCTTGACAACCTCACATGCACCTCTCTCCTGTCAAAGTCGCCCATTCCAAGCTCAATTCGCCATAAATGCCACACCTGTTATCCACGAGCATGGGCAAAGGTGTTTGCCAACCCTTCGACCGACCCGTATGGCTCCTGCAATATCCTCCTCCTCACTTGACTCTCCGCACGCCAGCTCCTGAACACTCTTTTCAACAAAATGACCATCGATTTCCTTTGTCACCCTCCATATTAGTTTTACCTCTGCCACCTTCTGCATTCCCCAATGCGAAATGAAGTTTCCCATGCTCCACATTACTATCGTGCATACTCCAAGTGATGTGGGTCATCTCTGAAGCCAACCCCTGGTTACTCCACGTGCTTTTCATATGTTACATGATACATCACATTCACACAGGTACATTCACTTCATATAAATGTCTTTCAGATTAATCGTGTCATTAAGATTTGGTGACGTTTTGAACCATCTAATATGATTCATCCCCAAGACAAAGTTGTATGGATCACAAAAGTCTTAAATCTAATATTCACTTCATCATTCTTCACCCTATCAAAAAATTAATAATTTTTATATTAAAAATAATTAAAATTTTAATATTTTTTTATTTTTATAAATATAAATAAAGAATAGTATTTTTTTTCAAATCGGTCCAGCTATATTTAATTTACAAAGTTAAACTATATATGTATATTATATATATGTCATCTTTATATTTGAATATAAATATAAATTTAAATTAGGTTTATATAACTTTGGAAACTGGCATCATATTATATTTAATTTACAAAGTTAAATTATATATATATGTGTATATTTATGCTGAAGGTGTTCCTATTATGAGCTTTGCTGGGATGAACAGTGCTCCCAGCCAATCTTTGTGCTCCACCTACTACCCTGTCAAAATTTGACACTTGGTGGGCAATCAACCTCCTGTTGTCCAATCCTTGCATGGGTCGTGTTGCTATCATCTCGGCTGCTCCGGAGTTGGTGGCGGGAGTTCGGAGTTCGACAAGCCACGCCTTCGGCTTGCCGTCGGCTCATTTCAAATGAACAAGTATACATGTCATCTTTATATTTGAATATAAATATAAATATGAATTAGGTTTCAATAACTTTGGAAAATGGCATCATATTTTATTACTTAGGTGGTCATTGAAAACGTGATTTTAAAATATTTTAAGTAATTCGAATTTGATTCTCCACCTAACATTGTAGAACTAGCCGTTCCTTTTTAACTTTGAAATCCATATCTATAAATATTCAAAATTAATATTGTAGAGTAATAAACAAATTTTAAAGCCTACTTTTTCATAATAAACCGAATATATTATTATTCGGGTTATACAAAATTACATAGTAATAAACTAAACTTATTAATTATTATTTATTTTACTCTTTGAAAATATTTATAGTGGATATGTGGAGGGGTATAAATTTAAGGTGTTAAGGTTGAAGGTTGTATAATGATTAAGAGTATTTGTTTTTTAATTAAAAAGGGTAAATTATTTATATTTTTTCAAAATTTTTATTAGTATTATTAAGAAGACTTTAAATTATTATAATAATATATTTAACATAAATTTAATATGTTATTTGTGGGAATTGAATTTAAGTAGAGAGGATAATAATATCTTACTTTTTTAAAGTTTTATAAATCATATTGATCTTAATAGAAGTTAATCATCATCAATCATTCCTCTCAATCATATAAAATAAACTTAATATACTTAACATAAATTCCATATATTATTTGTGAGAATTGAATTTAGGTAGGGAGAATAATAATATCTTACTTTTTAAAGTTCCATAAACCATATTGATCTTAGTAGAAATTAATCATCATCCATCATTCTTATAAAAATAATTAATTAAATTATTTTAATTTACATATAATTTAATTAAAAATTAATTATTGGGCATTAAAATCATCATTATCATTAAAAATTAATTAGGTTTATTTTATAATTTTAATTTTTTATTAATAGATGTAAGAAAATATTAATTTACTAAATTAGTCCATATAACTTTTAATTAATTAAATTATTTTAATATAAATATAATTTTATTAAAATTAATTATTTTATTTTATACTTTTGATTAATTATTTATTTCTAAAAATATTAATTTATTATTTGATTAAAAAATAACTCTATTTTTTTTAATAATAAAATTTTCAAATAATTTCTAATAATTCTATATTTCAAATAATTTCATTTTTTTAATAATTTCCAATTATTTCATCTTTCAAATAATTCCTTATTAATATATTTCTTAACTCTTAAAAGCGTGTATGAGGTGTAAACCACATCTACCAAGGAGCCCAACTTGTGCTCACACAACCACATAAGCTAAAAGATTTCAAATAGTTACTTAATAATAATAGGTTTCTTATTCCTTAAAAGCGTGTATGAGGTGTAAATTGCCACATATAGCAAAGTGCCCAACTTATGATCTCACAACCACATGCAAGTATGTGATGTGGTGCCTTATTATAATGATTAGGCCAACAACTATTCTATACAAAATTTCGATTGTTTATAAAAGTTTTGGGTAGTTAAATTAATAAAATTTGATTGATGAGAAACGTGAATATTATTCTTATTTTTATTACATATATATTTTTTATATAAAAGAGGTATTATATATATATAGTACAGATTTGTATTATTAAAAAAGTCTGTATTACAATACTAAAATATGTACATATTCCAATATTTTTTTGCAAGTTTGAAATTGAGTATAAAGGTTCAATTTAAATCTTCAAATGAGTTATTCATGACACAAATTTCTGTTTTTTTCTAACTAAAAAATTTCAAAAAAAACCCCAATATTTATTATTCACTATTTTTGTTTTGATTTAGTTTGACTTCTTATTTTTCTTGGAAAAATAAATTTTCCTTTATTCCCAACTTGAGTTTAACTTATGTTTTTTGCAGATTTCAACGGGTCATTTTTCGGCAAGTGCACATTGCTATTCTTGAAGTCTTCCTCATTCGTCCGATTTGTCCAAGAATTTGCATTTCCAACATTATTCCTTGTGGTTTTTGGAGGGGATCTGTTTTCCACAAGGGTTTGTTGCTGTCCACTTTCGCTGAGTCTGGAGAATCTTCACAAGCATGTGATTTTTTCTGATTGACTTTTTTTTCTTATGATGCATTTTCTTTGGCAATATCATTTTCTGGTTTATCTTCTAGTTCTTTCTTATCCTTAGACTCTCCCTCGCGGTATACTGTATCGTGATCGCCTTGGACTCCTTCCCACCAATTAGATCTTTGGTATTTTTTTCGATCTTTGTTGCTCTACCGCTTGGGGAAGTTTTTTATTGCATGCCCCGTTTCATAGCACACTTTACACCGACATGAAATATTTTTGTAGTCAAGATTTTTTATCTAAACACATTTTTGGGCCATCAAATTGATCTCAGTGTGCAAACTGTTATTGAAGTCCATCTCCACATAAATTCGAGCATAAGTAGTTTTATAATAATTTCTTGTACCTAGGCCACAAAAAAAAAAAAAATCTAATATCATTCCCAATAGAGGATAACAATTGGAGATTCCAATGATGTAGATGCAAGGGTAGGTTTAGAAGCCTTACCCAAACTAGAGTTGTGGAGATTGACATCGTTATAAGTTCAAAGGTGGGAGACTAGCACTGCATCAAGAGACTGAGACTACCCCGTAACCATCTCCTAGATTCACAAATGTCCTTCTTGTCGTTAATATTTTCGAAAACAACAAAGAAAAAGCCTCGATCCATGGGATAAATATTCAGATCATATGTTAAATAAGGTTTCCATGTCTCAGAGATCCATTTATGTAGATTTGTCACCTGTGGCCAAAATCCATTAAAGCTGCAAACTAAACCTTACTCTGAAAAACAGTTCTCACAGTTGAAATATTCCTCATCCAAAGGAACATTGAGGCTTCTTGAACTACCGAGAGGCTAGCTATGGATTTCAGAATGGAACTATATGAAACCGAAGAAGAACTTTCTTGTCCAACAACCATTCCTGCAAAATAAGCCGTCTTAATTGCCGAATCACTAAGATTCACCATTGATTAGATTGCCACAGAGATTTGCAAAGAAATCCATGTGATCTAAGCATAGATCGATTGGGTGTGGATTGGGTAGGGAAAAATCCTAGTTGCCACGAGGGTTATAGAGCTCCACCCATCTCATAAATATATTTATTATTATGATTATTATTAGAAATTATAAACAATTTTAATATATATATATATATATATATATATGTATGTATTCGAAGATATTTTTATAGCATATACATTGAGTGAATCTTCAATGCTTTAGTTTATTAGCCTAGAAACCAGATCATAGACATTAACTGAGGATTAAACATGGGTTTCTTAAACTTTGTTTGATATGTATAGTATGGATGATTTTTCTAGTACAAAAATTACGTAAGAATGTCATTGAAATCACAATAACAAAAAATAAAAGATACATGAAACTAAGCTACTAAAGAACTAACAACAAGGTTGTCATCTGCAACATATCCATAGAATATAGTGAAACTAGTTGCTTGGTTTGTTGCATACATTCATCCATGATATGGTAGAAAAGTGCAAGATGATATGGTAGAAAAGTGCAATTCCTCCATATGGAGGAGAAGCTCATCCCTACTTTCATTGCACTCAAACAAAAATTTTCCCAAAATATTTTTGATGTGTGAATAGAGGTCGATAAAACATAGTTATTGATTTTGGCGACCTCTAGTGATGCCCAAATCAAGGACCCAATTTGAAACTAATACCATAAACTCTAAATTAGAAACATTATCTTGTTCCTCTACAACCTCTTTCTCGATATCGTTAATTTATTGTTAAAAAATCAACGGAGTATGCTCACAACACTGGTTAGTAGAGGCATGAGATGAAATTCAAGCTTGGGTGTGCCAGTCCTTATCTCCCCTCCTCGAATGAGCCCATTGATGAGGCATATAAAAATACTAGGGGGAACTATTGTGTGAGAAAATTATGGAAATAAGAAAACCAGAAAGGGAAATAATGATTAATGCTACATATTCGAGTAATTAAGAAAAAAGGATTGACTTAATGAGATGGACCACCTTTTTATCCCCTCATTTTAGATTAGATATGAAAATTTTTGTGATTTTTAGTGCTATAATGTACTTAATTAATAGAAACAATTATTATCAAGGAATTATTTAAGAAATATACTCTATATAGGTAAGTAATAGAGACAATGATACCAAATTTGTAAAATATAACCTTTGTATTAATTAGAACAAAGAGAGAAATGTTGATGCGACTCTTCAAGGGGGTAAGCTCCTTTAAATAGAGCCCCATTATAATAACAAAGATATATAACCATGGCATAGCCTTATAGCTCTATAAATGGTTTATTACTAGAAAAACCTTAAGTACTTGTGGTCTCATCATTAATGGGCACCAACAAATTAGTGATTTTTTTTAATAAAAAAACCTTTTACATTGGGTAACTATCTACTAACTATCTAATGGGTCTTATGAAATAAATATGACATGATACATTAATGGACTAACTCCTAAGTACCTTAAAGTAGATAGGTTAGGATAGGGACTTAACACCCCCCCCCCCGCAAAAGAAACATTGTCTTCAAGGTTGGAGATGTGGAAAATGCTGTAAAATTATTTTTGAATCCTAGATGACATCATTATGTTGCATATCCTTTTATTATATTGAGAATTTCTAAATAATACATTGGTGTATTCGAAGTTCTTTGGTGGCCAAAATTGCTTCCAACTGTAACAAAATGGACTCTTCTTTATCAAGTTTTGGAAGGCTAGTTTGAACTCAACAATTTAGCCCCATGACCTTCTTGAAATAGGATAGATGAAAGAATGGACATGGATATTAGAGTCAACAAGCATAAATAATCTATATGTATCTTATCCAATGTGTTGAAGGATTTAATAGGGTCCACAAAACTTTGGTGCTAGTTTTTGCTAGCAGTTGCCTTTAAGAGAGTGCTTATAGGGTTGAATATGAAGAAACAACTAGCAAGCCTCTTAAGGTGATACTAGTTGATACATTACTTCATTCTATCTTGAGAGAAATCCTAGATTGTTATTAAGAGTGCAAAGAATGGCTACTCCAGTGTTAAGTGTGTGGTCCAATTCTTAAACCTTGGATATACCTAGTAAATATGAGGCCACCGAGTAAGGTTTTTGGCCATGAACAACTTCATATGGTGACATTTTGGTATCACCATGATAAGAGGTATTCTACCACCCTCGACAAGGTATAGTCACCGAGCTTATTGGTTTTGTTAGTTTCAGGTAAATCATCTAGAATAAGTTTTCAAGTACTTATTTCTATTTTATTATTAGTTTGGAGATGACAATCTAGCTCATTTTCAGCTATGTGCCTTATAGTTCAAATAATTCATGTCAAAATTTGAGAGTGAATGTCGCATCAAAAGTTGACACAATAGATGTGGTATGACATGCAACTTAAAAATATTATCTATGAAGACTTAGGAAACTAAGGAGTGCTTGAAGGTGTGTTGTAAGGAACAAAAGTGAACATTTTTAGAAAGGTGGTCAACTACCACCATGATAACCAATATTAACTTTCAAGGGGTCCACTATTAAATTCATGGAAATGTCAGTCTAAATATTAGCTTCAATGTCCTAGGATTCTTCATTGTTTCACCCTTTTCCCTTTTATAAGCTTCACATTTAGCTACAAAAATATGGATGTCCTTTTCATACCTTGTAGGCCCACCCCACCTCTAACACTTCCAAGTCCACTTCCTTTTTTGAAAATATTTTTATTTATTAAAAATACTTGTGATGTAGTTGGTTTTATTATAAATACATTTTGTGTTGTGAATTTAAAAAAATTTATGTGCTGATAAGTTAGATCATGGTTGAGTTGGAATTTATATTCCACTCTATTGGGTGAACTAACATGCTTTTGATGTTTTTGGGTTACATTTTACTAATCATGCCTTCTTTTTTTGTGTTGTAGTTGAATTTAAGTGGTCCCAATGAGGTTTGGTTTTCATCAAGTTTCATGGTCATATTCATGACAAGATAATAGACATGTGCATTCAAAAGTTTTTCATGAGGAAGTGAAATAAAAATTAAAACATAAGTCTTATAAACATCATTTTAACTTTTATCACATATTATAAACATATATTATCACATTTTAGTGTTAGTAATGGAGTCATCTATATATGTAACACATGTCCTTCTTTTATTGAAATATGATGATAGTATTTGATTAAAGTTATCATCGCTATAGGACTTTGAGTGAATTTGAAATGATACAAAATGATTTCTAATATTTTGGATAGAACCACAAAGGACATCTTCCCAACATGCATGAAGATTTAATCATATTGGAACTCTCACCATGTTTGAACTCCATATTAGATTCTTTTCAATTTTGTCATTAAAATAAGGTACCTTTGCTATACAATTAGGTTACTCCATGGGGGCTTCACTCAATGAAACTCTGACAGAACATGTGCATTCATGGCATACTAAACAATACCCTTAATTTGACCACATATTGTAAAATGCCTCTAAAAATCACTTTATTTGACCCCCTACCAACACAAACCCAATACACCTTCCCAATTAAAAATACCCCTACTTTAAGATATTTTAGGTATCCATTTTTTTATCAACATTTTTTATAGCCCTTTATATTTTTTCATTAAATTTGAACTCCATTTTGTATACACAACATATAAAATTCACCCCCCCCAAACCCTATTATATACTCAATATATTATGTTATTTTTTCCTCAATATATATCCCCCAATATGAACACACATGGTATGTTATTGCTCCCCTAGTGAAGACCCCATGGGCAATGAATGTATGTAAGAAAACATATTCAACTATATTACACATATTTATCTTCATTTAGTAACTCAAAATTTATTACCTTTAATACTTTTAAATGTCTAACAAAATCTATGAAGAGGGATTCTCAAAGGAAAATGAAATGAATGAAGAAAACAACCTAATATTAACTTGAAATATCAATGAGTCATGAATTTTAATTGCTTAGAAACTATAGTTGGTTGTAATTAAGGGAGTTGTGGTATATTGGTAAATTTGTGGGAGTTTACTTATGTTAGTCTAGGTTTCATTCCTCATAGATGTGTTAGAAAATAAAACAATAATGTGATAGAAATAAACAAATACATTATAAACACAATAAAAATAAAGCGTGGACACAATATTTTTAACCTAGAAATCCTTGTGGGAAAAACTAGTTGAATGATCATTCTTAGCCCAAAGGAAAATTATAATGGAGTCTTCACACCTTTAAATAGGTCGTGTTACATAATAATACCAAGTGAAAAACAATGGGTTATCAAATCTTGGAGCTCAAAAACTGCCAATAGTGATTGAATTTATGATTGAGTCAAATTTACCTTAACTACCCTAAAAATTCCTCACTTACACTTGAATCAGGTAGATTAACCTGGTCCTAATATCATTGTTTAAATTCATATTAAAAGAATTACCATCCACTTGAATAAATGGGTAACTAGCCGATGTATTTGTTAACTTACTAGGATATTTTTTCTCGTACATGGTTTATCAATCATCTCACATCTTGAGACTTCACATTCCCCCCATCAAGCTAGCATATGAGTACATCTACCACCCTCGTACCTATTCAAGTGGTTCATTCCACAAATTTAGACATCCATAACTCCATGTGTCACTGCACTCTAACACATATGCTTGAACAACCATTAGAGAAATTTTGAGGTAAAAAATGGGTCTCAAAACAAAAATGTACAGCAAAAATAAACTTTATAAGAACAAGTAGGATTTAATATGATGATGTCAACCATAGGGATGATTCACCATTTTTTGAGTAAAAAGGTAAAATGATATAAAAAAAAACTACCTTTTCAACTTATATCCCTACAATTTTAATCAAATTTCAAGCGAGAGCACTCATTATATGCATAATTTAATTTTTCATTCGAGGAGTACTCCTGTTGCATAATTTCTATGTACCCCACTACACGAAAAATGTGAAATACATGAAACACGTGATTGGGCCATGCCAAATTCCAACAAGAATTTATAGCACAAAAGGGGTTTGACCTATTTGGAATCATAACTGTAAATGGATTAAATCCGGATTTCACCAAAATGAACACTGCTTGCACAAACAAATCATTTCAGGTGAGAGTATGTTTCTTTTCATTTGGAGATACTGAATGAAATAAATATCAAGAAAAAATAGGTAGGTTTAATTAACTTAGCTCAATTCCATTTTAAAGAAAAGTTTGATTTTCCTAAGATGACACATTGATTTCATGAAGTGGGTTCAATCCAAATTTATTGTAATTTCTATAACTAGGTTCAATCAAAATTTGATGGTAAATGGATATATCATTCCAGATTAATGATAATCTCTTTTATAGTTTCAGAAACTACTGAAAACCATACACTCATAATCTTAAATTCAAAAGATCAACAACATGTGATCTAAAAAAGACCATAAGAACCAAATTTTTTAGTGAGTGTGAGAGGTTTCATTATAATTTTTTCGTTGCCAACATCTTCAAGATCACATCTTCCAGCTATTAATCGACTACTCCATACAATGGTAAGAAGCATGACTGTCATGCCTGAAAGTAAGTCCATGTTCACTAGATCTTGTGATTGAGCATTCTCTTTGGACACAACAATGCTAGAAATTACCACAATTGAATATAATAAAAGAAAAGTGGGAACCATCAATGTCTCTAGGACACAAAATTCAAAACTAACACTAGATGTAGAATGTTCACTATCTAATATTTTCAAATACACTATGAGAAATTCACATAGAATTCGTATACATTTCCTCGACCATGACAGGAAGTTGCAGCGTCACAAGAGCGAAGTCCCGGGCTTTGTAAGAATGGGGATCTCAATATCTAGAGATGAACTTCACTGCATACCAACAATCAAAGTTTGGCTTTCTTCATGTTTTGGTGCTCAACCAATTTTTTTGTTACAACAAAAAGTGAGATGGTGAGGTTTTTTTCAATGTGCATCTGTCTTTCACTTGGCACGAAGAGCTCATGCATGCCAATGATGCTTGCACCAAGTTATGAATATGACAGCAATTGCATGCCTATTTCGTTTAGGTAATGAGACGTAACCCATTTTTAATAATAAATTATCAATTTTATTTTTAGTTATCAATGCTCAAAGATCAAATTTAACTTGTTATTCATTATGCGTTCTCACCTTGGCATCACTGGGGCTCCAGGCCTTAAAAAAATCCAGTTGACCCGATTCAACCACTTTAAATCCTCTTGATTTTTCTGCAGGGATCAGTTGCTTTCCAAAATAATTTGAAAGGTGAGTGGCCTTTTCTTTATCATAAGCCTTTTATTTTACCTTACAAAATTTTCAATCGTCCTATAAAGTGGTATTCCATTAGTTTTCATCATAAAAAATGTCATATCAAATAATATTCCTATAGTTACTAAAATGATAAAATGAGTTGCCTCTATTATTTTTACCGTATAAAAATAATTATTATAATTTTTTCATGGTTAAAAATATTAAGATCAAATAAAAACATATTAATTTATTTTTAATAATATATTAATTATTTTTTCCTAATAAAATTAATATAAAATTTTATTTTATTTAGATTATGTATAATATATAAATTTGATTTATTTAACTAATAATAACGTTGATTGATTAAAATATATAGGTTTATATTAAATACTAATTAATTAAAAATTCCTCATTCAAAATATTATTATATTATTGACAATTATTTTTATAATTTAATATGATTATATTGGAAATGTTATGTAATCTTTAATTTGATAGAAATAATAATTATAATAAAATATTTAAATATTGATTAAAATAAAAATATATTGTAGATATCTAAAAATAAAATAATAATGAAAACCAACCTATTAAAAAAATAAATAATTTTTTTTTGATTAAAAACAAAATAAACCTTTAATAAAAAAAACTTTTAATTATATATATATATATATATATATATATATATATATATATATAATCAAAATATTTAATAAAAGATATGGTTTGAGTAGTTTAACAATACAATTTATTTTATAGATGAAATAGTTTTTTTGAATCTTACATTACAAATTTTAGTCAGATTGTGATTGTTTATTGTATGCAACACAGTTTTGAATGCATAAATAGATTTAAAACCATGAAAAAATCCTGAGGAACTAGAACATTGCAAATAAGACAACTTGAACTTATGATTCTTAAGAATATTTACCAGATTTTGGGTAAAATTGACTAAAAAAAATGTTGCAGAAAAGATAATTTCATCTATTAATTAAGCTTAGTTCCTTCCAAAGCAAGACTATAGGATTAGATTTTCCTATTAAGTGTTGTTAATTTAGTATTTATCAATGCAAGTTATAATGTTTTATGTAATTTTTCCTAGAGCATAATTTCTAATTTGAATGCAAGTTATAATGTTTTATGTAATTTTTCCTAGAGCATAATTTCTAATTTGAGTGACAAGCACTAAATTGATGTGCAACACTTGTTTTAAATGAGTTGTTAATTCTACATATAATAAAAAATTAACCATAATTCCATTGAGGAAGGAAAACATTAGGCTTGCTGTGTATATACAATAAGGATCTCATTACAAACATCTTAAAGGTCTAGAAAAAATTTCCCACTTATGTCGAAAGCAACAGTCAAACTAGACATCCATTCTTAAACATGCAATCAAGTATACTAATTTTGAAAGTAAGTATAAAGACTTAGGACATTACACGTGACATTTCTCCACGTTTAGATAAATAAACATTCCACATGACTCTATAATGGGTTGTTCTTGCCTTCTGTGCCAGTAGCTATGAACACTAAAATTATGCTAAAGGGTTTACAACGATTTAGTTCTCTCCCAAATATAAAACCGTGAAGAAAATAATAGACAAATATAGTTTGTAAATGTGAACACACTTATTGAAGCTGAAAAAAATTCAATTTAAGAATCCTTGTTAATCCCCTCTATATTAATAGTGTAGTCCCTTATTATGTTAGTCTAACCCCATATTGTTATTGTGCCCTTACATTATTATTGTTAGTCTTACTAGATTACATTGTGGCCCACTAGTACATATCAGGCCCCATGGACTCCTATATATAGAAGTGAGGTTTTGTCATTTGTATCATCCAAGAATTATTCATTTATGTGTAATGGTATTGGAGGTTGCCCCTCGAAGTGGCTTATTTATAAGGCGTTGATATCTCTTTTCTTCTATTTTTGAGCCGGTACAACATTTGGTATCAGAGCTTTGGATTCTAGGTTTCGCTGCTCCAAACAAAGTCATTGTGGCATTTTCGCTATAATTTTTTTTCTACGAAGTTTCAGAAGCTGAAATTTTTAGGGTGCGAAGCTGAAATCCTGAGGAAGATTTTTTAAAAATTTCAGATCTTGGTTCGCAATATTTTCGGAGATATCATTTGTGGAAGTTAGGTCTTTTTTCAAGCTCCTAAACAGGTCATCGTGGAATTTTCGCTATAAAATTTTTTCTACGAAGGTTCAGAATCTGAAATTTGTATGGTGCGAAGCTGAAATCCTGAGGAAATTCTTCAAAAAATTTCAGAGCTTGGTTCGCAATATTTTTGGAGATATGATCTGTGGAAGGTAGTGCTTTTTCAGGCTCCTGAATTGCATCTCAAAGAGGTGATCGTGGGAAAGTTCAATAACTCTCTCTCTGGGCATCGGATTGAAGTGCCGTAAAAAGTGGTCGCAAGTACACAGACTGAAGTTTCTTGGCTATCAATTTCGTGAGACAAAGGACGAAACAAAGTGACACGGGCAAGTCGTACAAGTTCACTCTACTGAACCAGTCCATAATTAGGTCATTGTGGGAGATCGGACACAACTTTGTCTTGGAGAATCTAACAAAGTTAGACCTATGGGGTTCAAAAAGAGAATTCGCAGGGATATTTTAACTTTGAATTTCAAATAGCTTTCAATTGCAATTACAGAGATAATTCAATTTCAATATCGAGCTCCTCAAAGCAAGAAAAAGGTGTGTATTGTTTTTTCCGAATTGCATAAGTCTTGTTTGAAGAATCAAGTTGAATTGATTCCAAGGGAATATTGAAGAATTTTTGTCAGTAATGGATTCTATTATGCCTCAAAAAAATAATTGCATACCCATTAAGCCCTCAGAAAGCTATACTATGACGCATGAGGAGGAAGAATTGCAATATGAGATATCAAAATTACGGTACCAAGTGCAACAAATTTCGATCTTACGAAGAGCAACCAAAGATGACATAGAAGGTTTAAAAGCAAAAATGGAGGCTAATTTGGATGGTTTGAAGGATCAAATAAAATCTATTATGGATGATAAAGTAGTGGAATATCACAATGAGCATCAACAACAAGTTCTCCAACTCTCAAAGGATAACCTAGCTTTGGTGCAAAATCAAATGAAACAACCGGAAGAGCAATATCACATCAAAAGAAGTTCTGAAGCAGTCACAGAAACAAGAACTCGACAAGTACAATCAATTTCAAATTATCTCAGCAAGTGGAATAACTTTCTTGTAGAAGATTCCACATGGGACAATGAGAATTTTATACAGAAGCATCAAGAAATAATCAAGCGTTGAGGACAACACTTGTTTGAAGGAGAGGGGCATGTTAAGCCCCTATATTAATAGTGTAGTCCCTTATTATGTTAGTCTAACCCCCATATTGTTATTATTGTGCCCTTACATTATTATTGTTAGGTCGGCTAGGATTACATTGTGGCCCCATGGACTCCTATATATAGAAAGGAGGTTTTGTCATTTGTATCATCCAAGAATTGTTCACTCATGTAATGTATCGGAGGTTGCCCTCTCGAAGTGGCTTATTTCTAAGGCATTGATATCTCTTTTCTTCTATTTTTGGAGTCGTTTTTAAGAATCCTATCTACGCCTTTTTGCACCTTTTGGGGTAATTGCTAGTTAATAGATTAATTAATAGGTAAAGATGATATTCCTTTTGATTTAACAAGAGTCATCTTGTTCCTCCTTTATGTAGTTATTTGAGTGACATTCAATATATTATAGTTATCATTCATTGAAATAAATTTTGGTTTATCCAATTATTCACAAAATTAAAGTGTACATAAATAGGCATTACAACTAATTTTGTTACCAACAATGTCACTCCTCAACCACACATAATGTATGTTACACAACATTGCATAATAGACAAAATACACGTGGTAGAAATGTGCAAAGACAATGACATTGTCACCTCATGGCTCTTGTTACAAATTTAATTCATGTTATGAGATAATTGATAATGATATTCATTTAATTCAAACTAAGATCATTAATTTAATGGTTATAATGATATTTTAAAAAAATGTACATCGTTGAGAGCCAATCTTAATCTTATAAGGTTAATAATGTTTAGTCTAACTCTTCTCTCTCTCTCTCTCTCTTTCTTTTTTTCTTTCTTCGAGATATGTTTTGGTTTTTTTTATTCATTAAAAAAAAAAATTATTCAATTTTATAAATTTATTTATATATAAATATATAATTTAAGAAACAAAATAATTATAATTTTATGAAAAATTGAATAACCAAATTTCAATAGCCCACGTGGTGTAGAGCAGTCGGTGATGGGGTGCACTCTTAAGGCACTCCGTTTTGCAAGGTCATTGATTTGAAACCCGTGGGTAGGATGGGAGGAGAAAAAATAGGAAGATTAGATTTAGTCTAAACGAGCAAAAAAATAAAATAAACCAAATTTTAATAAAAATAAAATAATTAAACTACATTTAATATTTTTTATTAACATTAAAATATATAATATTATGATAAAATAATTTATAAATTCTTTACTTAATATTATCTTTACATTGAAAGACCCTCTCTAGTCTAGTGTGGAAGAGATGTTGTAATGTCTTTTTATGTAAATATTTTGACTTGATAAAATAAAAAATAAAAAAACAAAATTCAAATTATTTAAAATAAATTAAAATTTACCTTTTGTTACTGTTTTTGGTTTCTAGGTTTTGACAACCCATAGTTTTTCCAATATTATTCTTACGTTGATTATAATAACGATGATGATGATTAATGTCGACTAAGACCAATATGCTATATCAGACATTAAGAAAGTAATAGATTGATTGCGACTCTTTAATATTTTATTTCTATGATAAAAAATAAGGGAGCGAAATATTCCTAGATCACTATAGTTTTGCTGACTTAATAAGTCAAGAAGGTTGGTAGTGTGGAAAAGGTTTTGGAAATGGGAACATATATGAGTAAGAGTTGGGAAATTAAAAAAGAAAGTGTTTTTCATCTTCAACCCTCTTCATATCGTAAAGGTGAAAAACTCTTTTGTCCCAAGGTGTTTTGGGAATTGACGAACGCCCAATTTCACTTTGAAGCACATGAGAATTAGTTCTTATCTTCACAATATTCATTTATTATTAGCATTGGTCAAGACAAAAAGATAATTCTAGTTAGCAAGATTAGGATTGATCACCTCCTTATAATACCTTAACTTACTCTTCCTCTCTAATTCCATATCATCTCACAACTTTTCATTAAATTTGGAAGTAATAGTATTTTTATTATTATTCTTATTCTCCAAGATGATCTCCTCCTTCATCCCCCAATGGTCGAGCCAATACTAGGCATCCTTATGTCAACCTCACTTGAGAAAAATGTAGGGGTTTTGGTTGTTGAAATTGGCAACAAGAAATATTGAAAATGACACCCATGAGGCTTCTAGTTTAATTTTCCCTTAATTAAATTAGAAGTAAATTGTAATTCCACATCATGAGACAACTTGTATGAGTTAACTGAGTTAGAAATACTTAGTTAGCTCAATCAATTCGAGTTGAAGGTCAAAATGGAGGCATGTAGATTCCACTCTAAGTTTTAGGGGTCCAGGTACAGTTTATATTGAGTTGTAATTAGTTAACTCAATTATTTGAGTTAAAATTAGTTTAACTAATTCTAATTGAGAGATGAGCTAGTGATAGGTCTAGTGAATTAAATTTGATTTAATTCACATGCAGTGATCAATCGAATAACTGATAATTCATTATAAATAGTTGTTGCATGTCAGTTCTAAGGAAGGTCCAATTGAGATTGAAGTTAAAGGGAAGTATACTATTAGTTGTATAATCATCCAAATTATACAGGTGGTGCATGCAGACAAAAGAAGATCAAAAATAAATCATTCCTTAATTAGAGAAAATTTCATTTAAAAGGCGGAATGAAGGCACAAGTTTAATCATTGTTTTGGTGAGCACGAGTTGGTGAGACCAAACAATTATAAACACAATTTTGTGTGTGGAGCTTGAGAGAGAAAGGTGTGCAAGAGAATCTTGTGCACAAGTTGGTAGTGAGACAGTCAATAGAGTGCAGAGGTTTCTTGGGAAGGGAAATAACATTGTATTTTTTCATGTTCTTGACATAATGCAAATACAGATAGTGGGGTTTTTAGTTGAGGCTTTCCCTAGATATATCTTTGTGTTGTGTGATTGATATTATTTCTCTTTCTTGTTCATGTGATTGTGCGATTGTAATTAGTTTTTCGCAATTTGTAGAATAGATTCAGGTATTTTGTTTTAGTATATTACAAGATTAGTTGAATCTATTTATATATTTCTACATGGTATCAAAGCAAGATTTTTTTGGGTGGCAAGTTTGTCGAGTAGATCTGAAAATTTTGTGCAAAATTTTCAAAAACAAATAGCAGATCTGGATTCCTTGTGAAAATATACACAAATTTAAAACAAAATTGGTTGAAACGAAGTTTAGATGAGGGAGATCTCAATGATTTAAAATTAGCTTCTTCTTTTTTTCAGAAAAATTTGTGACGACGGGACAATTAAAACGTGCGCGAGTCAAGAACTTGTATGCACTTGAGGTATCAAATGCATGCAAAGCTTTGAGGAGCAAAGAAAAGGTTAGAGACTTTGTGGTTGAGAGGGATAATAAATTACCTCTTAACATGCAGCCTTAGAAGAAGCCTCAGAAGGTTGTGGAGCAACCACAATTGGAGAAGCGGAGAGGAGACCGAGTGGATAAATCAACTAAAGTAGAGACCTCTAATAGGGGGGAATTTCGAGCCAGGTGGGAAGATGGAGCACATGCAGCCATACCTCTAGGTGAGAGGTCGGGCAATGTGAATTCATAATCCCAAGGGAATAAAGTTGGGTAGGGTCCATTGAGATGTCTTGTATCAGGGATCATTATCTTGCTACGGGGGCCCACAATACATAGTAGTAGGATGGATCAGTAGCGATTGATGTAATCGAATGTCAAAGTGACAAAAGTCAGATACTAGAGCCCAAATCAGAGTTGAAAACAGTGCAGATGGCACAGATGCAGAGTTAACAACAACGCATATTTTTTTAGTAGAAAATGTAGTAGCTAGTAGCAGTTAGAGACTCTGAAGACATATGCATCATACTGATTCAGTTTGGATGCTCTTCAGTTTCAGAAGTTGTAGGAGAAACAACACTAGAGAGAAGTGTTGCATGCAGAACATTCCAAGGTACCAAATCAAGATAGAGTTGAATTCCTTTCTTGTTGAGAGGGAGTGTTGAAATTGGCAACACGAAATATTGAAAATGGAACCCATGAGGCCTTTGTTTTAATTTTCCCTTAATTAAATTAGAAGTAAATTGTAATTCCACACCATAGGACAACTTGTGTGAGTTAATTAAGTCAGGAAGACTTATTTAGCTCATTCAATTTGAGTTGAGGTTCAAACTAGAGGCATGTAGAGTCCACTCTAAGTTTTAGGGGGTCTAGTTACAATTTATTTTGAGTTGTAATTAGTTAACTAAATTATTTGAGTTAAAATTAGTTTAACTAGTTCCAACTAAGAGATGAATTAGTGATAGCTCCAAAAAATTAAATCTGATTTAAAATTCACATGAAATGATCAATTAGATAACTTATAATTCGCTATAAATACCTGTTGCATGTTAGTTCTAAGGAAGGCCTAGTTGAGATTGGAATTAAAGAGAAGTATACTATCAGTTGTATAATCATCCAAATTGTACAGGTGGTGCATGCAGTCAGAAGATGACCTAAAATAAATCATTCCTTAATTAGAGAAAATTTCCTTTAAAAGGAGGAATGAAGGCACAAGTTTAATCATTGTTTTTTTGAGCACGAGTTGGTGAGACCAAAAAATAAAAAGCAGAAGTTTGTGCATGGAGCTTGTCAGAGAAAGGTGTGCAAGAGAAATTTGTGCACAGGTTGGTAGTGAGATAGTAAATAGAGTGCAAAGGTTTCTCGGGAAGGGAAATAACATTGTATTGTTTCATGTTCTTGACTTAATGCAAATACAGATAATGGGGTTTTTACTGAGGCTTTCCCCAGATACATCTTTGTGTTGTGCTATTGATATTCTTTCTCTTTCTTGTTCATGTGATTGTGCGATCATAATTGGTTTTCCACAATTTGTAGAATAGATTAAGGTATTTTGTTTTAGCATATTACAAGATCATTTGAATCTATATAGATATTTCTACATTGGCTAGAGTTAGAAGCAATTTTGGGGAACCTCTTGGCTTCCATGTTGTACAATTTTTTCTTATACATCAAATATATTTTTATATAGTTCTCTTTCTCTCTTTATATATATTTTGGATTAAATGAGGGAATGCATGCATTTGCCTTGGGGATTTAAAATCAACCACATTGGTTGTCAGAGAAATCACCCTGGACAACCAGTTGGCTACAAGTGTTTAGCCCATGTGTGAAATTAGAAGGAATAAAGGATGTGTGGGGAAAGTCAATATAATTTTATAATATTTTAGCAATCATTTTTCTTTAAGGGGAGGAGTTGGATTGGATGAAGAATCAATAGATTTTCAGTTTTGATTAGGGTTGATTTATGAAGGTTTTATTTGGAATCTTAACATAGTCATTAGTTTAATATGCTAGGTATGTATAACATTGTTTACATGGATTAAATTTCATATTTATATTTTCCTTAAAATTCACTACTAGATAAATTAACACAATATTTTAAGATAAGTATAAAAACACTTCACATCATATAATATTTAAATATTTAAAGAATGATTAACATTACTTAACACACATATGAATATGAACAAAATGTCTTATTATTGCATTTATCAATACATGGAAAATGTCATTAAGACGTCGAATAAAGAAAAAACAGGCTGTACTTGAGCAAAAACCAGTAATATTCTCTTTATTCTAAGAAATATTTATGTTTTGATGAGATTATTTTCATCAAAATAAAGATGTGGATTTTCTATCGAAGTTGATTATTTTCTCAATAGTATACTCTGCCCACACTACATAGAATACCAAATGTGATTGTTGAGGAAAACATAAGGCAAAGCTAAAAGAAAACCAAAAAAGTCCTACAAAATGATCAAAACGTTTATGCTCAAAGAGAAAATAAAATTATAGTACATAAAATAGTGCATAAAAATTCAAAAAAATTTAGGCTTTAAAATTGTTACTTGTGCATGGAATTTTTAGGCTTTAAAATAGTTACCTATGTATTTTAAAATGGTTACCTTTGTATTCAATGCAATTTTTAGGCTTTAAAATTGTTTCATGTTTACTACATGCAAGGAAAAATAAAATTACTGTAGAAAAGAGTGCAAAATAAAAATTCAATAATTTTTAGGCTTTAAAATTGTTACCTATCTACTCCACATAGGGGATTGCAAGGGATGTTGAAGTAGAAGAATAATTTATGATGGTGAATCTGTTCTTAACATCGATTTGCAACAACACGAATGGGCTTTGAAGTTTACCTAAGCAATCGAAGTTGAAGAGTGAAGACCAACCAAACTTGAACAACAAAGCCTTTTTCTAGGTTGCTTCCCTGCTTTCCTATACCCTCCTATCCCTTTCCTCACTTGCTTCCTTTCTTTCATGTGCCTTACTTCCAAATATCTTGTCGTTGCCTTGTTTTTCGATTTAATTCCATCATCCATCCCCACAACGGGCTTGCAACACTTACAAATTCGAAGTTCAGTTTTTTGGCCTCAAACGATAGTGTTGTTGTTTCCACCTGCTCTCAACCTCCGTCACATTAACCTTGGATAATTGATTAAGAAGAATAAAATAGATAATGGTTGGGACGACGAGTTTATATTTTGTGATAGGTGGCCAAACTATGATAGGTGGTGGCAGCGAGTGTTATGAAAACAACTCCAAAAATAGAAGAAAAGAGATATCAACGCCTTAGAAATCAGCCACTTCAAGGGGGAAACCTCCAATACATTACATAAGTGAACAATTCTTAGATGATACAAATGACCAAAACCTCCTTCTATATATAGGATTCCATGGGCCCACAATATAATCCTAGCCGACCTAACAATAACAATGTAAGGGCACAATAATAATAATATTGGGGTTAAGGGGTACAACAATAAAAATAAGGGGGCTACACTAATAACAATAAGGGACTAAACTAGTAATATAGGGACCTAACATGCCCCTCTCCTTCAAAAAATTATTGTCCTCAACGCTTGAGTAGCTCTGGGTGCTTCTATATAAAATTCTCATCCTCCCATGTAGAATCTCGCATAAGTGTTCTTCCACTGATGAGATAGTTTGAAATTGATCGATTTTGTAGTCAGTTTATTTCGTTTTCCGTGATCTCAAAGTTCCAATATGATTTTTCCTTCCTCATAAAGTTTTAGGAAATATTGTTTGAACTGAAATTTTTTCACCTATGTCTTCTTTTAAGCATGAAAACATGGAAAACTAGATGCACTGATTGAGAAGCAGTAGCTCCAATTCGTTCGGTGTAGTACCAATCTTTTGCAACACCTTGTAAGGACCATAGTGCTTTGGCGATAATTTATTATCCTTCTTAGCTTGCTTAAGGGACATTTTTTTGTATGGTTGTAGCCGTAAAAATACCCAGTCTCCTACATCAAAACTTCTCTCACTGCAATGTTGATCTGCTTGTTGTTTCATTCGATTTTGTGCCAAATTTAAGTTATCCTTTAAGAGTTGGAGAACTTCTTGTTGATGCTCGATGTGATCTTCCACTGCTTGAACCTTAGAATTTTCTCTTAAAGAAGATGTGACGGACAGTGGATGATATCCATAAATTTCCATAAATGGGGTCATTTTTGATATAGTATGGAAGGAACTGTTATACCACCATTCAGCGAGAGGTAACCACTTGACCCATTGTGTTTATTTATCAGATACAAAACAACGAAGATATCCTTCCAACCATTTATTCATTATCTCAGTTTGACCATCGGATTGAGGATGATAAGATGAGCTATGAACTAATTGAGTACCCAAACAAGAAAATAACTCTGTCCAAAAATTTCCAGTAAAAATAGGATCTTTGTCGCTCACAATAACCTTTGGGTTTCTATGTAGCTTTTGAATTGTGTCCATAAATGTAGTAGCAACTATACTTGCTTTAAATGGATGAGATAATGCACAAAAGTGTGCATACTTGGTAAGTCTATCCACTACCACCATGATGAAACTCTTTCCTTCGAACTTAGGTAAACCTGTGATAAAATCCATTGAAATCTCCTCCCAACGTTGACTTGGAATGGATAAAGGTTGTAGAAGACCCGGGGTCTTAATTGTCTCAACTTTATTTTTCTAGCAAAGCAAACATTCCGCCACAAAATTTTGAATATCAAATTTAAGGACATCCCAAAAAAAATCTTTCTTCACCCTGTCGTAAGTTTTTAAAAATCTTGAGTGTCCTCCTAAAGGAGAAGTGTGCAATTCAAAAAGAATCTTTTGTTTTAGTTGGGAATTATTACAAAGATATAACCGATATTTGTACCATAAGGAATCATTTTTCCAACTAAATGTATCAGATGTACTAGGATCTTGCTGCAACTTTTGAATGAGTGTCCACACTTCTTCTTCCTTCTTCCATTCATCCCTTGCTTCGATTATCCAATCTGGTTGGATAATAGAAATGGCACAAAGAAATGCTTCCACCTCTTCATCCTTTCTTGAGAGTGCATCTGCAACAACATTTAGCTTCTCTTTTTTGTAGATGATTTTAAAGTCATAAAACAACATCTCTGTGACCCATTTTTGCTGCTCTTCTGAAGATAGTCTTTGTTCGAAAAAGTGTTTAAGACTATCATAATCAATTTTTACCTTGAAGTGTCTTCCCATTAAGTAAGGTCGCCATTTATTTAGTGCATGTAGTATTGGAAATATTTCCTTCTCATAAATAGCATTCTGTAAATACTTTCCTTTGATTGGATGACTTTCAAAAGCAATGAGTCTTCCTTCTTCAATTAAAACAACACCAATTCCATTTCTCGAGGCATCACATTCCATAATAAAGGTTTTTGTGAAGTTATCTCGGCGAAGCACACCTGTTAGGAACATTGCCTCTTAAGATGTTCAAAGGCCTTAGTTGCTTCAGAGTCCATGAAAATGCATCTTTATTCAATAATATTGTTAGAGGTGATGATATTCTCCCATAATTCTTAACAAACTTGCGATAATACCCTGTTAACCTGAGAAATACATGCAAATGCTTTATGGTTGTGGGGACTTTCCATTACTTAATGGCTTTAATTTTGTTAGGGTCTACCTTAACACCCTCGTGAGATACAATATGACCTAGATATTACACCTCTTGTACTCCAAAGAAACATTTGGATGTTTTTTCATATAATTGTTTCTCCTCCAATAGTTTGAGCACCCTGTCAACATGTTGAACATGATCCTTCCAAGACCTGTTGTATATTAGTATATCATCAAAAAATACTAGCACAAATTTTCTAAGGAAGGGTTTGAAAATGGAAATCATCAACCCTTGAAATGTAGAAGGTGCATTGGTAAGGCCAAAAGGCATGACCAAAAATTCATCATGACCCTCATGAGTTCTTAATGCTATTTTTCGAATATCTTCAGTCTTCATTCTAATTTGATGATATCCTGAACGAAGATCCAACTTGGTAAAACAAAATGCTCCATGTAATTCATCCAATAATTCATCAATCATAGGAATGGGAAATTTATCTTTAATGGTGAGCTTATTGAGCTCCCTATAATCCGGACACATGCGCCATGATCCATCCTTCTTGTGCACCAATAATACTGGAGCAAAGAAAGAACTTTGACTAGGTTGAATTATACTAGCCTCTAACATTTCTACAATCATATGTTCAATTTCTCTCTTTTGGAAATAAGGATATCTGTAAGGCCTAATGTTTGGAGGAACACTTCCAGGAATCAAATGAATAGCATGATCATGATCACGAATAGGTGGGAGTCTTTTAGGAGTTTCAAACACCTTGGAATGACTATTCAAGACTTTTTGGAGATTTGGAGAATAGATGATTTTGATGTTGGAACTTCTAGTGAGAATAATTGTGCACATTCATTTTTATTTATTCAAAATATTTGTCATGACATTAGAGCTTATTATCTTTCCCGGCTTCCCTGCAATACCCCGTAATTTGACTTCCTTTCCTTCTAAAAAAAATTCAAGAAAAGTTCTTGAAAATTAAAATCTACCGTCCCCAAAGATTGTAACCATTGTACTCCTAGTACAACATCAGCACCTCCCATAGAAATGGAAAGCATTGGACTAGTCAATACATATTACCCCATGGTTAGCTTGATATTATGGCATTTTCCAGAGAAATTTATAGTTCTTCCATTTGCAACCATCACTTGACATTCTGGTGTTGGGTATAGGAAACCATTTAATTCCTTGGCTACCTTACAATGAATAAAATTATGGGTGCTACCTGAATCAATCAACACTATTACCTTTTTCTTCTTGATATGTCCTTATATCTTGAGAGTTTGAGGAGTGGTAATTTCCGCAAATGCATTACACGATATGGTCTGACTCATTTTCCTTTCTAGGGTTGGTTCCTGGTGCATATCCTCTTCTTTTCAAGATTCTTGTTCATTTTCTTCTTCCTCTTCACAATCTATGTAACATAATTTCTTCTTAGCACACTTATGACCTTTATTGTATTTGATATCACAACTGTAGCAAATCCCTTTTTCTCTTTTTTCTTCCAATTGTTGTGGTGTCAACCTTGTAGGTTTTGGAAGTCTAGGAGTAGAACCACTTCCATCTTTATATATGTGAGTGGTAGGCTTCCTTGTCGCCATAAGTTTACATTCAATTTTTTTTTCCAACCTGAATGCCTTTTCCAATAAATCAGGTTCCCAAATGTGCACTTCATGTTGGATGTTATCCTTTAAAGTCCCCATGAAGACATCAATCCTATGTTCCTCTGGAATATCAATTACCCTT
Source organism: Pinus albicaulis (assembly GCA_034641835.2). NCBI lineage: Eukaryota > Viridiplantae > Streptophyta > Pinopsida > Pinales > Pinaceae > Pinus > Pinus albicaulis. Next base: position 288,197,957 of record CM076578.1, on the reverse strand, counting down.
ATATTCAATTTTTGGAATTCCTTAATGTGCTCCACTACTAAACCCTTTTGTTTGAGATTTATCAATTGGCTAAAGAAGGTGTTTCTTTTTGTATCCTCATAATGTGCTATCATTTCCTCCGTAAAAATTGACCAAGTGACAATTTTTTTATGGGAGCAAAGCCATCGATACCATACAAATGTATTTTGTTCTAAATGTAAAGCTGCAATGCATACCTTTTATGTGTTTTGCACATTATTGAGATCAAAATATTACTCCATCTGTAGTATCCATGTTATGGGATCCTTGCCATCAAAATTCCTCATATCCATCTTTGGAATATGGTGGTTCTTCCATCCAACATTAGAGTTTATGAAATCACGATTAATTTTTATTTTGTTCTCATCATGAGTTTCCTCTACTAGCTTTTCGCCATTAGGAAACATTTCTTGTATCAAATTTTCCAAACCTTCGATGTATACTTTTAGATCATTCTTCATGTTTTCCATGTTGTATTTCATTTTTTCATCGATCTTCTTTTCCATGTCATCCATCTTAGCTTCCATGCCATCCATCTTAGCTTCCATGCCCACTTCCATGCCATCCATCTTATCTTCCAAACCATTCATCTTAGCTTCCACACCTTTCTTCAAACCATTCATCTTCATTTCCATGCCTTTCTTCAAACCATTCATCTTCGTTTCCATGCCTTTCTTCAAAAATTCCATTTCATTTTTTGTTGCTCTTTGCAATAGCGAAATTTGGTGCACTTGCTCTTGTAATTTTGATATCTCATGTTGTGTTTCTTCGTCTTCATGAGTCATAATAGAGCCTTATAAAGGCTTAATGGGTGTTGAATTCTTTTTAGGGGGCATTTTAGAACCCAATACTCATAACTATTCTTCAATATTCCTTTGGAATAAACTATTTTTTTTCAAACGAGACTTATGTAATTCGAAAAAAATACACACCTTTTTCTTGCTTTTGAGGAGCTCGATATTGAAACTGAATTATCTCTATGATTTCGGATCTTCAATATCTGAAATTAGGCTCTAAAGTATCCCTCTGAATCTTGTTTCGAATGCCACAGGTATGACCTGATTTGGTTTCTTCAAGACAAAGTTATGCCCAATTTTCCACGATGACCTAATTATCGACTGGTTCAGTAGAGCGAACTTGTAGGACTTGCCACGTGTCACTATTTCCTCCTTTGGCTCTGAAATTGATATACCAAAAACTACAGTCCGTGTACTTGCGGCCAATTTTTACAGAATCGCAATCCGACGATCAGAGAGAGATTTATGATGTTTTTCCCACGGTCACCTCTTTGAGATGAAATTCGGAAGCCTAAAAAAATCCTAACTTCCACAGATCATATCTCCAAGAATATTGCGAACCAAGATCTGAAATTTTTACAGGAGGTTCCTTAGGATTTCGGCTTGGTAATATAAACATTTCAGCTTCTGAAACTTCCTATACGAAATTTTATAGCAAAAATTCCACGATGACCTATTTTAGTTGAAATTTGAGAGCCTGAAAAAACCCTAACTTCCCCAGATCAAATCTCCGAAAATATTGCGAACCAAGATCTGAAAATTTTACAGGAGGTTCCCCAGGATTTCAGCTTCGTGATGTACAAATTTCAGCTTTTGAACCTTTGTTGAAAAAATTTATTGCAAAAATGCCACGATGACCTGTTTGGAGCAGCGAAACCCCAGAATCCAAAGCTCTAATACCAAATGTTATGAAACCAGCTCCAAAAATAGAAGAAAGGAGAGATCAACGCCTTAGAAATCAGCGACTTCGAGGGGACATCCTCCAATACATTACATAAGTGAACAATTCTTGGATGATACAAATGACCAAAACCTCCTTCTATATATAGGAGTCCATAGGCCCACAATATAATCCTAGCTGACCTAACAATAACAATGTAAGGGCACAATAATAATAATATTGGGGTTACAGGGGTACAAGAATAACAATAAGGGGGCTACACTAATAACAACAAGGGACTAAACTAGTAATATAGGGACTTAACATCGAGTAGTTGAGAGGTGGCATCAAGACGGTGACACAATTGCATGGCAAGGCTGTAAGTGAAACTTGGGATGAAATGTGTTTCGAGACAAATTAATTTTACATAAAATGTTATGAACTAATGCTAGCCAATGCTAGTCAGCTTCGTCTTTAATTCATGTTAAAATTACCCTAAATTTATTTGAAAAGTGATTTTTTCTCTGTAATAAGACTCCAAAGAGTTCAGTATGTATGATTGGCCAGTTAAAAAACCTGTCAAATTTAATATGTTGGAAAACACATTTACGAAATATAAATAGAAAACCTTAGGTTAAAATTATCGTTTTAATGGAAAGAAATGCAAGGGAGAGCGACATCGATCACTATATATCTGATACTTTCGGAAGGTATAATAAACAACAGTGGCCCAATGCTTTGTTCTCATAGTTTAAGTCAAATTAATTACAAAAACTCCTGCTTGCTTTATATTATTTCTTCCCATTTTTAATATTACAATTTTGATTCATGTTATGAGAAAATTGATAATGATATTCATTTAATTCAAACTAAGATCACTAGTTCATGGGTTATAATGATATTTTAAAAAAATGCTTATAGTTGTGAGTGAATCTTAAACTTATAATATTAATAATGTTTAGTATAATTCTAATCGTTAATAATGTTTAGTCTAACTATAATTTTTTTATTTTTTTTATATTGATTATTATTATTATTATTCAAAATCTTGTAAGATTTAGAAATTTGAATAACAATTTTTCTAAGGGATTAAATTTATTTATATATAAAAATACAATTCAAACATAAAAAATTGCAAACTTTTGAAAAATTAAATAACCAATTTCTAATAAAATATAAAATAATTAAATTATATTTAATATTTTTTCTATTAATATTAAAATATATAATATTATGATAAAATAATTGATAAGTTCTTTACTTAATATTATTTTTATATTGAGAGGCTTTCCATATTGAGTCAATAAAATAAAAGTAAAAAGTAAATTCAAATTATTTACAATAAACCAAAATTTACTTTTTGTTACGGTTTTTGGGTTCCAAGTTTTGACAACGCATAATTTTGCCATAGTTTTTCCAATCATATTCTTATGTTGATGATAACGATGATGGTGATTAATATCCACTAAGACCAATATGGTCTTTCTAATCTTAAGAAAGTAAAGATTGGTTGAGACTCTTTAATATTTTATTTCTATGATAAAAAAAAAGGAAGAGAATTGTTCCTAGATCACTATAGTTTTGCTAACTTAACAAGTCAAGAAGGTTGGTAGTGTGGCAAAGGTTTTGGAAATGAGAACGAATATGAGTAAGATCCGAACAATCCAAGAGAAAGTGATTTTCATCTTCAACCCTTTTAGTATCGCAAATGTGACAAAATATTTCATCTCAAGGTGTTTTGGGAATTGACCAACACCAGATTTCACTTCAAAGCTCATGAGAATTAGTTCTTATCTTCACAATGTTAGGGTTTATTACCTCCTTATAATACCTTAGCTTTCTCTTTCCCTCTAACTCCTTATCATCCCACAACTTATCCTTAATTTTGAAAGTGATAGTATTTTTAGTATTATCCTTATTTTCCAAGATGATCTCCACCTTTATCCCCCAATGGTCGAACCAAGACTGGGCATCCTTATGCCAACCTTGCTTGAGCCGAAGGTGGGGCTTTTGGCTAGAGTTAGAAGCAATTTTGGGGATCCTCTTGGCTTCCATGTTGTAAAGCTTTTTTTTTATACATTAAGAATATTTTTATATAACTCTCTCTCTCTCTCTTTCTATATATATATATATATATGGTAGTCTAACTTATAGATGAAATAACCTTTTTCACTGGAATCTAACAGTACAATTTCAAGCAAGATTGTGTGTTTTTAAAGTTTAAAATATGTTTTTGAATGCATAAATGGATTCGACACTTTGAAAGACCCACATGGTACTCAAATTCTATAGATTAAACAACTTAAATTTGCGTTTCTAAAACTCTTTGCGATATTTTGCTTAAAATTAACAAAAAAAAAACTCTTAAAAATGCCATTTTGTCTACAAGTTAAACTACACATACATTATTTTTTTAAAACAACTTAGGTCTATCTAAACTCCATATTTATTAACCTCCAGATCAAATCTCTCGAAATGGAAATCTTTATTCAAGTTTTGCTCCAATGCATAAATGGATTCGACACTTTGAAAGACCCACGTGGTACTCAAATTCTATAGATTAAACAACTTAAATTTGTGTTTCTAAAACTCTTTGCGATATTTTGTTTAAAATTAACAAAAAAAAACTATTAAAAATGCCATTTTTTCTACAAGTTAAACTACACACATATATTATTTTTTTAGTATAAATAAAATTGTAGTAGTTAGGCACTCCTAAAGACCCAAATTAATTTTCAATTTAGAGAGTGAGATTGCAAAAATCAACAATATGAACAATTATCCGAGCAAATAGGACAAAAATAGCCCAAATTATGAAAGCATTGAATCTAGGGGAAAACAACGACACTGTGAATTTGAATGATGATCAACCTGCCCTCCTGTTTGGTCCAAAGATTGAGGGAAAGTTTCAGGAAGGGGTAGTTCCACCTTTTTATATCAGTCTCAACATTCATGAAAAAATACTCCACAATGCCATGCATGATTCTGGAGCATCACACAATTTAATGCCTAAGGTGGTGATGGAAAGATTAGGTCTAGAGATAACCGGCCCTTACAAAGATTTGTATTCGTTTGACTCTAGTAGAGTAAAATGCCTAGGTCTAATCAAAGACTTGTGTGTTAGCCTCACCCAGATTCCTGCTAAATGTATGGTCATGGATGCGGTGGTAGCAGATGTGCCACCCAAGTATGGCATGCTACTGTCAAGATCATGGGGAGCCAAACTGCAAGGAACGATGCAGATGGATTGCTCATATGCTACTATCCCTATATTTTGCCAACTTAGAAGACTGTATAGAGAGTCCCAGATGAAATTCCTAGTCAGTAGCCCCGAGAAACCTGAAAATTCACCATTATACTCTGTACACACAGACCTAGATTCTTTCATTCTTTATAACGACCCATCCTTAGGAGAGCCAGCGTCAGAAAACAGAAATAAAAACGATAACATAGAGCCCATGGAATTTAACATAATGGCTACCCTAGAAGAATACGATGAAGAAGACCATGGGCAGAGTACTCAAAACGAAACTCAAAGTAAACAGGAAACACAATGCATTCAACCTACCAGTCACTCCCCTCAAACCTACCCACCACGTGAAGAACAAGACGATTCACAACATAGCACAGACCCCACAACGCAATATAATGGCGAACCCCTGTGGGAAATGAATTTCGATGGGTCCTGTACTAGGAAAACTGCCGAAGCAGGGGTGTGGTTATGTAACGTAGAGAGTGATTATGCGGAGTCGCCATTATGTTGGGGTTCCCATGTTTTGGCCAGGTTGGCAAGACCAAAAGATGAGACAACATAGAACCACTTTCAGACCTTAGAATCTAGCCCTCCTAGGTCCAGAGAGGGATCTCTCTATATGAGTCAAAGTGTATGTCCTTGAGGCTCTAAGTTATGATTTTAGGCTAGTTATATGCATAGGGTTTGTTTGTTTGTTTATGTTTGGTTGTTGGGAATCAGGAAAGAAGGGTCCAATATAAGACAAGGATGAGCAAAGAGGAAATTAGGCAAAAGTAGATAACTCAGAGAACATCAAGGCCATTGGGCGATGGAGTCAAGAAAAGATTTACTTGTGTTCAATGTGCAAGCTTTCAGTTGGGCTAGTCATCCAGAGAATTTGGATCTTAAAGATAATATTTGGGATGGGACATTAAGGACTAAAAATGAAAGGAGAATAACCATCCAATTCTGTCTATAGATCAGGTTAGAGGTCATTTAACTCCAGACCTGCTTGGACAAGATCAGAGGCAATACAAGGGATCTTAGAAAGGCTTAATTGGGGTGGAAAGATCCTAGTGAGGCAGAGACAGGGTTCTAGACCTCCCAGTGTTCTCAACTCATCCAACTAAATCCTAACAAGAACATCTAAACATAGATTTCTTCAATTCATAAATCAGAGAGCATGCAATGGCATCCACTACACTAGTTAAATCAATTGAAATCAATATTTAGATACACATAAAAGTAGAAAACATAAAGGCTGGGAGAGTAGCAACATAAGGTACCTATCAAGGGTAAATCTTATGCCAAACTTCTGATTTACTGATCCATAGCTCCAATTCTGTCTCTGGACCTAGGAGGGCTAGATTCTAAGGTCTGAAAGTGGTTCTATGTTGTCTCATCTTTTGGTCTTGCCAACCTGGCCAAAACATGGGAACCCCAACATAATGGCGACTCCGCATAATCACTCTCTACGTTACGTAACCACACCCCTTCTCCGACAGTTTTCCTAGTACAGGACCCATCGAAAATCATTTCCCACAGGGGTTCGCCATTATATTGCGTTGTGGGGCCTGTGCTAGGTTGTGAATCGTCTTGTTCTTCACGTGGTGGGTAGGTTTGACGGGAGTGACTGGTAGGTTGAATGCATTGTGTTTCATGTTTACTTTGAGTTTCGTTTTGAGTACTTTGCCCATGGTCTTCTTCATCGTATTCTTCTAGGGTAGCCATTATGTTAAATGCCATGGGCTCTATGTTATCGTTTGTATTTCTGTTTTCTGACGCTGGCTCTCCTAAGGATGGGTCGTTATAAAGAATGAAATAATCCAGGTCTGTGTGTACAGAGTATAATGGTGAATTTTCAGGTTTCTCGGGGCTACTGACTAGGAATTTCATCTGGGACTCTCTATACAGTCTTCTAAGTTGGCCAAATATGGGGACAGTGGCATACGAGCCATCACATATGCATCGTTCATGGGATACGGCTCCCATGATCTTGACGGTAGCATGCCATACTTGGGTGGCACATCTGCTTTCCCACCACATCCATGGCTCCCTTATATTCATGAGGAATGCAGGTGAGGCTAACACACAGAGTCTTCCCCCAGTGAAAAGGGATTAGACCTGGGCAATTTGCTACTCTTGGGAGTCAAACGAATATAGATCTTTATAAGGTCGTGTTATCTCTAGGCCTAGCTTTTCCATCACTACCTTAGGCATTAAATTGTGTGATGCTCCAGAATCATGCATAGCATTATGGAGTATTTTGTCATGAATGTTGAGACTGATATAAAAAGGTGGAACTACCCCTTCCTGAAACTTTCCCTCAATCTTTGGACCAAACAGGAGGGCAGGTTGATCATCATTCAAATTCACAGTGTCTTTGTTTTCCCCTAGATTCAACGCTTTCATAATTTGGCCTTTATATACATCCTGAGTGGCCAGCTCAGATAATGGTACAGAGATTTTGATTTTTGCAATATCACTCTCTAAATTGAAAGTGGACTGGGTCTTTGGAGTGCCTAACTCTGTTTTATTTGCTACTGCCTTAGCAGTACTAGCACTTCAGTTAGTACTCCTGATATAATTGTTCCTAACCCTGTACATAGTGAGAGTTACCCAAAATAATGGCGTATTGCCTCTGATCTTGTCCAAGCAGGTCTGTAGTTAAATGACCTCTGACCTGATCTATAGACGGAATTGGATGGTTCTTCTCCTTTCATTTTCAGTCCTTAATGTCCCATCCCAAATATTATCTTTAAGATCCAAATGCTTTGGATGACTAGCCCAACTAAAAGATTGCACATTGAACACAAGTAAATCCTTTCTTGACTCCATCGCCCAATGGCCTTGATGTTCTCTAAGTTATCTAATTTTTCCTAATTTCCTCTTTTCTCATCCTTGTCTTATATTGGACCCTTCTTTCTTGATTCCCAACAACCAAACATAAAAAAACAAACAAACCCTGTGCATATAACTAGCCTAAAATCATAACTTAGAGCCTAAAGGACATACACTTTGACTCATATAGAGAGATCCCTCTCTGGACCTAGGAGGGCTAGATCCTAAGGTCTGAAAGTGGTTCTATGTTGTCTCATCTTTTGGTCTTGCCAACTTGGCCAAAACATGGGAACCCCAACATAATGGCGACTCTGCATAATCACTCTCTACGTTACGTAACCAGACCCCTGCTCCGGCTGTTTTCCTAGTACAGGACCCATCGAAATTCATTTCCCACAGGGGTTCGCCATTATATTGCGTTGTGGGGTCTGTGCTAGGTTGTGAATCGTCTTGTTCTTCACGTGGTGGGTAGGTTTTAGGGGAGTGAATGGTAGGTTGAATGCATTGTGTTTCCTGTTTACTTTGAGTTTCGTTTTGAGTACTCTGCCCATGGTCTTCTTCATCGTATTATTCTAGGGTAGCCATTATGTTAAAGTCCATGGGCTCTATGTTATCATTTGTATTTCTGTTTTTCGACGCTGGCTCTCCTAAGGATGGGTCATTATAAAGAATGAAAGAATCTAGGTCTGTGTGTATAGAGTATAATGGTGAATTTTCAGGTTTCTCGGGGCTACTGACTAGGAATTTCATCTGGGACTCTCTATACAGTCTTCTAAATTGGCCAAATATAGGGATAGTGGCATATGAGCCATCCATCTTTATCGTTCCTTGCAGTTTGGCTCCCCATGATCTTGACAGTAGCATGCCATACTTGGGTGGCACATCTGCTACCACCACATCCATGACCATACAACACCTATGGACTCTTCTAGAAGGCACTGGCCATGTGCAGATTCTTGGAACAATAAGAATTCCACTCCCAGGTGACCAACACACCCTTGAATGTCGGGAAGTGCACTGCAGTGCACCCTTACATGGAGGAATTGGCACTGCAACATAGTTAGTTCCTTGCAAATGAGAGTTGGTGAGTCAGTGGGTCATATAACATATACTTCAAACCTTGGAAATCTCACAATAGAAGCCACGAATGAAATGTTATTCACTTAGGGCATATAGCAAATGATATTAAGGGGATGATAGACCCTATTCATTGGTCCCGGGGATGATGTCCAGTTTGACCAGGTCTTGGGGGATGATGCGCAAATTGACCTATAACAGTTGCCCCCTAAAGCATGAAGTAAAAATAATAATACTATTTGGATGAGATGCTTTACGATGTGATGAGTCAGAAATGAAGTGGATGATGACCTGCATCAATATTACAATACATTACATCATGATATTTTCATCTTGATCACGAATTTTCGAGGGAGGCATTCTCATGCTCAGCACATAAACTATCTAATAACATGTACATATTCAGAAAGTTGTATACATTGGAATTTTTCCCAATATAGACATGCCTATAGATATAGGCCCATGTTCGGATGACGATCTATATGTAAAGCCATCGTACAGATGATGTGTACAACAATCCTGAAATTGCAGCCTGGATGAATGAAACTAGATCTAGGGTCTTCTTATCTTGTTCACTCGATCATTCAGATAAAAGTCCATCCATGCGAATATGTGATTTGAAGTCGAACATGGGAAGACATTGTCTGATTACCATCTAATGATGTGAGTTGTTAACAAATGCGAGAAAACCACCATTGATGTTAATGGCTCTCAAGGTACTACAGTACAATTTGCAAGGCGTGAATAGATGATTTGATGTCGAATGACAAACAAAATCTTTCTGTGAAAGGTCAGGAAGCGAGAAACTTGTCGATGATGTAACAAGCCTCAGGGTACTGGAAGATGTTTCTAAGAAAGCTTCCTGGATAATGAGTTGATGTTGACATGAAGCAAATTTATCATGAAATGGGAGTTACTGATTTTAGAGACAAAATGTGAATTGATACAGCAATGTCCAGGGATGAATGTCATGAAAATGAAGGTTTATAAGTATTGCAGAAGGATGAGGATTTTACTGGATGAATTCTCTTGAAAATATTGACAAAATTGAGATGAGTTGGGAGCATTGACCCAAAATCGAAGTGAAGGTATAATGAACCATACGTATGAATGAACCATCAAGAATTTTACCCAACCTAAAGGTCACGATGATGGAGTGAAAGTGTCATGTTCAAGAGTGGCCTGCTACCATAAAGTGTTCTATTCATTTTCCCAAATTTTCCCAGGTCATTTTTCGACCAGTACCTTTTTATTTTTTAACAAGCTCGAGGAGGGTAACATATGCTTGATCTATAATTCAACCCTTTGGTCGAATCCATCGCTATTTAATAATTTAATGAGTCTAGCAATAAATGAAACTTGATTATTCCCATGATCGACAAGTCCGTTGCTATTTTATGTTTTAACGAGCCTAATGACAGTGACAACTCGATTCCTTTTCATATTTAGAGAGTTTGAAAAAGAGGACAAAAGAAAAACTCCATGAGTCCTTTTTTGTAAATTTGTTGCTCAGGTAAGAAATAATGTAAAATGATACCTAATAAAACCTCTTAGCTATATTCGATTAAGGTTTTCCCTTTTCGTAAATAATCTATCTCAGTTTGGAAAAGGGTTAAACTTATATTGAGTAGATGTCGCTTCATTTACTTTTACGAGCTAAAAAAGACAAGTGCTCGACAATATTTTCACATTATCGGAGTCTGAAAAGAACTAAAAGAAGACTCCATGGGTTCCTTTTTCACTATTATCGAAGCTCGAAAAAGAGATAAAAGTGCGCTTCAAGTCCTTTTGCATTTTTATCAAAGCTCGAAAAATAAGGATAAAAGTATGCTTTGTGGTCAAATCGTTCTTGAATAAGTGTGCAAAACTAATCCGTTGTATCAACTGTAAAACTTGTTTAGAAAATCATTAAACAAATTTAAAACACCTGTTTCATAGAAAAATTTAATAAAAACCATAGTCACAACATCTTGGAATGGTAAAAACTCTTTTAATTAGTCAATTTAATTATTTTGAATCATATTTAATGTTGTGACTATGGTTTTTATTCATTTTTGCTATTAAACATGTATTTTTAATCCGTTTGATGGCTTTTTGAACATGTTTTACATTTGATACATCAGATTAGTCGTGCACACTTATTCAATAATGATTTGACCACAAAGCATACTTTTATCCTTATTTTTCGAGCTTTGATAAAAATGAAAAAGGACTTGAAGCACACTTTTATCTCTTTTTTGAGCTTTGATAACAATGAAAAAGGAACCCTTGGAGTCTTCTTTTAGCTCTTTTCAGACTCCGATAATGTGAAAATATTACCGAGCACTTGTCTTTTCGAGCTTGTAAAAGTAAATGATGACATCTACTCAGTATAAGTTTAACCCTTTTCTGGACTGAGATAGATTATTTACGAAAGGGGAAAACCTTAATCAAACATGGCTAAGAGTTTTTCTTAGGTATCATTTTACACTTTTTCGGACCTCAGCGAAAAATTTATGAAAAAGGACTCATGGAGATTTTCTTTTTTCCTCTTTTCCAAACTCTCTAAATATGAAAAAGGACAGGGCTATTGCTGTCGTTAGTCTCGTTAAAATATAAAATAGCGACGGACTTGTCGATCATGGCAAGAATAGAGTTTCATTTATTGCTAAACTCGTTAAGTTATTAAGTAACGATGGATTCACCCGAAGGGTTGAATTATAGATCAAGCATATGTTACCCTCCTCAAGCTTGTTAAAAAATAAAGAGGTAATGGTCGACAAATGACTGGGCAAAATTTGCGAAAAAGAACATAACACTTTATGGTAGCAGGTTGATCTTGAACATGACACTTTCACTCCATCATCGTGACCTTTGGGTTGGGTAATCTTCTTGATGGTTCATTCATACCTATGGTTCATCATACCTTCACTTCGGTTTTGGATCAATGCTGCCAACTCATCTCAGTGTCGCCAATATGTTCAAGAGAAGTCATCTAGTAAAATCCTCATCCTTCTGCAATACTCATAAACCTTCATTTTCATGAAATTCATCCCTGAACACTTCTATATCAAGTCACATTTTGTCTCCAAAATTAGTAACTCTTGTTTCGCGATAAAGTCACTTCTTGTTGACATAAGCTCATTATCCGGGAAGTTTGCTTAGGAACATCTTCCAGTACCCTGAGGCTTGTTACATCATCGACAAGTTTCTCACCTCCAGACTTTTGACCAAAATATTTTGTTTGGCGTTTGACATAAAATCATCTATTCACGCCTTGCAAATTTTATTGCAGTACCTTGAGATCCATTAACATCAATGGTGGTTTTATCGCGTCTGTTAACAACTCACATCATTGGCTGGTAATCAGACGATGTATTCCCATGTTCGAATTCAAATCACATATTCGCATGGTTAGACTTGTACCTGAACGATCGAATGAATGAGATAAGAAGACCCCAGATATAGTTTCATCTATCCAGGTTGCGATTTCAGGATTGTTGTACACATCATATGTACGATGGATTTACATACAAATCATAATCTGAACATGGGCCTCTATCTGTAGGCATGTCTATATTGGGAAAAATTCCAATGTAGATGACTTTCTGAATTATGTACATGTTATTAGATAGTTTATGTGCTGAGCATTGGAATTCCTCCCTCAGCGATTTGTGATAAATATTCGACTCACCACATCCTAAAGCATCTCATCCAAATACTATTATTATTTTGGCTTCATGCTTTAGGGGGCAGTTGTTATAGGTCAATTTGGGCATCACCCCCCAAGACCTGATCAAACTGTACATCATCCCCAAGACCAATGAATAGGGTCTATCATCCCCTTAATATCAGTTTCTATATGCCCTAAGTGAAGAACATTTCATTCATGGCTTCTATTGTGAGATTTCCAAGGTTTGAAGTATATGTTATATGACCCACTGACTCGCCAACGCTCATCTGCAAGGGACTAACTGTATTGCAGTGCCAATTCCTCCATGAAAGGGTGCACTGCAGTGCACTTCCCGACATTCAAGGTTGCGTTGGTCACATGGGAGCGAAATTCTCATTGTTCGGGGAATCTCCACATGGCCAATGCCTTCTAGAAGAGTCCATAGGATTCATACTTCGAATCCAAGTGTCCATCTAACACCTCTGAACTTGGAAACATGTCTTTCCTATTATTAGAAATTAATTCATTGAGAAACTACCATCAATTTCCCCATAAATTGAGCACTCTTCCTAGTGGTAGGGAGGAAGAATTTTGTGCAAAGTTATGCTGTTGGATTCTCATTTGATAAGAGGGTGAAAGTACTGATATGATGCTGGGATAATGCTGGATGTGATGAGGCTGGAATTAAGTTGGAGTAGTTTGACGAAAAATCGATCCATATTGGTTGTAATCTTCTCCTCCTACTCTTTAATAAAGATTGATGTTCATTTTCCCATACATATGTCTCTATTTCTTGTGAAATATATTATTAAATGATGTCTGTATTTCAGATCTAATCAGTTTGATTTGAGTAAGATAAGTAGATACTTGTATATTGTATGTTGTTTGTTGTTCTCTATGTTAGTCATCCATAATTTTCACTATCTTAAGATGACTAAGTATTGGTCCTAGATTTATAGAAACAAAGTTCATGAACATGGTGAGTTCTAGAAATCTCACTGCCTTCATTATCCTAAGATAAAATTTTCAGTATTTTATCATCCTATCTAGTCATGACTGGCCCACCACTCCTGGAAGATCCATCATGGGCTCAAGCCATTTATTTTAACCCTAACTTGTTACCTTGGCCCAAATCCTCTGTTTTTGTTTTCCTGCAACATTTCCCACTACCACCTAAAAACCACCAATAAAACAGCCTTGTTGTACCTCCTTTTAAAAACTCTCATACATTGATTGTCTATGCAGGCCCTTTGGATAGTAAAGTATGTTGTGCCTTAGGTATTCAAATACACTAAGCTTAGCATGGATCCTATCTTACACTTGTAAACCCTAAATCTAGATCTCAGTCTAAAGTCCAAATCCAAGAAATCCCCATTAGGTCACCTAAGGTCTCACTCAGTCATAGGATGGATTTGGTGCCCTGCAAACTATGCTTTCCTATATGAAGAAATTGCATTCAAAGAGGAATAAAATCAAGCAATTTGGCCCAAGATTGGTTAACAATAATTCAAGAAAAGCCTCTTTAGCTTGGAGCAAAAATATTACAAGGGACAATTTCCCTTTTTCATATTTTTGCCAACAAATGATCAAGGTTTCCATCAGATAAAGGAGAGGTAAATTAATAGGATGCAATCCTCACTAGGAGACATCCACAAGCAAGAAAAAGGCAGCAGGCCTATGTTTAAAAGAGAAACATGGTTTTTTATGGTTGTTGAACAAAACAGTGGTGATAGGCAAGAAACCATCACAAAGGCCACAAGGGAAAAAAGCACCTCAAATCCATCATGTGCACATTGAAGATTGTTGCAAAATAATAAACAAGTCCTGAGAGGCTATAGAGAAACTTATAAAGCAACACTCCTTGTTTTTTTTCTGAAAAGCCCTAAAAACCTAAGAGTTTTCACAGATTGGAAAGATAGGTCAATTAAAGATGACAAGGCCTCCTTCTTAACGACAGAGGGCATACAAAGGATATCAGTTTAAAAGGGAGGAATGGAAAAAAAGGGATAACTTTGTTGTTTGTATAAAATGATAAAAATCAAAAGACAAGTTCTATTTTTTCAAAAAAGGTGGACAGGAGTAGTCTTGATGTCTTCAAGAAGATTGGAAAGATTAAAGAGAGCCTTGAGAGGCCCCTAGCAAACAAAGAAAAGAAAATTTGTCAATCAAACATGCCACCTGCAACACCAAACAGTCAAAAGGGCACAGTGAGAAAAGGTAAATAAACAAAAACATTATCAAAGTGGGTTTCGACTTCTAAATTATTTTTCAAAAAGGGTTATAAAGGCCTTGAGCATACTTCCCCCACACCATTTGTCATCTCCAAACCAAAAAAGGCCGTTGAGAGAAGATTTTGTCATCTTCTAAGAAAATCGGGGAAGTTTGCAGGTGTTACGCTCTTGGGTCACTGTTATGCACCTGGCTCCCAGTGTTACGCACAGGAGGGGTGGTCACAGTGTTATTTTACACTGCGTTATGCACCCAGCACCCAGTGTCACCCGCCTGGCCCAGTGTTACGCACGGAGACAACAGGCACGACTCAACTACTACGCGCCTGCGTGTTACACTCCTGGGAGCCCGCACCTGCCTGTTATGCCCAGGTGTTATGCTCCTGCCTATTATGCCTAGGTGTTACGCTCCTACCTGTTACGCCTAGGTGTTACACTCCTGCCTGTTATGCCCAGGTGTTACGATCCTACTTGTTACGCCTAGGTGTTATGCTCTTGCATGATATGCCCAAGTGTTATGCTCCTGCTGTTACGCATAGGTGTTACGCTCTTGGCTATTATGCACAGACAAAGTTCCTCTAAAATTGCTAAAGGGAGTCAAAATTTCAATTTTTCTTCACCCTCAAGGCCTCAGCAAAGGACAAGAGCAAGGTTGGTGATTTGATTGGCCTCCTAAACCTCCATTTTTTAGGCAAAATCATATTTAAGGGCTCGAATGAAATAAATCCTAAGCTAAATTATAGTCAATTTTTGAAAAATATCTTGGTTTAGAGTTTAAAAAAGGAAATTGTTATGTATACCAGAGGAGGGTAAGTGGCTTCAATCAAGCCTCTGAAAGCACTGAATACACCCTTGGATACTTCCATCTTACCTTCGTTTTCTCAGCTTTGCCCTCACTTCACTCATTACAACCTTTTAACCCAAAAAGCCCTCAAACAATTTTAAAGGAGCCCTTTTTCTGTGCTAAGAGAATCAACCACTATGCATGAAGCAGAGAGCCACACCAGCAGTGATGAGGTTCAAACACCTACCAAGCCTCAATACAAAGGAGGGAGGGAAAATAGATTTGAACCCTTAGACACAGCCCAGGTTACCTCCTCTCCTATGATCCTTTCATGCTTTCAGGATGTAGGGTGTTATCAATTTTGTGAAAAGATCAAACAAGTTAGCAGACATCCAAACTTGACTAGGTTGTTTGCCTTTAACTTACAAAATCATCAAATTAACCTAGCAGGGGTGCAATTTAAGCTCTCAGCTAAGATTATTTCAAAAGAAACCGGTATACCAGACATTGGTGAAATATGGTTCAAACAAAATAATTTACAGTTGAGTTATTATGAGCCCTACCTGAAACCCGACTACCAATAGAATTGCAAGGTTGTTTTCCCTTTCTCCCACTTATGAGAAAGGTATGCTACACTAATGAAGCAAATTATCAGGTCTTTCACCTATGAGGGGAGATATTCTAGGCTCTACTCATATCATATAAGGTTGCTAATGCACTTCACTAAAGTCAAGATGATGAATCTACCATACTACCTTTTCTGGAGCATTGACAAAATGGCCTCACTTGTCAAGAATAAAAGCTATGACCACCAAATGCCGAGCCTTTTTCACCACTCCCTAATAAAAATGATTGTCTTATATCAGCTAAAGAAGCAAGGAATACTTTGGGGAACCTTCATCTCACATGATGTATTTACAGACCCTCGGGCCTTCATCTAGCAAAACTTGCCTTCCACTTCACAACCATCTACCTCCACTCATCCATCATCTCCCCATGCGCCTTCTCCATAAATAATTTCACCTCTTGTTTCTTCCCCTAATCTACCAAGTGAAGAGGCTGACAGTAGCCCTAGTAAAGAACAAATAGATGGCAGTAGTCAGGAGGAAACTGAGACAGATAATGATGGCCATGAAGAAAGCAGTGGTGGCCCTAAATAAAGCAGCCATGATCATGAAGAAAGCAGTGATGATCATGAGGAAAGCATTAATGGAGAGGATGATGAAGATGAAGAAGAAAATGAAGAAGAGGGAGATAGCCAAGACGAAAGCAGTAGTGGCCAAGAGCAACATAGAGAAATCAGTGAACATGATGAAGAAGAAAATGAAGAAGAGGGAGATGTCCAAGAAGAAAGAAACGATGGCCAAGAAGAAAACAACAATAGCCATGAAGAAAGCGGTGATGGAAATGATGAAATTAGTGAAGGCAGCCACAAAGATGAAAGTAGTGGGAAAAATGATGAGGAAGAGCAGCCAGATGATGAGGAAGAGTAGCATGATGAAGAGGAAAACCATCAAAGTAAACCAGACAGTCAAGGAAAGAGTCATGATAGTCATGACAGCAGTCATGACTGTCTTGAAAAAAATCAGTCCATGTATGACAAAGAAAATCAGAGTGAGGCAAGTGAAAAATATATCAAGCAAATTAAAAGTCAAAATGATGATAGCACTGCATTTGAAGCTTCCATTGTTACCCCTCTCACATGCACATATCATAGAGGGAGAAGAAATGTGTTTGTTGCCTCTAAAAGGCAAAGGAACATCTCTTCTCAAACTGCCAAAACATTGGACAAGGACAAAGAAAAAATGGAAAATTTTAAGAAAAAGGTACAAGTAATAAGGAGCAAGAGGATCAAAAATACTTCTCAAGGGCCTCTTTTTGTTGATCTAGACAGTGATAATGAGGACCAACGGATGAGTACTAAGTTGCTCCTCTTAGAAAAGGATGCCCAGCTTCAAGAATGGGAAAAGGACTTTGAGAGGGCACAAAGGGTCATATACTATTATAAAGAGGAGCAGAAACATTTCAAAGAGGTAAAGAGGGGCCTTGCCTTACAGAAGAAAATGGTAAAACATTATGTAAGGAAAAGCATGCTTGCTAATGCCAAACTAAAGCAAGCCCTCATGGAGCTAGAAGAGCTAAAAAGGACCAAAGTGCATGAAAGTCTCAGGATCTTGGCTGATTCTTTTCAGCAGGTGTCTAAAACCCCTTGAGGGGTCTACACACCAATTTTGAGGCAAATTCGGAAACTTTTTGTTTTTTCCAAATTTTGACCCCTAGGAGCGCAGTACCCTAGGTGTTACACACAAAATTGGGGCATCCTCAGCTGCTGAAGTTTACATTTTTGGATTTTTCACGACACCAATAGTCTCCCAACAAAATTTCAGGTCAATTGGAGCATTTTTGCCCCCTCAACAGGTCAAAAAACACCTCAAATTTTACCTTTCTTCCTCCTTTTCAGAGCAGGTGTTACACACAGAGCAGTGTTGGGAGATTTGATTTTTGGGTAGGTAAATGGCATCCATTCAGCACAAATCAAGTATTTTTGGAAAGTATACTCATCAATATTTCCAATGAGCCATCACGGGGCCAAATCCGATTCCGGGAAGGAGTCCAAAACTCAGCTACAACAGACCCTATTTTCTGTTGATGGCAAAGGATTTTTTTAATATTTTCTTGGAAAAATCACTCCTGATTTGGTTGGGGAGTTATGTTTTGGTGTTTTTCATTTATTTTCTTATCAACTATGTGTCTTGGGCCTTGCATGGTCATTAAGCACATTTATGGCGTTTATGACTAGATTAGGGTTTCTGGAAGCCTCTTAAGGCTTCCCACCTCCTCAGATGCTCCATAAAGAGAGCCTGAGGCTCTCATGTATTAGTTGGATTTTGATGACTTATGCTGAAGCAATACTTAGTCTCTTGGAGTTTTTGATAACAATTTGATGTCTTGGATCTCATGCATGCCCTGGTTTGCTTGTTGATGGAGAGAGACTATTTGTAGGATCCATAAGCCTGGTTGATGGTGAAGTTTTCTTATGTTCATGTTTTCTAGTTTTCCATTATGTTTTCCATCTTGATATTTTGCAGTAGGACAAGGAATTTAGATTAATAAATGTTTTCTAATGGCACCTTAAGTCTGTTTGTCCTTCACTGCCTCAATGTTTTCTTCTGTTGAGATATGTTAGGGAATCCATCTCTTGCTCTCTAATAAGTTATTATCTTGTCCATTTCTTGAATGGTTTAGATAAGTTAGTATCAAGTATGATTTATGGCTAGCCCTGCATATTGTTGCCACTGAAATACTCTTTTCTCGGAATCATCTCTTTAAAAGCATCTATGCCTAGGTTTATCAAAGAAGTCTGTTTCAATCATGCTCTTTGCCTTTACTTAGCTAAATTTGTTTCAAGGAACCTTCATAGTTGTAACTTTAGATGTTCACGGTTTTCTATCCTTCTATTGTTATAGTTATTTGTGCATCTTAAATGTTTTCTGATCTTGATGATGAAATCTATGAAAGTTAAATAAGTTTCTTGCCTTTCTATGTTTTTATTTGAATGTTTGTCTTGGTTGATTATCTGCTTTCAGTCTGAAATCAAATGAACTAGGTTTTGCTTATGCCTTTGATTCTCTTGCTATGCTTATAAATCTTCTAACTCCCTTAGTTTACAAGTGTATAAAGGATTCTGTTTCTACCCTTTATTAGCTTATTGTTCTCAAGTTTAATGTCCATCTCATGATCCTTCACAACCTTAAAGATCCACCAACCAAGTTAAAATTGCCCTGCAAATGCTCTTAACACCATTGATGAACTTATCATGACCTTGTTAGACTCCATTGCTCAATGAATTAACAATATTTCATGTTTTCTATCTAAAATCCATCTGAGCATCATACCCAATAAAAAACAATCAAAATACCTTGCACTTAACATCTAGCCTAAAATCAACCCTAATCAGCAAACAAGTTCACATCTTTGCACCTACTAGAGAGATCCCTCTCTGAATCCAGGAAGGCTAGGTCCTTGGATTCTAAAGCTTGGTTTGATGTTACCCCTGTCCATTTGTATCTCAATCAATCTAGCAAATTACAGGGAGCTAACACTCTATTTGTGTCTGCAGGAATCAATCTAGCGACTTGAGTTGGATTGAGAGCGACGACAACAATGGCAGAAGGAGAAGGAGAAGCGAAAGAATCGCAAGTAGGCTCCTTGTTTTAGAGAAAATAATAGTTATTCTTTCCTCTGTCGTTCTAAGTGATAAAAACCATAGTTAGGGAATTTGACTTATCTGTAGATCACAATTCCGTATAACAATATCCTTTCTCCATTAGAGAAATTTTGAGGTAAAAAATGGGCCTCAAAACAAAATTATACAATAAAAATTAACTTCATAAGAACCAATAGGATTCAATTCGACGATGTCAACCATGGAGGATGACTCTCCATTTTTGGAGTAAAAAATAAAAACTACTTTTTAAACTCATATTTTCAACTTATCTCCCTACAATTTTATTCAAATTTCTAGTGGGAGAACTCGTTGGATGCAACATTTAATTATTCATCCAAGGAGTACCCATGTTGCATAATTTATAATACATGCTCAACCAATTATTAGTGATAAGCCTGCCTTTTTGTGCCCAGGTCATTCTACCGAGGCTTAACCACTTCCTTCAATCTCCATGGTGCATTCCCAGGCCCATTCCAATAACTGTTAACCCGTTCATACTATGAGTGTGAAATTTTAGGTCTTCTAACCGTTCTTCCAATCATGTATGAGAATCAAAGTTCTTTATCAATCTAAGAACTCATTTCAACACAAGCTTAGACCTTTTCCTTATTTCCACAGACTAAGTCAGGTTCATGAGTAGCTCAATCACCTTTATTTCCTTATTATTTGAGTTAGAACCATTATAAGAGAAACCATTTAGAATAGACCCCGTGACCAAGCATGTATATATCATATGTATAATATGTATATAGGCACGACCCACTGCCCGAAATATTCCCCGTAATCTTGCTAACCAAGTTCGCATAATCTCAGACCTCCTCATTATATCCTTACACAATGCATAAGGTATTCACAAATAAACCGTCGCGATAGAATCTCCGGGTAGGACCCACAACATAAATATTTGGGACCCTATTAAATGTTTTAATTTTGCTTCAAAAGCACGATTTCTCTGTATTTTAGTGATTGTGAAAAGGCCTTTACAAGAAAACACAGGGGTAAGAATCTCGGGGTGAAAGTCCCACTTGCCACGTACACTGCTTCTTCCTTTGAGCACTAATCACTTTGTTTCTAGAAAGGATCCTCTGGCTCGATGCCTATTAATTAAAAAATTTATTGAAAATTCTATCTCTCGTGCCTATTAATTGAAAAAAATCCATCAGGGCTCTTAAAAACCTAAGTTTTGCACTCCTACGTGTTCGGTCTACCCTTCAAATCTGACTAATGGTGTTGATTTAACTCCCTTCTCTATGATCTCAAGGGATATATTATTTTATCTCTCTTTCCTCCTCTAATTCAAATTCATTTATAATATTGTACGAATGTGGATCCCTCCTGAGCTTGTTCTGGTTCATTGGTTGATTTCCAAGGATTATCGACCACGCCTTCGATCGATAACCACATCCACCTTATTTCCCTTCTCAGCTCTCTTGCCAACCTTCCAATTCGAAGCATTCTATCTCTCTGGAGCTCTTACTCAATACTCTGTAACTCTTTCATGATCATCTTTCTTGACTTATGGCAATCGCTATTACAAAATCATTAATGTATTTCACATTCGACAACAAATCACACTCATAGTGATAGTGAATGCAACAAGGATTAGAGCTAACACACTTATACACAAGGATTGAAAATATTTCACACGTGCATTTTATTATTCGAATACGTACAAAATTACAGCAAGGCCTATCTTGCCAGATTTACATTAAATTAATCCTCTCGACCTTGTGGCCATATTTGGCCCTCAATTCCTCTCTATACGCTGGCCACTATTTTCATGAAATTGATTCCATTTATACAAATAGACACATAACTAAATTATGGTTTAGATCCACTATTTTCCCACTAAACTATATCCTCTAAATCCATATTTTTCTCAAAAAAACTAACTAATCCCAAATCTCTCTAATTCTCCCAATATTCTTGATATCTTTCTGAGAGAATAGATTTGTTATAAATGTATTTCTAAATACATATTTATTCTAGAATTCTTTAAAAACATAAGAAATATACTAATTAAATAATTACATTCAATGAGGGAAGCAACTTTCTTAGTAAATGAAAACCCATAATTCTAGTCAAAATACAATTTTGACTTGGAAATGGAATGCTCGTGCATCACTTTCAATGGAACCTACTATAAAAATGTTAAATACATGAAAATAATTGATTGCAATCACATTTTTTATATAGAAGGTTCCATCGAAAGTATGATGAGTACTCCTTGGATGAAAAATGTTATTATGCATCCAATGAGTGCTCCCGCTCAAAATTTGAGTAAAATCATAGGTAGATAAGTTGAAAATACGAGTTGAAAACATATTTTTTTCCCCTCCAAAACTTGATGAGATAATCTTATATTATTTTCAATATTATTTTATAATATTCCTCAGGAGGCCCATTTTAGACCTCAAATTTTCTCTATATGTTTTAGATTCATATGTGACACAATTGGCTAGTACAAAATTTGTAATTCCATTTAATAAAAGCTAGTTAAAGACTTATTAAAATATCTAATATTTTGTATTGTCCTTATACAATCTCAAAATTCTCAAATACCTATCACTAGTATCTTTGACACAACCCTTTTAAACTAATATAAATTTTTATCTTTAAAAAAAAAAAAAAAACCCAAATATTTGAGGACAAAAAAATATCAAAACATGTTTTTTTCATCTCTATTTCCCAAGAACACAACCTCATGAGGAAAGGGCAGACACTTCATTTCATAAATATTACATAATTATATAGGTTCTTTAATTTATTATGATTAATATTAATATTAATATTGATTAATATTAATGTTTATGAATAATTAAATTTAAGTATAAAGGTATTTATTAATTTTTAAACATTTTTTTTAAATAACAAATTTCCAAAAATGTAATTGAGTATGGCTAAGATCTATAAAAAAATGAGTAAAATGATAATATTAAGAAGAAAATCATTTTTGTTAAGATAAAAACTAATTTTATGAGCTTCATAGTGAAACTGCATGTTGATCTACTCTCGAAATTTCATAGGAAGAAAGATTTTGTCACCTATTTGATACTAAGAGGGTTGAAGATGAAAAATCATTTTCTCTTATATTGGTGAGATTATAGTCAAATCCATTCTATTTTTCAGTAATATATCACACTGCTGACCTTCTTGATCTATTAAGGCAGAAAAATTATGGTGATTTGGGAACGCTTCTCTCACTTCTCTTCAAACATAAAAATAATATGTTAAAGAATTTTGATTAATTTCTTACCTTCTTAAGATCCAAAAAACCATATTGGACTTACTGGACTTTAATTTTCAACATCATCATAATAAAACTTGACATATGGAATATTCACCATTAACATAATATTAACTTGTGGCTTGAGAAATCGCGACTAAGGGGCATCTAAGCCGTCAAAATCACTTGGGGATCGCACCCAGCTTGGGCAACACCAGTACTAAGCTAATTGGGTTTAACTTGTCTCCTCCCCCTAACACGGGCACAACAAACTCCATGAGGTTTGATCCTGGGTTGCGTTTCTAATGAGGCCCATACTCAACTTGTTGTGCTAGTAAAACTTGACATACAAATAATTATATTAACTATTATTAATTTAAATATTTTTTTTTTCAAAATGTTTTATAATAATAATTAATTCACAATTTAGTAACTTGTTTTCAAAGTTTATATATATATATATACTTACTTACTTCATTAATATTAAATTAGAATTTATAAATGTTGTAATATTTAAATGTTTATAAAAATATTTTTTTTCATACTAAATCGATATTTAGTATTAGAATATATAAAAGTATTACTATTTAAATATTTATAAAAATAACAAATAGATATTTGTAATTTATTATTAAATTATAATACATGACTTTTACATATTAAACAAAATCATTTACATCTTATAATAATAAACATAATATAATTTTGAAGTTATGGTCAAGTTGCACATTAAATTGGTGTATGAGATTTTTGTTTATGTGACAAAAGAGCCATTTTCACACAATGATTTCCTTTGTAAAGTCTACAAAAATGTATATACTCTACCTCTCTACATTTGAACCTGTAACATTTTAGGAGGAAACACATGTTCTTATCCATTGACTCATTAAAAATTGTCAAATTTTAATGCAGTATACTTTTCAAAACTATTATTTTTTATTAGATGTTTCCATATAAAGTTTTATAATGAAACCAAATTTATTTCGAACAATTTGGAAGTTAACAAAACTAAATGACAAATGGATAGTTAGTTAGAATTTTTTTTTTTTTTGTAATGTAAAGTAAATATTATATTCCTTAAAATCAAGAGACTACTACTAGTTTATCTGAAGTTAGACCAAAGACAAAATTTCAATTTTTTCAGTAGCCAAGTAAATCATTATCTAATAACTATCCGAAAACCAAAAAAAACGGACTATTATGTCGAGCCTCTAGGGTTGTTCTTAAACTAAAAACAAAGAAACATATAAAAATGAATATAAAAAGAAACCATCATAGAAACTATCATCTAGACTTATGAGATTCAGAGGCTTCCATCTATATGGGCTCCATGTCGGTGTTAGGAGAGAAACCTAGGTCAAGGGGATGCTTATATGAGTATCTATATGCTTGAGCCTGTGATCCACGGATATGCCATTACACCTCATCCAACAATAGTAAAGTCTCCTCTTTGGCTTCATATTTTTCCACCAAAACTATTCCCCACAATAATTTCAAATGCCAATATATATCCACCATATACATGTAGTGGTTGTAGTGGCAATGGAGTGACCCATGCCCAGGACCTAGTTCACTACCTCAATCAATACTTAAAAATTTGTTACACCAAGTTTTTCATCAACCAAATTGCGTTCCACTTGAGATATCTCTACTTGAACCAACTAGGGAACATGAGCTCTTTGCCTATTATTGGGAACATGAGCTCCCACATTCTTGATAGTATACTGCCGTAGGTTGAATTCTATCCCACTGGTGAGGCATTTGACCTATACGGATGAAAATATACATGGGCACAAAGAAGGCATTTCTTTGAATATGAGACAATGAGTGACAACAAACCACGAGGTTGTGCATGAAGAGGAGGGGGGAAACAATAATGGACAAAAGAGAAAGTAGAGTTCTTAAGCTTTGAAATCTTAGACACAAGAGGTGCCTCGGGAACCTGAGGAGACAAGGATGGTTTGATCACTACTAATAAGATATGAGAGGCAAAGGAAAAAGCCTAGCCTAACTAATAAATCCTATGAGATGATAGAAGGAAATAGGTTGATGAACCAACCAATAGTATTTAAAAATTGTAGAACCAAAACTCTTCAATCATGAGAGATACAAATGGTAACCATCACAGGACCTAAATTTATTCCAATGGATTTAAGTGTGTCTCTTCCATGAATGACCTTAATTATTGATTTGAGACCACTTGAAGATTCCTATCAATTTTGTACATGTTTTGGGTAGTGATGTTGATAGAGTGTGAGCCGCCCACCTCCAAAAATGACCAATACTCATAAGAAATCTTGGCCTAATTGTATCATATGAATACCAAGTATGATGCATCATTACCTCCCATTATCTGATAGATCTTCACTCGATACTCATTATTAAACTTGCATTGTAGTTTTTAGCATGCACCATCAAAGGGTGGCTAATTCCCATATGGTGTTGTGCCTAAGAGGTAGAGATCCATTAATGTCTGGGAGATGCATTGTCACACCCCCCTACCTTAATAGTTGGTGGGATGGTGACATCATGTCCCCCCACCTGTCCCATTATAGGCACCCAATCTAGGGTAGTTACCAAATAAAGTTACAAAGAGTTAGGTTAGCAAATTATTTGAACACCTTTAAGCCTTTCCTCGACATATATAACATCATTATATTCAAATTAGGGGAATTTTGAGGTCTAAAATGGGCCTCCTAAGGAAAATGTACAATCAAAATTCACTTTATGAGAACCAATCACATTTTAGGAGATGGCATCATCCCTAATAGTTGAGGTGCCATTGCTTGAGTTAAACATTAAGGGAATTTTGAGGTCTAAAATGGGCCTCCTAAGGAAATAATAAAATAATAGCTAAACCAATAAAATAATATTTATGAATTTGCAATTCACTTTTTGCACCAAAATTCATGTAATCATAGTTAAATTCAATTCAAAAGTTGTACCAAAATAAAATTAATATTTTTTTATTTATTGATGTGACTATAAATAAGAATGAGTTTTTTCTAGAAAAAGTCATTATCATTGAACAACTAATGCATTTGTCCTTTATACTTAAATAAATTAAAATAAAATTTAAATTTAAATTTATAAATGATTAATTATATTATATGCTATTAATTAAAATTTATATTATTTAAATTGTATAATAACATGTAATTAATATACTATATAAAAATAATATAATATAATATAATAAATGTATATGGATATGCATTGTTTCTTTCAAGAAATACGAAATGACAATAATATACTTATATTCAAAAAGTGTGAAATGACATTTATTATAAGTATTTTATTTTGACTTTAAAAGTACTTAGAGCACTACCATGGTTAACCATGAGTTTTTATCCACCATTGAGAATGTGACTTTGGCTCTTGGCGACACCCCCTCATCTGCCCCCACAAGTAGCAGACCTTGCACTTCTCCCCCCCTCGAGCTCCACCACATCTGCCTCCAAGAATCCCTCGGCTCGAGCCCTTAGCGTTCCTCTCCTCTGAACTCCCGTCTTCATTACCAGTTAACAGTGAAAGCCGAGACCAAGACTTTGCTGCACCAGGCCCTTCAAAATTTGGCACCTGGGTAGAGTACCTCCCTAAGCGAGGAGTCAACCACATGCTAGAACCCTCGACACCTCCAAGCCGTAACGTCTCCCAACTGTTCAGAATTACCCACACTAGTCTCGAAGGGGCCAAGACCTCCACCACCAACACCAGACACTCCCTGTTTACGAAGAAATTTCTCACCAAGAACCAACAAAAATGACAAATAGCTCACAAAAGACACCACCCCACTAACCAGGGCCTTGAATTCAGACAGGGGAAGCACAAAATTATGCTCCTGCTCCACCACAGACCAAAATGCCTCCACCCTAGACTGGGGCCACCCTTAGTAAACCAGGCGTAGTCGCATACCAACCTTGAAAACCTCACATGCACCTCTCTCCTGTTAAAGTTGCCCATTCCAAGCTTAATTCACCATAATGCCACACCTGTTATCCACGTGCAGGGGCAAAGGTCTTTGCCAACCCTTTGATCGACCCGTATGGCTCCTGCAATATCCTCCTCCTCGCTTGACTCTCCGCATACCAGCTCCTGAACACTCTCCACAAAAAAATGACCATCGATTTCCTTTGTCACCCTCCATATTGGTTTTACCTCTGCCACCTTCCGCATTCCCCAATGCGAAATGAAGTTTCCCACAGTCCACATTACTATCGTGCGTACTCCAAATGATGTGGGTCAGCCGTGAAGCCAACCCTTGGTTACTCCACGTGCTTGTCATATGTTACATGATACATCACATTCGCACAAGAACAATCACTTCATATAAATGTCTTTCGGATTAATCACATCATTAAGATTTGGTGACGTTTCAAACCATCTAATGTGATTCATCCTCAGAATAAAGTCTTATAGATTACAAAAGTCTTAAATCTAATATTCACTTCATCATTCTTCACCCCATTAAAAAATTAATAAATTTTATATTAAAAATAATTAAAATTTTAATAAATTTTTGATTTTTACATTAAATTTAAGATTAAATATAAATAAAATATAGTATTTTTTTTCAAATCAATCCAGCTATATTTAATTTACACAAGTTAAATTATATACACAAAATTATATATATAGTTTAAATAACTTTGGAAAATGGCATCATATTTTATTACTTAGGTGGTCATTGAAAACGTGATTTTAAAATATTTTAAGTAATTCTAATTTGATTCTCCACCTAACATTGTAGAACTCACCGTTCTTTTTTAACTTTGAAATCCATATCTATAAATATTCAAAATTAATATTATAGAGTAATATAAACAAATTTTAAAGTATACTTTTTCATAAAATTATAGTAATAAACCGAATATATTATTATTCAGGTTATACAAAATTACAAAGTAATAAACTAAACTTATTATTTAATTTATATATTAATTAAAATAATATATAATTATTATTTATTTTATTCTTTGAAAATATTTATAGTGTATATGTGAAGAGGTATAAATTCAAGGTGTTAAGGTTGAGTAATTTTTTTTATTAAAAAAGGGTAAATAATTTATATTTTTTCAATTTTATTATTATTATTATTATTAAGACTCTAAATTATTATAATAATATATTTAACATAAATTCAATATGTTAGTTGTGGGAATTGAATTTAAGTTGAGAGGATAATAATATCTTATTTTTAAAAGTTCTATATATCATATTGATCTTAGTAGAAGTTAATCATCATCAATCATTCCTCTCAATCATATAAAATAAATTTAATATACTCAACATAAATTCAATATATTATTTGTGAGAATTGAATTTAGATAGGGAAGATAATAATATTTTACCTTTTTAAAGTTCCATAAACCATATTGATCTTAGTAGAAGTTAATCATCATCCATCATTCCTATCAATCATATAAAATAAACTTAATTAACCAATATAATTTTTAATTAATTAAATTATTTTAATATACATATAATTTTATTAAAAATTAATTATTGGACATTAAAAATCATCATTATCATTAAAAATTAATTATTTTATTTTATAATTTTAATTCTTTATTTATTTCTATTAAAAATAAATGTAAGAAAAATACTAATTTAACAAACTAGTCCATATAAGCAAGTATGTGATGTGGTACCTTATTATATTGATTAGGCCAACAACTATGCTATACAAATTTCGATTGTTTATAAAAGTTTTGGGTAGTTAAATTAATAAAATTTGATTGATGAGAAACGTGAATATTATTATAATTTTTATTACATATATATTTTTTTATATAAAAGAGCCATAATATAATATAATATAGTAGAGTAGAGATTTGTATTATTAAAAAAAAAATCTAGATTACAATACTAAAATATTTACATATTTTAATAATTGTGTATAAAAGTTCAACCTAAATCTTCAAATGAGTTATCCATGATACACAAATATCATTTCTTTTCTACCTAAAAAATTTCCAAAAAAATCTTAATATTCATTATTCATTATTTTTGTTTTGATTTAGTTTGACTTTTTATTTTTCTTGGAGAAATAAATTTTCCTTTATTCCCAACTTGAGTCTAACCTATGTTTTTTGGAGATTTCAACGGGTCATTTTTCAGCAAGTGCACAGTGTTATTCTTGAAGTATTCCTCATTCGCCCAATTTGTCCAAGAATTTGCATTTCCAACATTATTCCTTGTGGTTTTTGGAGGGGATCCGTTTTCCACAAGGGTTTGTTGCTTTCCACTTTCGCCGAGTCTGGAGAATCTTCACAGGCATGTGATTTTTTCTGATTGGCTTTTTTTGCCTATGATGCATTTTCTTTGGCAATATCATTTTCTGCTTTATCTTCTAGTTCTTTCTTATCCTTAGACTCTCCCTCGTGGTATACCGTATCGTGATCGCCTTGGACTCCTTCCCACCAATTAGTATTTTTTTCGATCTTTGTTGCTCTACCGCTTGGTGAAGTTTTTTACTGCATGCCCCGTTTCATAGCACACTCTACACCAACATGAAATATTTTTGTAGTCGAGCTTTTGGATCCAAACACAATTTTGGGCCATCAAATTGATCTCAGTGGGCAAGCTGTTATTGAAGCCCATCTCCACACAAATTCGAGCATAAGCAGTTTTATAATAATTTCTTGTATCTAGGCCACAACAACAAAAAAATCCAATATCATTCCCAATAGAGAATAACAATTGGAGATTCCAATCATGCAGATGAAAGGGTAGGTTTAGAAGCTTTACCCAAACTAGAGTTGTGGAGATTGATGTTGTTATAAGTTCAAAGGTGGGAGACTAGGGCTACATTAAGAGACTGAGACTACCCCGTAACCATCTCCTAGATTCACAAATGTCCTTCTTGTCGTTAACATTGTCGAAACAATAAAGAAAAAGCCTCGATCCATGGGATAAATATTCAGATCATATGTTAAATAAGGTTTCCATGTCTCAGAGATCCATTTATGTAGATTTGTCACCTGTGGCCAAAATCCATTAAAGCTGCAATTCAAACCTTACTCTGAAAAAGAGTTCTCACAGTTTAAATATTCCTCATCCAAAGGAACACTGAGGCTTCTTGAACTACCGAGAGGCCAGCTATGGATTTCAGAATGGAACTATATGAAACCAAAGAATAAATTTCTTGTCCAACAACCATTCTTGCAAAATAAGTCGTCTTAATTTTCGAATCACTAAGAGTCACCA
Source organism: Pinus albicaulis (assembly GCA_034641835.2). Lineage (NCBI taxonomy): Eukaryota > Viridiplantae > Streptophyta > Pinopsida > Pinales > Pinaceae > Pinus > Pinus albicaulis. The sequence continues at coordinate 288,167,785 of CM076578.1, read as the reverse complement.
TTGATTAGATTGCCACAGAGATTTGCAAAGAAATCCATGTGATCTAATCATAGATCGATTGGGTGTGGATTGGGTAGGGAAAAATCCTAGCTGCTGCGAGGGTTTTAGAGCTCCACCCATCTCATATATATATTTATTATTATGATTATTATTAGAAATTATAAGCAATTTTAAAATATATATATTCTCGAAGAAATTTTTATGGCATATACATTGAATGAATCTTCAATGCTTTAGTTGATTAGCCTAGAAGCTAGATCATAGACATTAACTGAGGATTAAACATAGGTTTCTTAAAGTTTGTTTAATATGTATAATATGTATAATGTTTCTAGTACAAAAATTACGTAAGAATGCCATTGATATCACAATAACAAAAAATAAAAGACACATGAAACTAAGCTACTAAAAAACTAACAACAAGGCTATCATCTGCAATATATCCATAAAATATAGTGAAACTAGTTGCTTGGTTTGTTGCATACGTTCATCCATGATATGGTAGAAAAGTGCAATTCCTCCATATGGAGGAGAAGCTCATCCCTACTTTCATTGCACTCAAACAAAACTTTTCCAAAAATATTTTTGATGTGCGAATAGTGGTCAATAAAATAGAGTTATTGATTTTGGCGACCTCTAGCGATGCCCAAATCAAGGACCCAATTTGAAACTAATACCATAAACTCTAAATTAGAAACAGTATCTTGTTCCTCTACAACCTCTTTCTTGATATCGTTAATTTGTTGTTGAAAAATCAATGGATTATGCTCACAACACTTGTTAGTAGAGGCATGAGATGAAACTCAAGCTTGGGTGTGCCAGTCCTTAGCTCCCCTCCTCAAATGAGCCCATTGATGAGGCATAGAAAAAGACTAGGGAACTATTGGGCGAGAAAATTATGGAAATAAGAAAACCAGAAAGGGAAATAATGATTAATGCTACATATAAGAGTAATAAAGGAAAAACATGACTCTTATATAAAAGGAAATGTAGGGAATTTGTAGAAAAATATTTCAATTTTTAATATACTTGTGTAATATGTCTACTCAATGATGACATTATATAATAAGGATTGACTTAATGAGGTGTACCACCTTTTTATCCCCTCAGATATGAAACTTTTTGTGATTTTTAGTGTTATAATGTACTTAATTAATAAAAACAATTATTATCAAGGAATTATTTAAGAAATATACTCTATACAGGTAAATAATAGAGACAATGATACCAAATTTGTAAAATATAACCTTTGTATTAATTAGAACAAAGAGATAAATGTTGATGCGACTCTTCAAGGGGGTAAGCTCCTTTAAATAGAGCTCCATTATAATAACAAATATATATAACCATGGCATAGCCTTCTAGCTCTATAAATGGTTTATTACTAGAAAAACCTTAAGTACTTGTGGTCTCACCATTAATGGGTACCAACAAATTAGTGATTTTTTTTAATAAAAAAACTTTTTACATTGCTAATGGGTCTTATTAAATAAATATGACATGATACATTAATGGAATAACTCCTAAGTACCTTAAAGTAGATAGGTTAGGATAGGGACTTAACACTCCCCCCCGCAAAAGAAACATTGTCTTCAAGGTTGGAGATGTGGAAAATGCTGTAAAATTATTGTTGACTCCTAGATGACATCATTATGTTGCATATCCTTTTATTATATTGAGAATTTATAAATAATATATTGGTGTATTCGAAGTTCTTTGGTGGCCAAAATTGCTTCCAATTGTAACAAAATGAACTATTCTTCATTAAGTTTTGGAAGGCTTGTTTGAACTCAACAATTTAGCCCCATGACCTTCTTGAAATAGGATAGATGAAATAATGGACATGGATATTAGAGTCAACAAGCATAAATAATCTATATGTATCTTATCCAATGTGTTGAAGGATTTAATAGGTCCACAAAACTTTGGTGCTAGTTTTTCCTAGCATTTGCCTTTAAGAGAGTGCTTATAGGGTTGAAAATGATGAAACAACTAGCAAGCCTCTTAAGGTGATACTAGTTGATACATTACTTCATTCTATCTTGAGAAAAATCCTAGGTTGTTATTAAGAGTGCGAAGAATGGCTACTCTAGTGTTAAGTGTGTGGTCCAATTCTTAAACCTTGGATATACCTAGTAAATATGAAGCCACCTAGTGAGGTTTTTGGCCACGAACAACTTCATATGGTGACATTTTGGTACCACCATGATAAGAGGTATTCTACCACTCTCGACAAGGTATAGTCACCGAGCTCATTGGTTTTGTTAGTTTGAGGTAAATCATCTAGAATAAGTTTTCAAGCACTTATTTCTATTTGATTATTAGTTTGGATATGAAAATCTGGCTCATTTTCAACTATGTGCCTTATAGTTCAAACAATTCATGTCAAAATTTGAGAGTGAATGTCACATCAAAATTTGACACAATAGATTTGGTATGACATGTAACTTAAAAATATTATCTATGAAGACTTAGGAAACTAAGGAGGGCTTGAAGGTGTGTTGTAAGGAACAAAAGTGAACATATTTAGAAAGGTGGTCAACTACCACCATGATAACCAATATTAACTTTCAAGGGGTCCACTATAAAATTCATGGAAATTTCAGTCTAAATAGTAGCTTCAATGTCCTAGGATTCTTCATTGTTTCACCCTTTTCCCTTTTATAAGCTTCACATTTAGTCACAAAAATATGGATGTTCTTTTCATACCTTGTAGGCCCACCCCACCTCTAACCCTTCCAAGTCCACTTCCTTTTTTGAAGATATTTTTATTTATTAAAAATACTTGTGATGTAGTTGGTTTTATTATAAATACATTTTGTGTTGTGAATTTAAAAAAATATATGTGATCTGATAAGTTAGGTCATGGTTGAGTTGGAATTTAGATTCCACTCTATTGGGTGAACTGACATGCTTTTGATGTTTTTGGGTTACATTTTACTAATCATGCCTTCTTTTGTTGTGTTGTAGTTGAATTGAAGTGGTCCCAATGAGGTTTAGTTTTCATCAAGTTTCATGGTTGTATTCATGACAAGACAATAGACGTGTGCATTCAAAATTTTTTCATGAGGAAGTGAAATAAAAATTAAAACATAAGTCTTATAAACATCATTTGAACTTTTATCACATATTATAAACATATATTATCACATTTTAGTGTTAGTAATGGAGTCATCTATATATGTAACACATGTCCTTCTTTTATTGAAATTTGATGATAGTATTTGATTAAAGTTTTCATCACTATAGGACTTTGAGTGAATTTTCAATGATAAAAAATGATTTCGAATATTTTGGATAGAACCACAAAGGACATCTTCCCAACATGCATGAAGATTTAATCATATTGGAACTCTCACCATGTTTGAACTTCATATTAGATTCTTTTCAATTTTATCTTTAAAAGAAGGTATCTTTGCTACACAATTAGGTTTCTCCATGGGGACTTTACTCAATGAAACTCTGACATAACATGTGCATTCATGGCATACTAAACAATACCCTTAATTTGACCACATATTGTAAATTGCCTCTAAAGATCACTTTATTCGACCCCCTACCAATACAAACCCAATACACCTTCCCAATTAAAAATACCCCTACTTCAAGATATTTTAGGTATCCATTTTTTTATCAACATTTTTTATACCCCTTTATATTATTTCATTAACTTTGAACTCCATTTTTTATACACAACATATAATTTTTCCCCCCTATTATATACTCAATATATTATGTTATTTTTTCCTCAATATATATCCCCCAATATGAACACACATGGTATGTTATTGCTCCCCTAGTGAAGACCCCATGGGCAATGAATGTATGTAAGAAAACATATTCAACTATATTACATACATTTATCTTCATTTAGTAACTCAAAATTTATTATCTTTAATACTTTTAAATTCCTAAAAAAACCTATGAAGAGATATTCTCTAAGGAAAATGAAATGAATGAAGAAAACAACCTAATATTAAATGGAAATATCAACGAGTCATGAATTTTAATTGCTTAGAAACTATAGTTGGTTATAATTAGTGGAGTTGTGCTATATTGGTAAATTTGTGGGAATTTACTTATGTTAGTTTAGGTTTCATTCCTCCAAGATGTGTTAGAAAATAAAACAATAATGTGATAGAAATAAACAAATACATTATGAACACATAAAAAATAAAGCGTGGACACAATATTTTTAACCTAGAAATCCTTGTGAGAAAAACTAGTTGAATGATCATTCTTAGCCCAAAGGAAAATTATAATGGAGTCTTCAAACCTTTAAATAGGCCGTGTTACATAATAATACCATGTGAAAAACAATGGGTTATCAAATCTTGGATCTCAAAAACTGCCAATAGTGATTGAATTTATGATTGAGTCAATTTCACCTTAACTACCCTAAAAATCCCTCAGTTACACTTGAATAAGGGAGATTTACTGGTACTAATATCATTTTTGAAATTCACATTAAAAAAAGTACCATCCACTTGAATAAATGGGTAACTAGCCGATGTATTTGTTAATTTACTAGGGACTCCCATTTCTGGAAATGCATGTTAAAATCTCACATCTTAAGCATTCCCCATCAAGCTAGCATATAGTACATCTACCACTACAAATACCTAAATTAGTTCATTCCTGGAGCTAGACATCCCTTCCATGTCTGCCCTCTAACATGCAGACAACAATTAGAAGTGAATGAAATAATACAACAAATAAACTTATAAACAGCGAGAATTCAATATGATATTAATATTAGAACATTCACCATTTTGGAGTAAAAAGTAAAAATATATTAAAAAAATACCTTCAACTATAAATCCCTACAATTTACTCATATTTGGCCGAAACACTCATTAGATAAATAGGCCTAATTTTACATTAGAAATCTACTCATATTCATACCCTATATAAAATACATGAAACACTGACAGATAGATGCCAAATTTAACAGAAATTTACAGAAGAAATCATAATAAATGGGTCATCGAATTTCACCAAACAAATGTTCAGAATGAAGTATATTTCTTTCATTTGGAAGATAATGAAATAAATCTTAAGCAAAAATAGGCCAGAACAATTTACTTTAACAAGTTATTTAAAAAAAAAGTTTGATTTTCCGAAGATGACACATTGATTTCATGAAGTGGGTTCAATCCAAATTTATTGTAATTTCTATAACTAGGTTCAATCAAAATTTGATGGTAAATGGATATATCATTCCAAATCAATGATAATCTCTCTTATAGTTTCAGAAACTATTGAAAACCATACACTCAGAATCTTAAATTCAAAATATCAACAACCTGTGATCTAAAAAAGACCATAAAAACTAAAATTTTTAGTGAGTGTGAGAGGTTTCATTATAATTTTGTTGTTGCCAACATCTTGAAGATCACATCTTCCAGCTATTAATCAACTACTCCATACAATGGTAAGAAGCATGACTGTCGTGCCTGAAAGTAAGTCCATGTTGACTAGATCTTGTGATTGAGCATTCTCTTTGGATGCAACAATGCTAGAAACTACCACAATTGAATATAATAAAATAAAAGTGGGAACTATCAATGTCTCTAGAACACAAAATCAAAACTAACACAAGATGTAGAATGTTCACTATCCAATATTTTCAAATAAATTATGAGAAATTCACATAGAAGCCGTATACATTTCCTCAACCATGACAGGAAGTTGCAGCGTCACAAGAGCGAAGTCCCGGGCTCTGTAAGAATGGGGATCTCAATATCTAGAGATGAACTTCACTGCATACCAACATTCAGAGATTGGCTTTCTTCATGCTTTGGTGCTCAACCAATTTTTCTGTAACAACAAAATGTGAGATGGTGAGGTATTTTTCAATGTGCATGTGTCTTTCACTTGGAACGAAGAGCTCATGCATGCCAATGATAATTGCACCAAGTTATGAATATGACAACAATTGCATGCCTATTTCGTTTAGGTAATGAGACCTAACCCATTTTTTATAATAAATTATCAATTTTATTTTTAGTTATCAATGCTCAAAGATCAAATTTAACTTGTTATTCATTATGTGTTCTCACCTTGGCATCACTGGGGCTCTAGGCCTTAAAAAAATCCAGTTGACCCGATTAAACCACTTTGAATCCTCTTGATTTTTCCGCGGGGATAGGTTGCTTTCCAAAATCATTTGGAGGGTGAGTGGCCTTTTCTTTATCATACGCCTTTTATTTTACCTTACAAAATTTTCAATCATCCTATAAAGTGGTATTCCATTAGTTTTCATCATAAAAAATGTCATATCAAATAATATTCCTATAGTTACTAAATTGATAAAATGAGTTGCCTCTATTTACAACGTATAAAAATAGTTATTATAATTTTTCATGGTTAAAAATATTAAGATGAAATATAAACATATTAATTTGTTTTTAATAATATATTAATTAATTTTTCCTAAAATTTTATTTTATTTAGATTATGTATAATATATAATATATAGATTTGATTTATTTAATTAATAATAACGTTGATTATTATTATAGATTAAAATATATAAATTTATATTAAATATTAATAAATTAAAAATATTATTATATTATTGACCATTATTTTTATAATTTAATATGATTGTATTAGAAAAGTTATGTAATCTTTAATTTGATAGAAATAATAAATATAATAAAATATTTAAATATTGATTAAAAGAAAAATATATGGTAGATATCTAAAAATAAAATAATAATGAAAACTTACATATCAATATTTTATTTAAGAAAAAAATAAATAAAATATATATATATTTTTTAATTAAAAAACAAAATAAACTTTTAATAAAAATAACCTTTAATAATATATATATCTATATATAATCAAAATATTTAATAAAAGATATGGTTTGATTAGTCTAACGACACAATTTATTTAATAAATGAAATAATTTTTTTGAATCTGACATTACAATTTTTACTTGTTGTATACAACACAGTTTTGAATGCATAAATAGATTTAAAACCATGAAAAAACCCTAAGAAACTTGAACATTGCAAATAAAACAATTTGAACTTATGATTCTTAAGAATATGTACCAGATTTTGGGTAAAATTGACTAGAAAAAAAGTACCATCCACTTGAATAAATGGGTAACTAGCCGATGTATTTGTTAATTTACTCCATGTGCCACTGCACTCTAACACGTATGCTTGAACAACCGTTAGAGAAATTTGAGGTAAAAAATGGGTCTCAAAACAAAAATGTACAACAAAAATAAACTTTATAAGAACAAGTAGGATTCAATATGATGATGTCAACCATAGGGATGATTCACCATTTTTGGAGTAAAAAGGTAAAAAGATATTAAAAAAAACTACCTTTTCAACTTATATCCCTACAATTTTACTCAAATTTCGAGCGAGAGCACTCGTTAGATGCATAATTTAATTTTGCATTCGAGGAGTACTCATGTTGCATAATTTCTATGCACCCCACTACATGAAAAATGTGAAATAAATGAAACACGTGATTGGGTCGTGCCAAATTCCAACAAGAATATATAGCACAGAAGGGGTTTGACCTATTTGGCATCATAATTGTAAATGGATTAAATTCGACTTTCACCAAAATGAACACTACTTGCACAAACAAATCATTTTAGGTGAGAGTATGTTTCTTTTCATTTGGAGATAATGAATGAAATAAATCTTAAGAAAAAATAAGTAGGTTTAATTTACTTAGCTCAGTTCCATTTTAAAGAAAAGTTTGATTTTCCTAAGATGACACATTGATTTCATGAAGTGGGTTCAATTCAAATTTATTATAATTTCTATAACTAGGTTCAATCAAAATTTTATGGTAAATGGATATATCATTCCAAATCAATGATAATCTCTCTTATAGTTTCAGAAACTGTTGAAAACCATACACTCAGAATCTTAAATTCAAAATATCAACAACCTGTGATCTAAAAAAGACCATAAAAACTAAATTTTTTAGTGAGTGTGAGAGGTTTCATTATAATTTTGTCGTTGCCAACATCTTGAAGATCACATCTTCCAACTATTAATCAACTACTCCATACAATGGTAAGAATCATGACTGTCGTGCCTGAAAGCAAGTCCATGTTGACTAGATCTTGTGATTAAGCATTCTCTTTGGATGCAACAACGCTAGAAACTACCACAATTGAATATTCTAAAAGAAAAATGGGAACTATCAATGTCTCTAGAACACAAAATCAAAACTAACACAAGATGTAGAATGTTCACTATCCAATATTTTCAAATAAACTATGAGAAATTCAAATAGAATTCGTATACATTTCCTCAACCATGACAGGAAGTTGCAATGTCACAAGAGCGAAGTCCCAGGCTCTGTAAGAATGGGGATCTCAATATCTAGAGATGAACTTCACTGCATACCAACATTCAGAGATTGGCTTTCTTCATGCTTTGGTGCTCAACCAATTTTTCTGTAACAACAAAATGTGAGATGGTGAGGTATTTTTCAATGTGCATGTGTCTTTCACTTGGAACGAAGAACTCATGCATGCCAATGATGCTTGCACCAAGTTATGAATATGACAACAATTGCATGCCTATTTCGTTTAGGTAATGAGACCTAACCCATTTTTAATAATAATTTATCGATTTTATTTTTAGTTATCAATGCTCAAAGATCAAATTTAACTTGTTATTCATTATGTGTTCTCACCTTGGCATCACTGGGGCTCCAGGCCTCAAAAAAATCCAGTTGACCCGATTAAACCACTTTAAATCCTCTTGTTTTTTCTGTGGGGATAGGTTGCTTTCCAAAATCATTTGGAGGGTGAGTGGCCTTTTCTTTATCATACGCCTTTTCTTTTACCTTACAAAATTTTCAATCATCCTATAAAGTGGTATTCCATTAGTTTTCATCATAAAAAATGTCATATCAAGTAATATTCCTATAGTTACTAAATTAATAAAATGAGTTGTCTCTATTTACAACGTATAAAAATAGTTATTATAATTTTTTCATGGTTAAAAATATTAAGATCAAATAAAAACATATTAATTTGTTTTTAATAATATATTAATTAATTTTTCCTAATAAAATTAATGTAAAATTTTATTTTATTTAGATTATATATAATATATAATATATAAACTTGATTTATTTAATTAATAATAACGTTGATTATTGTTATATATTAAAATATATAAGTTTATATTAAATATTAATGAATTAAAAATATTATTATATTATTGACAATTATTTTTATAATTTAATATGATTGTACTGGAAAAGTTATGTAATCTTTAATTTGATAGAAATAATAATTATAATAAAATATTTAAATGTTGATTAAAAGAAAAATATATGGTAGATCTCTAAAAATAAAACAATAATGAAAACTTACATATCAATATTTTATTAAAGAAAAAAATAAATAAAATATTTTTTTTAGTAAAAAAAAAAAAAACTTAAAAAAAAAACCTTTAATAATATATATATTTATATATAATCAAAATATTTAATAAAAAGATATGGTTTGACAATTTATTTAATAAATGAATTTTTTTTTTTTTTAATTTTACATTACAATTTTTATCCAGATTATGATTGTTTGTTGTATACAACACAGTTTTGAATGCATAAATAGATTTAAAACCATGAAAAAACCCTGAGGAACTAGAACATTGCAAATAAAACAATTTGAACTTATGATTCTTAAGAATATCTATCAGATTTTGGGTAAAATTGACTAGAAAAAATGCTCCGGAAAAGATAATTTCATCTATTAATTAAGCTTAGTTCCTTCCAAAGCAAGACTATAGTATTAGATTTTCCTATTAAATGTTGTTAATTTAGTATTGATCAATGCAAATTATAATGTTTTATGTAATTTTTCATAGAGCATAATTTCTAATTTAAGTGACAAACACTAAATTACCATACAATACTTGTTTTAAATAAATTATTAATTTTACATATAATCAAAATTTAACCATAATTCCATTTAAAAAAAAAAAATATCTCATTACAAACATCTTAAAGTTCCACAAAAAATTTCCCACTTATGTCGAAAGCAACAGTCTTAAACATGCAATCAAGTATAATAATTTTGAAAGTAAGTATGAAGGCTTCGGACATTATACGTGACATTTCTCTACGTTTAGATAAATAAACATTCCACGTGAGTCTATAATGGGTTGTTCTCGCCTTCTGTGCCAGTAGCTATGAACACTAAAATTACAACGCTTTAGTTCTCTCCCAAATCTAAAACCGTGAAGAAAATAATAGACATATAAAGTTTGTAAATGTGAACACGCTTATTGAAGCTGAAAAAAAATTAATTTAAAAATTTTATTGATGTTTCTTTGTACTCTTTGGGGTACTTACTAGTTAATAGATTAATTAATAGGTAAATATGATATTCTTTTTTATTTAACAAGAGTTATCTTGTTCTTCTTTTATGTAGTTATTTGAGTGACATTCAATATATTATAGTTATCATTTATTGAAATAAATTTTGGTTTATCTAATTATTCAGGAAATTAAAGTGTACATAAATAGGCATTACAACTAATGTTGTTACCAACAATGTCACTCCTCAATCACACACAATATATGTTACACAACATTTCACAATAGACAAAATACACGTGGTGGAAATGTGCAAAGACACATTGTCACCTCGTGGCTCTTGTTACAAATTTAATTCATGATATGAGAGAATTTATAATGATATTCATTTAATTCAAACTAAGATCATTAATTTAATGGTTATAATGATATTTTAAAAAAATGTATATTGTTGAGAGCCAATCTTAATCTTACAAGGTTAATAATGTTTAGTCTAACTCTTCTCTCTCTCTTTCTTTTTTTTCTCTCTTTGAAATATGTTTTTGTTTTTTTTATTCATTTTTCAAAAAACTTTTATTCAAATTTATAAATTTGAAACTACTAAAGGATTAAATTTATTTATATATAAATATATAATTTAAGCAACAAAATAATTATACTTTTATGAAAAATTGAATAACCAAATTTTAATAAAAATAAAATAATTTAACTACATTTAATATTTTTTATTAACATTAAAATATATAATATTATCATAAAATAATTTATAAATTCTTTACTTAATATCATTTTTACATTGAGAGACCCTCTCTAGTCTAGTGTGGAAGATATGTTGTAATGTTTTGTTATGTAAATATTTTGAATTGATAAAATAAAAAATAAAAAAATAAAATTCAAATTATTTAAAATAAATTAAAATTTTCCTTTTGTTACTGTTTTTGGTTTCTAGGTTTTGACAACCCATAATTTTGCCAATATTATTCTTATGTTGATGATAATAATGATAATGATGATTAATGTCGACTAAGACCAATATGCTATATCATACATTAAGAAAGTAATAGATTGATTGAGACTCTTTAATATTTTATTTCTATGATAAAAAATAAGGGAGAGAAATATTCCTAGATCAGTATAGTTTTGCTGACTTAATAGTCAAGAAGGTTGGTAGTGTGGAAAAGGTGAAAAACTCTTTTGTCCCAAAGTGTTTTGGGAATTGACCAACACCCAATTTCACTTCGAAGCACATGAGAATTAGTTCTTATCTTAACAATATTCATTTATTCTTAACATTGGTCAAGACAGAAAGATAATTCTGGTTAGCAAGGTTAGGATTGATCACCTCCTTATAATACCTTAACTTACTCTTCCCCTCTAATTCCCTATCATCTCACAACTTTTCATTAAATTTGGAAGTAATAGTATTTTTATTATTATTCTTATTCTCCAAGATGATCTCCTCCTTCATCCCCCAATGGTCCAGCCAATACTAGGCATCCTTATGTCAACCTTGCTTGAGAAAAATGTAGGGGTTTTGGTTGTTGAAATTGGCAACAAGAAATATTGAAAATGACACCCATGAGGCTTCTAGTTTAATTTTCCCATAATTAAATTAGAAGTAAATTGTAATTCCACATCACGGGACAACTTGTATGAGTTAACTGAGTTAGAAAGACTTAGTTAGCTCAGTCAATTCGAGTTGAAGGTCAAAATGGAGGCATGTAGATTCCACTCTAAGTTTTAGGGGTCCAGGTACAGTTTATGTTGAGTTGTAATTAGTTAACTCAATTATTTGAGTTAAAATCAATTTAACTAATTCTAATTGAGAGATGAGCTAGTGATAGGTCTAGTGAATTAAATTTGATTTAATTCACATGCAGTGATCAACCATATAACTAATAATTCACTATAAATAGTTGTTGCATGTCAGTTCTAAGGAAGGCCCAATTGAGATTGAAGTTAAAGGGAAGTATACTATTAGTTGTATAATCATCCAAATTATACAGGTGGTGCATGCAGACGGAAGAAGATCTAAAATAAATCATTCCTTAGTTAGATAAAATTTCATTTAAAAGGCAGAATGAAGGCACACGTTTAATCATTGTTTTGGTGAGCACGAGTTGGTGAGATAAAAGAATTAGAAACACAATTTTGTGTGTGGAGTTTGAGAGAGAAAGGTGTGCAAGAGAAGCTTGTGCACAAGTTGGTAGTGACACAATCAGCAGACTGCAGGGGTTTCTTGGGAAGGGAAACAATAATGTATTTTTTTATGTTCTTGACATAATGAAAATACAGATAGTGGGGTTTTTAGTTGAGGCTTTCCCTATATACAACTTTGTGTTGTGTGATTGATATTCTTTCTCTTTCTTGTTCATGTGATTGTGTGATCGTAATTAGTTTTCCGCAATTTGTAGAATAGATTCAGGTATTTTGTTTTAGTATATTACAATATTAGTTGAATCTATTTAGATATTTATACATGGTATCAAAGCAAGATTTTTTTGGGTGGCGAGTTTGTAGAGTAGATCTGAAAATTTTGTGCAAAATTTTCAAAAACAAATAGCAGATCTGGATTCCTTGCGAAAATATACCCAAATTTAAAAACAAAATCGGTTGAAACAGAGTTTAGATGAGGGAGATCTCATTAATTTAAAATTAGCTTCTCCTTCTTCTTCTTCTTCTTCTTCTTTTTTTTTAGAAAATTTTGTGACGACGAAACAATTATAGGTGCGCGAGTCAAGAACTTGTATGCACTTGAGGTATCAAATGCATGCAAAGCTTTGAGGAGCAAAGAAAAGGTTAGAGACTTGGTGGTTGAGAGGGAGCATAAATTACCTCTCAACATGCAACCTCAGAAGAAGCCTCAGAAGGTTGTGGAGCAACCACAATTGGAGAAGCGGAGAGGAGACCAAGTGGAAACATCAACTCAAGTAGAGACCTCTAATAGGGGTAATTTCGAGCTAGGTGGGAAGATGGAGCACATGCAACCATACTTCCAGGTGAGAGGTCGGGCGATGTGAAGTCATAATCCCAAGGGAATAAAGTTGGGCATTGTCCATTGAGATGTCTTGTCTCATGGATCATTACCTTGCTGCAGGGGCCCACAATACATAGTAGTAGGATGGATCAGTAGCGATTGATGTAATCGGATGTCAAAGTGACAAAAGTTAGATACTGGAGCCAAAATCAGAGTTGAAAGCAATGTAGATGGCATAGATGCAGAGTCAACAACAACACATATTTTTTCAGTAGACAGTGTAGTAGCTAGTAGCAGTTAGAGACTCTGAAGACATATGCATCATACTGATTCAATTTGGATGCTCTTCAGTTTCAGAAGTTGCAGGAGAAACAACACTAGAGAGAAGTGTTCCATGCAGGACATTCCAAGGTACCAAATCAGGATAAAGTTGAATTCCTTTCTTGTTGAGAGCGAGTGTTGAAATTGGCAACATGAAATATTGAAAATGGAACCCATGAGGCTTTTGTTTTAATTTTCCCTTAATTAAATTAGAAGTAAATTGTAATTCCACACCATAGGACAACTTGTGTGAGTTAACTAAGTCAGGAAGACTTAGTTAGCTCAATCAATTCGAGTTGAGGGTCAAACTAGAGGCATGTAGAGTCCACTCTAAGTTTTAGGGGATCTAGTTACAATTTATTTTGAGTTGTAATTAGTTAACTAAATTATTTGAGTTAAAATTAGTTTAATTAGTTCCATTTGAGAGATGAGTTAGTGATAGCTCCAACGAATTAAATCTGATTTAAAATTCACATGCAATGATCATTTAGATAAATGATAATTCACTATAAATCCCCGTTGCATGTCAGTTCTAAGGAAGGCCTAGTTGAGATTGGAATTAAAGGGAAGTATACTATTAGTTGTATAATCATCCAAATTGTAGAGGTGGTGCATGCAGTTAGAAGATGGCCTAAAATAAATCATTCCTTAATTAGAGAAAATTGTCTTTAAAAGGAGGAATGAAGGCACAATTTTAATCATTGTTTTTGTGAGCATGAGTTGGTGAGACCAAAAAATCAGAAGCAAAAGTTTGTGCATAGAGCTTGTCAGAGAAAGGTGTGCAAGAGAAGCTTGTGCACAGGTTGGTAGTGAGACTGTCAACATAGTGCAAAGGTTTCTCAGGAAGGGCAATAACATTGTATTGTTTCATGTTCTTGACTTAATGCAAATACAGATAGTGGGGTTTTTACTTGAGGCTTTCCCCAGATACATCTTTGTGTTGTGCTATTTATATCCTTTCTCTTTCTTGTTCATGTGATTGTGCGATCATAATTGGTTTTCCACAATTTGAATAATAGATTCAGGTATTTTGTTTTAGCATATTACAAGATCATTTGAATCTATATAGATATTTCTACATTGGCTAGAGTTAGAAGCAATTTTGGGGAACCTCTTGGCTTCCTGTTGTACAATTTTTTCTTATACATCAAATATATTATTGTATAGTGTTGTTTCTCTCTTTATATATATTTTGGATTAAATGAGGGAATGCATGCATTTGCCTTGGGGATTTAAAAGAAACCACATTGGTTGTCAGAGAACTCACCCTGGACAACTAGTTAGCTACAAGTGTTTAGCCCATGTGTGAAATTAGAAGGAATAAAGGATGTGTGGGGAAAGTCAATATAATTTTATAATATTTTAGCAATCGTTTTTCTTTAAGGGGAGGAGTTGGATTGGATGAAGAATCAATAGATTTTCAGTTCTGATTAGGGTTCATTTATGAAGGTTTTATTTGGAAGCTTAACATGGTCGTTAGTTTAATATGCTAGGTATGTATAACATTGTTTACATGGATTAAATTTCATATTTATATTTTCCTTAAAATTCACTACTAGATAAATTAATACAATATTTTAAGATAAGTATAAAAACATTTCACATCATATAATATTTAAATATTTAAAGAATGATTAACATTACTTAACACACATATGAATATGAACAAAATGTCCTATTATTGCATTTATCCATACATGGAAAATGTCATTAAGACGTCGCATAAAGAAAAAACAGGTTGTACTTGAGAAAAAACCAGTAAGATTCTCTTTATTCTAAGAAATATTTTTGTTTTGATGAGATTATTTTCATCAAAATAAAGATGTGGATTTTCTATCGAAGTTGATTATTTTCTCAATAGTATACTTTGTCCACACTACACAGAAGACCAAATGTGATTGTTGAGGAAAATATAAGGCAATGCTAAAAGAAAACCAAAAAATTCCTGCAAAATGATCAAAAAGTTTATGCTCAAAGAGAAAATAAAACTAAAGTATAGAAAAGAGTGCATAAAAATTCAAAAAAAATTAGGCTTTAAAATTGTTACTTGTGCATGGAATTTTTAGGCTTAAAAATAGTTGCCTGTGTATTTTAAAGTGGTTACCTTTGTATTCCATGGAATTTTTAGGCTTTAAAATTGTTTCATGTTTACTACATGCAAGGAAAAATAAAATTACTATAGAAAAGAGTGCAAAATAAAAATTCAATAATTTTTAGGCTTTAAAATTGTTACCTGTCTACTCCACGAAAGGGATTGCAGGGGATGTTGAAGTAGTAGAATAATTTATGATGGTGCATCTGTTCTTAACATCTATTTGCAACAACAAGAATGGGATTTGAAGTTTACCTAAGCAATTGAAGTTGAATAGTGAAGACCAACCGAACTTGAACATCAAAGCCTTTTTCTAGGTTGCTTCCTTGCTTTCCTGTTCCCTCTTTCCTATACCCTCCTATCCCTTTCCTCACTTGCTTCCTTTCTTTCATGTGCCTTACTTCCAACTCTCTTGCCTTTTCCTTGTTTTTCAATTTAATTTCATCATCCATGCCCACAACGGGCTTGCAACACTTACAAATTTGAAGTTCAGTTTTTCAGCCTCAAATGATAGTGTTGTTGTTTCCACCTGCTCTTAACCTCCGTCACATTAACCTTGGATAATTGATTAAGAAGAATAAAAAAGATAATGGTTGGGACGATGAGTTTATGTTATGTGACAGGTGGCCAAACTCTGATAGGTGGTGGCAGCGAGTGTTATGAAACCAACTCCAAAAATATAAGAAAAGAGAGATCAACGCCTTAGAAATCAGCCGCTTCGAGGGGGCAACCTCCAATACATTACATAAGTGAACAATTATTGGATGATACAAACAACCAAAACCTCCTTCTATATATAGGAGTCGATGGGCCCACAATATAATCCTAGCCGACCTAACAATAACAATAAAAGGTCACAATAATAATAATATTGGGGTTACAAGGGTACAACAATAAAAATAAGGGGGCTACACTAATAAAAATAAGGGACTAAACTAGTAATATATGGACCTACAATGCTCCTCTCCTTCAAAAAAGTGTTGTCCTAAACGCTTGAGTAGCTTTGGGTGCTTCTGTATAAAATTCTCATCCTCCCATGCAAAATCTTCAGTGGGTAAGTTCTTCCACTTGATGAGATACTCTAAAATTGATTGATTTCGTAGCTATCGAGTTCTTGTTTCCATGACCACTTCACGTTCCAATATTATTTTTCCTTCCTCATCAAGTTCTGGAAATATTGTTTGAATTGGAATTTTTTCACCTATAACCTTCTTTAAGCATGAAACATGGAAAACTGGATGCACTCATGAAGAAGCAGGAAGCTCCAATTTGTATGCCATAGTACAATATTTTGCAACGCCTTGTAAGGACCATAGTACTTTGGCGATAATTTATTAACCTTCTTAGCTTGCTTGAGGGACATTTGTTTGTATGGTTGTAGCCGTAAAAATACCCAATCTCCTACATAAAAACTTCTCTCACTACGATGTTGATCTTCCTGTTGTTTCATTTGATTTTGTGCCAAATTTAGGTTATCCTTTAAGAGTTGGAGAACTTCTTGTTAATGCTCGATGTGATCTTCCACTGCTTGAACCTTAGAATTTTCTCTTAAAGAATATGTGATGGACTGTGGATGATATCCATAAAGTTCCATAAATGGGTTCATTTTTGCTGCAGTATGGAAGGAAGTGTTATACCACCATTCAGTGAGAGGTAACCACTTGACCCATTGTGTTTGTTTATCAGATACAAAACAACGAACATATCCTTCCAAACATTTATTCACTATCTCAGTTTGACCATCGGATTGAGGATGATAAGATGAGCTATGAACTAATTGAGTACCCAAACGAGAAAATAACTCCATCCAAAAATTTCCAGTAAAAATGGGATCTCTGTCGCTCACAATAAACTTTGGGTTTCCATGTAGCTTTTGAATTGTGTCCATAAAAGTAGTAACAAATGTACTTGCTTTAGATGGATGAGATAATGCACAAAAGTGTGCATACTTGGTAATTTTATCAACTACCACCATGATGACACTCTTTCCTTCGGACTTAGGTAAAACTGTGATAAAATCCATTGAAATCTCCTCCCAACATTGACTTGGAATGGATAAAGGTTGTAGAAGACTCGGGGTCTTAATTGTCTCAACTTTATTTTGACCGGAAACCAAAGATCTAACCACAAACTTTTTAATATCAGATTTAAGGCCATCCCAAAAATATTCTTTCTTCACCCTGTGGTAAGTTTTTAAAAATCCTGAGTGTGCTCCTAAAGGAGAAATGTGCAATTCCAAAAGAATATTTTGTTTTATTTGGCAATTCTTACAAAGATATAAGTGATATTTATACCATAAGGAATAATATTTCCAACTAAATGTATCAGATGTATTAGGTTCTTGCTGCAACTTTTGAATGAGTTTCCACACTTCTTCGTCCTTCTTCCATTCATCCCTTTCTTTAGTTATCCAATCTGGTTGGATAATATAAATGTCACAAATCAATGCTTCCACCTCTTCATTCTTTCCAGAGAGTGCATCTACAAAAACATTTAGCTTCCCTTTTTTGTAGATGTTTTCAAAGACATAACCCAACATCCTTGTGACCCATTTTTTCTACTCTTATGAAGATAGTATTTGTTCCAAAAAGTGTTTAAGACTATCATGATCAATTTTTACCTTGAATTTTCTTCCCATTAGGTAAGGTCTCCATTTCTTTTGTGCATGTAAGTATTGCTAAGATTTCTGTCATGTTCAGCCTTTATGTAAATACTTTCCTTTGGGACGACTTTAAAAAGCAATGGGTATTCCTTCTTGCATTAAAACAACACCAATTCCATTTCCTGAGGCATCACATTCCACAATAAAGGTTTTTGTGAAGTCTGGCGTAGCTAAGACTGGTGCTAGGCACATTGCCTCTTTAAGATGTTAAAAGGCCTTATTTTCTTTAGGAGTCCATGAAAATTCATCTTTCTTCAATAACATTGTTAGAGGTGTTTCTATTCTCCCATAATTCTTAACAAAATTTTGATAATACCCTATTAACCCGAGAAATCCTTGCAACTGCTTTATGGTTGTGGGGACTTTCCATTACTTAATGGCTTTAATTTTGTTAGGGTCTACCTTACACCCTCTTGAGATACAATATGACCTAGATATTTGACCTCTTTTACTCCAAAGAAACATTTGGATGTTTTTGCATATAATTGTTTCTCCTCCAATAGTTTGAGCACCTTGTCAACATGTTGAACATGATCCTTCCAAGACCTGTTGTAGATTAGTATATCATCAAAAAATACTAACAAAATTTTTCTAAGGAAGGGTTTGAAAATGGAATTCATCAACTCTTGAAATGTAGAAGGTGTATTGGTAAGGTAAAAAAGCATGACCAAAAATTCATAATGACCTTCATGAGTTCGAAATGTTGTTTTCAGAATATCTTCAATCTTCATTCTAATTTGATGATATCCTGAACTAAGATCCAACTTGATAAAATAAATTTCTCCATGTAATTCATCCAATAATTCATCAATCATAGGAATGGGAAATTTATCTTTAATGGTGAGCTTATTGAGCTCCCTATAATCCAGACACGTGCGCCATGACCCATCCTTCTTGTGCACCAATACTACTAGAGTAGAGAAAGAACTTTGACTAGGTTGAATTATACCAGCCTCTAACATTTCTGCAATCATACGTTCAATTTCGCTCTTTTGGACATAAGGATATCTATAAGGCCTGATGTTTGGAGGAACACTTGGAGGAACACTTACTGGAATCAAATGAATAGCATGATCATGATCACGAATAGGTGGGAATCCTTTGGGAGTTTCAAACACCTTGGAATGATTGTCCAAGATTTTTTGGAGATCTGCAGAAATATATGATTTTGATGTTGGAACTTCTAGTGAGCATAATTGTGCAATTACGCCTCGTTGTTCTTTCTTTAGAAGCTTTTTCATGGCATTAAAGCTTATTCTATTTCCCGGCTTCCCTGCGATACCCCGTAATTCGACTTCCTTTCCTTCTGAAAAGAATTTCAAGAAAAGTTCTTGAAAATTAAAAGCTATCGTCCCCAAAGATTGTAACCATTGTACTCCTAGTACAACATCAACACCTCCCATAGGAATGGAAAGCATTGAACTATTCAATACATATTCCCCCATGGTTAGCTTAATATTATGGCATTTTCCAAAGAAATTATAGTTCCTCCATTTGCAACCATCACTTGACATTGTGGTGCTGGGTATAGGAAACAATTCAATTCCTTGGCTACCTTACAATGAATAAAATTATGGGTACTACCCAAATTAATCAACAATATTACCTTTTTCTTCTTGATATGTCCTTCTATCTTGAGAGTTTGAGGAGTGGTAATTCCTACCAATGCATTACACGATATGGTCAGACTCATTTCTTCCTCTTCTAGGGTTGGTTCATGGTGTATATCCTCTTATTTTGAAGATTCTTGTTCATTTTCTTCTTCCTCTTCACAATCTATGTAAAATAATTTCTTCTTAGCACACTTATGACCTTTAGTGTATTTGCTATCACAACTGTAGCAAAGCCCTTTTGCTCTTTCTTCTTCCAATTGTTGTGGTGTCAACCTTGTAGGTTGTGGAAGTCTAGAAGTAGCAACACTTCCATCTTTATATATGTGAGTGGTAGGCTTCCTTGTCGTCATAATTTTACATTCAAGTTTTTTTGCCAACCTAAATGCATTTTCTAATGAATCAGGTTCCCAATCATGAAATTCATGTTGGATGTTATCCTTTAAAGTCCCTATGAAGACATCAATCCTGTGTTCCTCTGGAATATCAGTTACCCTTATATTCAATTTTTGGAAGTCCTCAATGTGCTCCACCACTGAACCCTTTTGTTTGAGATTTATCAATTGGCTAAAGAAGGTGTTGCTTTTGGTATCCTCATAATGTGCTATCATTTCCTCCGTAAAAATTGACCAAGTGAAAATTTTTTTACGAGAGCAAAGCCATCGATACCATACATAAGTATTTTGTTCTAAATGTAAAGTTGCAATGAATACCTTTTGTGTGTTTTGCACATTATTGAGATCAGAATATTGCACCATCTGTAGTATCCATGTTACGGGATCCTTGCCATCAAACTTCCTCATATACATCTTTGGAATATGGTGGTTCTTCCTCCAACATTAGAGTTTATGAAATCAAGATTAACATTTATTTTGTTCTCATCATGAGTTTCCTCTACTATCTTTTTGCCATTAGGAAACATTTCTTGTATCAACTTTGCCAAACCTTAGATGTCTAATTTTAGATCATTCTTCATGCTTTCCATGTTGTCTTTCATTTTTTCATTGATCTTAGCTTCCATGTCATCCATCTTAGCTTCCATGCCATACATCTTAGCTTCCATGCCTACTTCCATGCCATCCATCTTAGCTTCCAAACCTTTCATCTTAGCTTCCATGCATTTCTTCAAACCGTCCATCTTCATTTCCATGCCTTTCTTCAAAAATTCCATTTCATTTTTTGTTGCTCTTTGCAATATCGAAATTTGGTGCACTTGCTCTTGTAATTTTGATATCTCATGTTGTGTTTCTTCGTCTTCATGAATCATAGTCGAGCCTTCTGAGCTTAATGGGTGTTGAATTATTTTTAGGGGGCATTTTAGAACCCAATACTTATAACTATTCTTCAATATGCCCTTGGAATAAATTCAAACTAATTTTTTTCAAACGAGACTTATGTAATTTGAAAAAAATACACACATTTTTCTTGATTTTGAGGAGCTCGATATTAAAACTAAATTATCTCTGTGATTTTAGATCTTCAATATTTGAAATTCGGCTTTGAAGTAGCCCTCTAAATCTTCTTTCGAATGCCACAGGTATGACCTGATTTGGTTTCTTCAAGAAAATGTTGTGCCCAATTTCCCATGGTGACCTAATTATGGACTGGTTCAATAAAGCGAACTTGTAGGACTTGCCACGTATCACTGTTTCCTCCTTTGGATCTAAAATTGATATACCAAAAACTAAATTCCGTGTACTTGCGGGCGCTTTTTACAGAATCCCAATCTGACAATCAGAGAGAGATTTATGATGTTTTTCCCACAGTCACCTCTTTGAGATGAAATTCGGGAACCTGAAAAATCCTAACTTCCATAGATCATATCTCCAAGAATATTGCGAACCAAGATCTGAAATTTTTACAGGAGATTCCTCAGGATTTCGGCTTAGCACTGTAAAAATTTCAGCTTCTGAAACTTCGTATATGAAATGTTATAGCGAAAATTCTGTTATGACCTGTTTTAGTTGAAATTCAGGAGCTTGAAAAAACCCTAACTTCCCCAAATCATATCTTCTTAAATATTGCGAACCAAGATCTGAAATTTTTGCAGGAGGTTCCTTAGGATTTTGTCTTTGCGCTGTACAAATTTTAGCTTCTAAACCTTCGTAGAAAAAAATTTATTTCGAAAATTCCACGATGACCTGTTTGGAGTAGCGAAACCCTAGAATCCAAAGCTTTGATACCAAATGTTATGAAACCGGCTCCAAAAATAGAAGAAAGGAGTTATCAACGTCTTAGAAATCAGCCACTTCGAGGGGGAAACCTCCAATACATTACATAAGTGAACAATTCTTGGATGATACAAATGACCAAAACCTCCTTCTATATATAGGAGTCCATGGGCCCACAATATAATCCTAGCCGACCTAACAATAACAATGTAAGGGCACAATAATAATAATATTGGGGTTAGAGGGGTACAACAATAACAATAAGGGGGCTACACTAATAACAATAAGGGACTAAACTAGTAATATAGGGAATTAACATCGAGTAGCTGAGAGGTGGCATCAAGACGATGACACAATTGCATGGCAAGGTTGTAAGTGAAACTTGGGATGAAATGTGTTTCGAGGAAAATTAATTTTACATAAAATGTTATGAACTAATGTTAGCCAATGCTAGCATTAGTCAGCTTCGTCTTTAATTCATGTTAAAATTACCCTAAATTTATTTGAAAAGTGATTTTTTCTCTACAATAAGACTCCAAAGAGTTCAGTGTGTATGATTGGCCAGTTAAAAAACCTGTCAAATTTAGTATGTTGGAAAACACATTTATGAAATATAAATAGAAAACCTTAGGTTAAAATTATTGTTTTAATGGAAAGTAATGCAAGGGAGAGTGACATCGATCACTGTATATATGATACTTTCAGCAAGTATAATAAATAATAGTGGTCCAATGCTTTGTTCTCATAATTTAAGTCAAATTAATTACAAAAACTCCTACTTGCTTTATATTATTTCTTCCCATTTTTATTATTACAATTTTGATTCATGTTATGAGAAAATTGATAATGATATTCATTTAATTCAAATTAAGATCACTAATTCATGGGTAATAATGATATTTTAAAAAAATGCTCATGGTTGTGAGTGAATCTTAATCTTATAATGTTAATAATGTTTAGTGTAATTCTAATCGTTAATAATGTTTAGTCTAACTATAATTTTTTTTTTTTTTTTATATTGATTATTATTACTATTATTCAAAATCCTCTAAGATTTAGAAATTTGAATAACAAATTTTCTAAGGGATCAAATTTATTTATATATAAAAATACAATTCAAACATAAAAAATTGTAATTTTTTGAAAAATTAAATAACCAATTTCTAATAAAAATAAAATAAAATATAAAATAATTAAATTATATTTAATATTTTTTTCTATTAATATTAAAATATATAATATTTTTTTTTTCGCACTCTGCCTCCTCGCGCTCTGCATGCACTAGGGCAGCTGGTTGCTCCAGCGCACCCCTGAGGCTTCAGCGCCCTTCCGGTCGGCCTGCTGCGCGTTCTCTCAGATCATGGACTCCTGCGGGGTCCCCGACCCCCCTCCCATTCCTCCATAGGTTCAAGCATTCATAACCATGGTCGCTGCTGGCCCTAAGCGCCCTCCTACTGCATCTCAGGAGAAGTTCGTTAAGAAATTGGACTCGATCCCATCTGTGGCCCTTCATGAAGAAGAAACCTGCAAAGTGGCCTTGAATCTGGCTGAGAGAGGCCTCATAGGCCAGTTCACGGGCCTCTGGCCTTCTCCCAAGTTGGTGGACGAATGGACTCAAAGGAACTGGTCACCATTGATCAAAGAGGGAGTTAAAATCTATTTCGTAGGCAAAGGTTTCTTTGTGTTTTTCTTTGAAAACCCGGATGACAGAGGCTTAATATTCAGAAATGGACCATACTTCATGGGTCCACAGGGTCTTTATCTAAACAAATGGTCTCCTGATTTTGATCCCACTGAGGATGTCTCCTCTGCTGTCCTGGTTTGGGTTAGGCTCCCTCATTTGCCTCTCCACTGCTGGAATAAAAAATCCCTCCAGATCATAGGTAACACGTTGGGAAAATACATAGACCAAGCTGTAAGAAAGGATCAGTACTCCTGCGCTCGTATCTGTGTAGAAGTGGATCTAGAAGAGGGGTTGCCGGAAGCAATCAAACTCACTATTGCTGGGTGGACGCATGTTCAGGAGTTGGACTACGAACAGCTACCTTTTAAATACAGACACTGTCACGGCCACAGACATTTTGCAAAGCACTGCAAGAAGAAGGTCGAGGAACAAGTAGACAAACAAAATGGGGAACAATGGACCCTAGTCCAGAAAAACGTAAACTCAAAAAAAGGCACAGGTAAAGGCAATATGATTGGAGTTCCTAGCAGCTCCAAAACCAACCAAGAAACGAAAGTAACCCCAAAGGGGACAGAATGCGCTCAGATCAATCCAGTAAATCTAGCCCAGGAAAATTTGGAACAGGTAGAAACACCACCTTCAAACAAAGAGGGAGGGGAAGCAATACCGATCGAAGCCATTCAAGGGAGTCCCTCCAATCCTTCTTATGCAGAAGTCACAAGGAAAAAACCAGTGGAAAGCTCAGGCTCTTCGGAGGATGAAACCTATGAGCGCCCTTCAAAAAGAGCAGGAAGGAAATCTCGCAAAGAAAAGAGGGAGGAGGAGGCAGAAAGGCTCAAAATACAAGGAAGTCAGTCCACAATAGAAATGTCTATTGGGCGAAATACCAGACCAAGGCCTTCCAAGGGAGGCCCCAATCCCCCCTCAAGTAAATAATGAAACTCGTCTCTTGGAACTGCAGAGGACTAGGGAATCCCTCAAAAATCGAAGCAGTTAAGGACCTTTTGAAAACAAATCCCTTAGACATTCTCATGCTCCAAGAGACTAAAATAGAAGGGAAAGCCCTCCTAGAGTTCAACAGCTCAAAGTGGAATAAAAGAACAGGAAAAGAAGTCAGTTCAAGGGGCTCCTTTGGAGGGTTGAAAACTCTCTAGACTGAAGACCTTTTCCAGTTGAATAAATATCATGAAACCCAACACTGGATCTTCACGGAATTGAAGCACAAAACAAGTAAGTTGTCTATCTCTCTTTTTAATCTTTATGTACCTGTTTCCTACTCTGAAAAACGAGAATGCTGGAATTCTCACTCTGCTTTTTTAGAGCAGTCTTCTCCCAGCAATATCATTATCGCCAGGGATCTTAATATTGTTCTGTAAGAAAAAGAGAAGAGGGGGGGTTCCTGCAACAGAGACCCCATGTTGGCCACGGTGGAGGAGAGCTCTCAGCTTTGGGATCTTTTAGACTTCAATCCTGTCCGTGGTATTTATACTTGGTCCAATAACAGGGCTGGATCGGACCACATTTCTGCTTGACTGGATCGATTCCTGGTGCAAAGCTCCATAATGATGAACAAAAAGATCATCATCACGAAAATTCTGCCCAAACTTACCTCAGACCATAAGCCAATACAGCTTCTCCTGGAAGATGAAGAAGATCTGGGCCCTATTCCTTTTCGATTCAACCCTCTTTGGATCGAGAGAGACGGTTTCATAGAGACAGTGAAAGCAGCATGGGCCAAATCCTTCACGGGTTCCTCAAGTTATGTATGGGAGCAAAAGCTGAAAGCCACAAAACAAGCTCTGAAGGACTGGATAAAGAAACCAGCCCCTACACCGACCGATCAAAGAAAAGAGGCAGTGCAGTTGCTGCAGTCCCTGCAAACAGATATGGAAAGCAAAGATATCACAGCAGAGTTGTTGGAAAAAGAAATAAAATCCCAACGATCCACATATCAATCTTTTCGAAAGGAAGAAGAATACTGGAGACTCAAATCCAGAAGTCTATGGCTGAAGGATGGGGATCGGAACACCTCCTTCTTCCATCGGCAATATAGAGCACGTCTGTCAAGGAATCCTATAGCAGAAATCAAAATAGTGGAGGGCCAAGTCTGCAAAGGTTTTAATCAAGTCAAAGCTGCCGCCGAAACCCACTTCAGGAATCTTTACAGTGTGGGAACTCAATGCAACGATGAGGAAGCTGCTGACTTCCTCTCAAATATCCCTTCCCTCATCAGCCCGGAAGATAACGTTATCCTCTGTAGACCTACCACTGAGGAGGAAATCATCAACGTTATTTGGTCCATGGATTCATACAAGGCCCTTGGGCCTGATGGATTCACAATCCACTTTTATAAATCTTGCTGGCACATTATCAAGTTTGATCTCCATAAAATGATAAGTGGGTTTATGAAAAAATCCAAGATAGGCGAAGAAACCAACTCCACAGACCTTGCTTTAATCCCCAAGGACTCCAACCCTGAATCATTTGCAAGATTTAGGCCCATTTTGCTGTGTAATGCTTCTTATAAAATCCTGGCTAAACTGCTAGCAAGTCGGATCAAGCCACTGCTAAAAAGACTGATATCCAGTTCTCAAGGTGGTTTTGTGGAAGGTAGGCACATTCTGGACAATGTTATCCAAGTACATGAGACAATACATTCAAGCAAACAACAGAAATAGAAAGGTATGTTGATAAAACTAGATATGGCGAATGCTTTTGACAGAGTTAATCGCTCTTTCCTAAGCAATGTTCTTCTCTCCTTTGGCTTTTCGCCTCACTTTGTTCATCTAATAAAATCCTGTATTGACAATCCGTGGATTTCCCCTCTAGTCAATGGTCGTCCAACTAATTTTTTTCAAGCTCAGAGAGGCATCAGGCAAGGATGCCCACTCTCCCCTTTCTTGTACATTATAATGGCAGATTCCCTCAATCGAAATTTCTCCGCTGAAAGATTAGCTGGTAACATATCGGGTCTCACACCTTCCAATGGAGCAGATCCCCTAAACACGCACTCTTTGCTGACGATTCCCTTCTCCTCGGCGGGGCTTCCATCAGAATAGCCAAAGAATTTGACACTGTCCTTAGAAATTATTGCAGAGTTTCTGGAGCTTTAGTTAACGAAAGCAAAAGTGAAGTCTTCAGCTGGAATATAGACCAGCATGAACTCACATGCATTACAAATCTCCTCGGGTTCAAAGGCCAAGCTCAATGGGACAAGTTTAAGTACCTTGGCCTCCCCATCACATCTAGGGTTAACAAAAGATCGCTATGGAGCGAAATAATCTCTAAAATCAAAACAAAAATTGCTGCGTGGGGAGGCTACTAGTTAACAAAAGGAGGCAAAGTTATCTTAATCAAATCCTTGTTGTTTGCGCTTCCAATCTATCAGGCAGCTTTTCTTATTGCTCCAAGAAACGTGATGGAGCAGATCTCAAAACTTCTCAGAGACTTCTTGTGGCAGGGAGGGAAGGGCAACGAAAAAAAATGCATTTGGTAAACTGGGAAGTGGTCAAAAAATCTATGGCAGAGGGCGAACTGCAAATTAGAGACCCCTCTCTTGTCAACTTAGCACTGGGAGGAAAGATATTGTGGAATCTGATCCACGAGCCCACACACCCGGTTAGTGTCACTCTGCGCACAAAATATGGACACAATAAATCACTCAACAATTTGCAATATGACAATACAGCAAACTGAATGCAGGTGTGGAGATTATGCTGCAAAAGCAGAAATTTCTTCAAAAAATTGGTCTACAGAATTCCTGGCAACGGAAAACGTACTCACCTGTGGCTAGATAGCATCATGGGGAGCGAACCTTTGGCAGATAAAGAGGATATAACAGAACTCAAAGACTAGCTGGAAAGAGCAGGAGCAAACAACATATATGATCTGTCGAAATGGGACCAGCGTGGAGATTGGGCAGGCTGGGATTTCCATGGAGTCCCTGCCCGGTTATCTCCTTAATAAACCTTGCTCATAGATCTACTGGAGGAGGTTGCCCTTGTCAATAGATCCACGAAATACAGCTGGGGTTGGGGCCAGACCGGTGCATACACCACAACAGCAGGATATAGAGTTTTGTAGGCCTCAATAAACAGCAGTCAAACTCCGGCTTTCTGGAAACATGTTTGGGAACCTTTAGCCTTACCAAAAGTGAACTTCTTCTTCTGGACCCTAGTACACAATAAACTTCTAACGGGAGATAATCTGCAGAAAAGGAACATAGCAGGGCCACACAAATGTGTGTTATGCAGCAACAATTTTGAAACAACCCAACACTTATTCATGGATTGCAATTTTGCTAAAGAGGTTTGGGGACTTATTTTACAGGACTTCCAGATTTTAGTCCCTACCCAAAATTCTGTCTCGGATCTCTTCGCCTCTTGGAGTCTTTTCTACCCTCATCGAATCCCTATCAAGTCATTTTGGCGCAAATTTTGGATAGTGCTCCCCAAATATGTATGTTGGCAGCTCTGGTTGGCCCGCAATCAACTGATTTTCAAAGATTGGCGGCACTCCCCATTGCAAGTAGCAGCAAAAGCTAAATCCTTCCTCCTGGAAGCGGCCCAATAGTAGTATTTTAAAGAAGATCCTCTGCTTCTGCCCGAGGAAAAGAGGTGGCTAGGCCCTCTTGTGCCTTATCCGTGTAAGTATCTCCTTTCCCCACAAACAACTAATCCGGATTGGCGTATAAGAGATGATGATGACACTTTCCAAACTTGGTGGCGGTCTCAAAATTTAACCACAATTTTCTTTGATGGGGCGTCTAAAGGGAATCCCGGTGTCGCCGGTGCTGGGGGCGTCATCTACTCTCAGGATGGGTCTTCAAAGGACTGTTTCTGTTGGGGATTAGGCCAGAAATCCAACAATCAAGTTGAGATTCTTGGGCTCCTCAAAGCGTGCCTTATTGCAAGAGACAAAGGAGTCAAAGACCTACAAGTTTTTGGAGATTTAGAGATAATAATAAAAAAGTTAAACTCGGAGGCACTTTTCAGCAATGCCTGCCTCAACAAAAATTTGGACAGATTGAAGAGAGTCCTTCTAGACTTTGACTCTTACAAGTTTTATCATATTCTCAGAAAGTCAAATAGTGAAGCAGATCAGATGGCGAACAAAGGCAACACACTCATGAAAGGGCTGCTAATTGTAAACAATGAAAGTTTTGTTGAAATTCCGTGAGAATGTAGTAGATCATAAGCAGCTACAGAAGGAAATCTGCATTGTAATAGGGGTCGCCTTGGCAAAGACCCATTGTCTCTTCAGATAAATAAATTCCATACTCGTTACAGTATATATATATATATATATATATATATATATATATATATATATATATATATATATATATATATATATATTATGATAAAATAATCGATAAGTTCTTTACTTAATATTATTTTTATATTGAGAGGCTTTCTCTAGCCTAATATGTAAATATATTGAGTCAATAAAATAAAAATAAAAAATAAATTCAGATTATTTATGATAAAACCAAAATTTACCTTTTGTTATGGTTTTTGGGTTCCTAGTTTTTACAACCCATAGTTTTGCCATAGTTTTTCCACTAGTATTCTTATGTTGATGATAATGATGATGATGATTAACATCCACTAAGACCAATATGGTCTTTCTAATCTTAAGAAAGTAAAGATTGATTGAGACCCTTGAGACCCTTTAATATTTTATTTCTATGATAAAAAAGAAGGAAGATAAGTGTTCCTAGATCACTATTGTTTTGCTAACTTAATAAGTCAAGAAGGTTGGTAGTGTGGCAAAGGTTTTGGAAATGAGAACGAATATGAGTAAGATCCGGACAATCCAAGAGAAAGTGATTGTCATCTTCAACCCTTTTAGTATCGCAAATGTGACAAAATATTTCATCTCAAGGTGTTTTGGGAATTGACCAACACCAGATTTCACTTCAAAGCTCATGAGAATTAGTTCTTATGTTCACAATGTTAGGGTTTATCACCTCCTTATAATACCTTAGCTTTCTCTTTCCCTCTAACTCCTTATCATCCCACGACTTATCCTTAAATCTGAAAGTGATAGTAATTTTAGTATTATCCTTATTTTCCAAGATGATCTCCACCTTTATCCCCCAATGGTCGAACTAAGACTGGGCATCCTTATGCCAACCTTGCTTGAGCCGAAGGTGGGGCTTTTGGCTAGAGTTAGAAGCAATTTTGGGGATCCTCTTGGCTTCCATGTTGTAATGATTTTTTTTATACATTAAGAATCTCTCTCTCTCTCTCTCTCTCTCTCTCTCTCTATATATATATATATATATATATATATATATATATATATAGTGTAGTCTAACTTAGACGAAATAACCTTTTTCACTGGAATCTAACAGTACAATTTCAAGCAAGATTTTGTGTTTTTAAAGTTTAAAATATGTTTTTGAATGCATAAATGGATTTGACACTTTGAAAGACCAACGTGGTACTCAAATTCTATAGATTAAACAACTTAAATTTGAGTTTCTAAAACTCTTTGCGATATTTTGCTTAAAATTAACAAAAAAGAAAAAACTCATAAAAATGCCATTTTGTTATAAGTTAAACTACACACACATATATTATTTTTTTAAAACAACTTTGGTCTATCTTAACTCCAGATTTATTAACCTAGATCAAATCTTTCGAAGTGGAAATCTTTATTCAAGTTTTGCTATTAAAAAAAAGATCTACACTTTAAAAAATTTGATCCCTTTTAAGACTTAATAGATCCGAACTTAAAATCAATTTGAACTAATTTATTAACATCAGATATATATAACATTATAACATTATGATTAGATAATTTATAAATTTTATTAATATTAAGAAATTATAAATATTTTTTTTTGTAATATAAAAAATATAAAAAAGTTAAAACCTCGTAGTGGATAAAATTTTAACCATATTTAACCCATTAATAAATATTTTCACCATTAAATTTCAAGGCTGCTTGTGGTTTTATGATACCTTGTTATTATTAATTAATAGTTTATTGCAATCAAAAGTACCAAGGATTTCAATCACAACAACGAATAAAAAAAATGATATAATATATATGATTATACATTATTTTTGTGATATGGGGCAAGGTGTCATTAAAAGGTTTGCTTGGGGTTGGGTATTCTGCAACAATGCAGAGGTGAGGGGAACAAATTAGCTCGTGTATTGTGAGGATACGTGGGGTCAGGGTCAGGGTCAGGGTAGCAAGTGCATGGTGAGGATAAGAGGAAAAGGGAGGGAAGAGGTAGATGAGGTTTTGTTGGCCCTTGGTTGGGTTTGGTTGGCCCTTGGTTGGGGTTGGGGTATGGGTAAGGGGAGGCATGCCCTCGAATTTGGGAAGCAAAAGAGACATCAGTCTACGTGGCAAAATAACGTGATGAAGTGGGGTGGGAAAAAGGACTACACGTTGGTCATAGCTATGGAACATGGATATGATTATTAAAGTTTTGAAGGGATGTTTTTGGTATATTTAGTTGTATAGTGGTGTGACCATACTTCGTTGTCAACCTTGGGGGTTAAATGAGGGGATGCATGCACTTTGCTTCAGGGAACCACATTGGTTGTCAGAGGATGCATGCACTTTTACTCAATCTCACAACTCTTTAGCCAATGTGTGAAATCAAGGAATAAAAGACCCAATATCATTTTATAATTTTTATTAGTAATTGTTTTTCAAAGGGGGGAGTTGGATTGAGTGAAAAATCAATATGATGATGATTAATGTTCACTAAATCGAAATGAATGAAATTTATTAAATTAAAAAAAATAATCATTATTTTATTTTTATGATAAAAAATATATATATAGATATATTTCAAAATTATTAAGTAATCACTAATTTAATCTATCAAGTATATATAACACTATTTACATAGATAGTCCCAAGAGATAGCTCAAATGGTCGAGTTCCCATTGCTAAAGTACCTTGCCATATGGAAGGTCACGGGGTCAAATCTCCTCGACGCCCTTGGGGTTAGGCCCCGAAATTAAAGCCGACGGTTGATCCCTTCGGGTGGATCTACCGGATTATTACCCGTGGATGTAGCGGCCACTTAGTGACCGTGAACCACAGCTGAAAAAAAAAAAACACTATTTACATAGATTAAAATTCATTTTTATATTTTCTTAAAATTCATTAAAAAATAAATTAATACGATATTTTAAGAAAATTATAAAAACATTTATAATAAATTAATAATGATAAAAAATAAAATTGATTCCACGGAGTAAAATTCATAACTCCTTAAAGTTTTATAAATATGTTCACACTTAAAAATGTTTGAAAATGAACTATAAATTACATACGAAATGTTCAAAAATTTCCTTGTATTTTACGTCATAAGTCTCGAACCATTAGTCAAACTTTTCGTTCTGGATAACGATTCGCTGAATTTGGATTATAAATATGAAAATTTCTTCCATTTTTTAATTCTATAAAATTAAATTGATAAATTGTAAAAATGTATTAACAATTTTTACATTAAAAATAAATAAATTAATTTTTAATTTTTACATTAAATTTAAAATTAAATATAAATAAAAAATTGATATATATTTTTTTCAAATCATTCCAGCTATATTTAATTTACACAAGTTAAATTGTATACACAAAATTAATTATATATATAAATTATATTTAAAAAACTTTAAAAAATCGCATCATATTTGATTACTTACGCGGTCAATGAAAACGTGATTTTAAAATATTTGAAGTAATTCGATTTTGATTCTCCACCTAACATTCTAGAACTCACCTCTTTTTTGCACTATAACAATCGAGTTTTAATCTTAGCATTAATCTATTTTCGAGTAATCTAAAGTTTGTTGTTGTAATTCACCATAACTATAGTTCAAATTAAAAATTAAATTAAAAATCTTAAAAATGAATAAAATTTGAACTTATTAAATTTACTAGTAATAACAAATTCTTAATATAAAAACACTATTAAATATTTCACATAAAATTATCTTTATAATAAATATTAAGTGGAATATAAACACTTTTTTAATTTCTATCTTTATTATTAAATAACAATAAATAAATAAAAGTTTCTATAATATAAATAATCAAAAGTTTCTAATACAAAGGCATAATAATTATAACATCATAACATTAATCATTTAAATAATCAATAAGATATTTAATAAATTTAAAAATTATAATAATTTAATGCACCATCATAACTTATATTTAAATCAAATATATAGGTAATAATTTAATTTAATAAGCATATAATAATAATAAATAAATAAATATCATAATTCAAACAAATATCAATAATTAATACATATTTATAAACAATTAATTCTTAAATAAATCATTATAACTAAAATCTAATTTATATCTACTCTAAAATATTTTCACCAAACTTTTTAAATTATTTATTCACTTCAATCTTATCTTGACGATGAATCTCACTAGCTGGTTCAAAAAGTAGATAAAGGAAAAAACCTACCCAATACGATGAATCCCGAAATATGACTTTCCAATATAATATGACTTTCCAATAATAGACAAGACATGTTTCCAAGTTCGGAGGTGTTAGATGGACACTTGGATTCAAAATATGACACCTGTTGGGGTTCCCATGTTTTGGCCAGGTTGGCAAGACCAAAAGATGAGACAACATAGAACCACTTTCAGACCTTAGGATCTAGCCCTCCTAGGTCCAGAGAGGGATCTCTCTATATGAGTCAAAGGGTATGTCTTTGAGGCTCTAAGTTATGATTTTAGGCTAGTTATCTGCGCAGGGTTTGTTTGTTTGTTTATGTTTGGTTGTTGGGAATCAGGAAAGAAGGGTCCAATATAAGACAAGGATGAGCAAAGAGGAAATTAGGCAAAAGTAGATAACTCAGAGAACATCAAGGCCATTGGGCGATGGAGTCAAGAAAGGATTTACTTGTGTTCAATGTGCAAGCTTTCAGTTGGGCTAGTCATCCAGAGCATTTGGATCTTAAAGATAATATTTGGGATGGGACATTAAGGACTGAAAATGAAAGGAGAAGAACCATCCAATTCTGTCTATAGATCAGGTCAGAGGTCATTTAACTCCAGGCCTGCTTGGACAAGATCAGAGGCAATACAAGGGATCCTAGAAAGGCTTAATTGGGGTGGAAAGATCCTAGTGAGGCAGAGACAGGGTTCTAGACCTCCCAGTGTTCTCAACTCATCCAACTAAATCCTAGCAAGAACATCTAAACATAGATTTATTCAATTCATACATCAGAGAGCAGGCAATGACATCCACTACACTGGTTAAATCAATTGAAATCAATATTTAGATACACATAAAAGCAGAAAACATAAAGGTTGGAAGAGCATCAACATAAGGTACCTATCAAGGGTAAATCTTATGCCAAACTTCTGATGCGAGCCAGTAGAAATGGAATGAAATGAAATCAAACATAGAGATAGGAAAACATCACCAACTGCTTTAGATCAGGATCCAAAGAAATATGCTTGTCATATTAAAAACAACACCAATCAGGTATATCATTGCCCACAGCTTGAGCATTCAGTCTGAATACATCAAATCTCAGCCCAACTTACAATATTATCTGAGTTGATTTACCCAATACTGGAGCTATAACATAGGGTAAATCCGGAGAGTATCCTCAAGGGAGCTCCTACACCTAAAAGATAAACCACAATAAAAGTAACAAGTAAGGTTAAGCTGCCTGTCCGGAAAACAACACTCTGGCTTTTAGATAACAACATCAAACTGTTGAATCTTTAATTAAAATGAGAAGGGGGGGGTGAATCAGTTTAATACATACATTTGCCTTTTAAAATTTTCACCAAAGTTATTTACAGCTTAATATGTGAGCAATCTTATTTGCAACCAATATTAATTTATTGTGATACCATACTTAAGTTGAAAGTAGCAAGCAATTAAGCAGATTGAAATAATCACCTCAACACATAAGAAGCAATAAGAAAGACAAAGAGATAAGTGGAAACCTATAAAGGAGAAAACCACATCTACACATGTATGCAAAGGCAAGCTCCAACTTCCTCTCACTCATCAAGCTCAGAAAAATCAACCTACAAGAGGCTCTATCCTCACCTCGTAAGTTTAAGCAACTTGCAAGGAAGCAATTCAACTCCTTCAAATTTCTCGTGTGCACCAACCTGCAGGAGGCTCCAACCTCAGTCAGCTACAACTGACGACTATCAAGCTGCAACTTGATAGGGAAGCTCCAACTTCCTCAATTTATCAAACTGAAAGTTTGCTGATTTACCTCAGATATCAGCCCTGTTCTGTAGCTTCTCCTTCTGTTCTGCTTTTCTTAATCTTCTCTGCCTCACTCTTCTATATTCTTCCTTCTCTTGATTTACTCTCTCTATATTTTTTTTGAATATCAAGATGATATTATTTATAGATTTCCTCACATGATTGTTTGTATTCTGCTTGGAATTCGAAATGGAAAGTCATGTCTCTTTTTATTTCCGTCTTCACTCCTTTTATTTGCTTACTTAGAAAATATAACCGTAGGTATCAATTTAACATTACAAAGGGGGAATTTGTTCTCCTCAGAGACTTTTCTTAATGCATCACAAACAATAAAAAACAATTAAAATATTTACATTGGAATTACAAAGTGAATTTCAGCTCACTCATTCACCCTCTTGGCTAGCTGCGCATTTGTCTTTTCTTTGACTGTATTTTGTCTTTTTCTGTGATTGTGTTTTAACTCTTTTCTGCTCTGTATTCTATTTTGTCCTCTACTGTGGTGTAATTGTTGTATATATGTAACAGTGCTTTTATATCAGTGCCTTTTAGAAAAATACGTGGACTCACTAATTGTAAAGGCATGGGTTCTAAGTCAGATGTGAATGACTGTGTGCCGGAACATGTATATATATCATCAGCACATTAATAATGCCCTCCTTGCGCAGGCCCGTGGGGCTCCACATCATACGCACATTTAATAATGTTTATATATACATATATATATATATATATATATATATATATATATATATATGACAAAGACCTTTAATATATACATATATATATAACCCAATCCTTTGTCTCTTGGCCAATTTATAAGATGATTTAATCATATAATCTCGCCTCTTTTTAACAACTTACTACTCTCTATTGCATGTTAAAGTCATTTAAAACATATCGAACTCCTTTCGGGCCCACCTGACACGTTTTCAAATGCGATTGATCGCAATCGCAAATTTCTAATTTGCGATAGTTGTTGTGCAGTTTCAACCAACTGCGATATTGCGATGGTTGCGATATTGTGATATTGCGATGGTTGCGATAATGCGATGGTTGCGATATTGCGATAGTGCGATGGCGCAATGTTTTGAAGTTGCGATATTGCGATGGTGCGATGGCGCAATGTTGCAAAGTTGCGATATTGCGATGGTGCGATGGCGCAATGTTGCGAAGTTGCGATATTGCGGGTCCCGCCTTATAAAACTTTGTATTATGCGCTCTGTATAACTTCATAAATATGCTTTGGACCTTTGATTATATGATGCGCTGCACATATACTCCTGCGTGGGTAGCGATTCCCGGAATTTGTGTTTATGTTATATGTAACGCCCGGCTGGGTAGTGATTCTCGGAATAACGGCTGTGTCTTTGCAAAAACAGCTGTCTCTGTATTCGACTGTTCCTGTCTTTCGATAATGGTTCTTCCCTGTGCCTTTGCCTTACCTACTTCTGCTACTCGACCTGTCTCTGTCTTTGCTGCCTCCATTTCTTTCGATGTGCAATTCCTCAACATAGTTTAATTAATAGACACCACTTCCACTGTTACCTTATATGATTCTGCTTACCCCTGACTGATCGATATTACAATTAACGCACAGCATATTCAATCTTGTTCGACATTTGCTTCGTCTGCTACCTCTCTGCTGCCTCGCTCTATTGCTGGTTTCTTTGTTGCTTCTGTTGTCTCTCTGTTTCTTTCTCTTTTTCTTGTCTAATGCTGCTCCTTGCTTCCTTCATTCTCCTTTTGTTGCCTCTTCTTTAAATGACCCTGTCTCTGCTGCTCGACCCTATCTACATCTTGCTGCTATGCTGCTCTCTTTGCCTGTCTCTGTCTTTGCTGCCTCCTTTTCCATCAATGACAATATTTCCAACAATATCCCCCTTTGGCATTGATGGCAATCCACTTTTCTCTGTTTGCCTTCTCTTGCTTTTCTTGTTTGTTCTTCCTCCCCCTTTGACATCAATGGAAAGGGGTTGCTTTTTGCATTTCCTTTCTCTGAGTTACGTTTAGGTCCTCTTCTGCTGAATTTGTACCATGCTGCTCCAGAGTGATGTATAAAACTTGTTGAGAGAACACTTTGAGGAATATTTTTTATAGCTGTGTTTCATTTGTAGTGCCTGTAATCTGTGTTAGATTGCAGACAGAGATGATGCATTTTTCAATTGAAGGGTCCTTGTTGCTTTTCCATGCTGAATGCTGATAATACTGAGATTATGCTGATAATATTGATAATGATGATACTACTGATAATACTGATCCTGTGGACCTATTTTATGCTTTCCTTGCTGGCTGTTCTCCCCCTGGAATGATATTTTCGTTTTGTTCTCCCCCTGGAATTGTGCTTTCTCTTTATATTAGAGAGTAGCATCTGCAGATACTATACCCCTAGTCTATCTCTCAAATATTGAAATGGTTCTCTAGCAAGAGGTTTAGTAAATATATCAGCTGTCTGTTCTTTCGTTGGTACATATTCCAGTTTTACTATTTTCTGAGCCACTTGTTCTCGGAGGAAATGATACTTGATTGGAATATGTTTAGTTTTTGAATGAAGCACAGGATTTTTAGATATACTTATAGTACTTGTATTATCACATTTGATTGAAATAGGTTCATCAATGCTTACCTTCATGTCTTAAAGAGTTTGCTTCATCCACATGACTTGTGTACAATATGCTGATGCTGCTATATATTCTGCTTCAGCTGTAGACAGAGAGATGGATGTTTTTTTCTTGCTTAACCATGCCACCAGACTTTCTCCTAGATAGAAAGCACCTCCACTTGTACTTCTCCTGTCATCAACATAGCTGGCCCAATCTGCATCTGTGTAAGCTGTTAAAGTGAAGCTTTTGCTTTTAGGATACCAAAGTCCATATTGTGTTGTTCCTTGTAGATATCTGAGTATTCTTTTTACTGCAAGAAGGTGATTTTGTTTAGGTGTTGCTTGATATCTAGCCACTAGTCCTACTGCTAGCATGATGTCTGGTCTTGATGCAGTCAGGTACAATAGACTTCCAATCATGGATCTGTAGAGTTTTTGATCTATATCAGCAGACCCATCATCAGCACACAGCTTGCATCCCGTGATCATAAGGGTAGTCACAGGTTTGCAGTCCTCCATTTTGAATCTTTTCAGCATTTCGTTTAAGTAACTTTCTTGAGAGATGAATGTCCCTGTGTTCTTTTGCTGAATTTGCAGTCCCAAGTAGAAACTGAGTTCTCCAATCATAGACATTTCAAACTCTGTTTTCATCTCATCAGCAAACCCTTTTGCTAGTTCATCTTTGTTGCTTCCAAACATAATGTCATCAACATATACAACAACAATTAGGATTTCATTTTCATGGGATTTTATGTATAGATTGTTGTCTACTCCACCTCTTTTAAAACCCTGTTTTTGCAAATATTTATCCAGTCTTGAGTACCAAGCACGAGGAGCCTGTTTCAGTCCATATAGGGCCTTTTTCAGTTTGCATACATAGTCTTCTTTATCTGTCAATGAGAAACCTTTTGGTTGTTCCATGTACACTTCTTCTTCTAGATCGCCATTAAGAAAAGCAGATTTTACATCCATTTGATATACCTTGAAATCTTGGTAGCATGAAAATGCCAGGAACATTCTGATAGCTTCCATTCTGGCTACAGGGGCAAATGTTTCATCATAATCAAGTCCTTCTATTTGTGATTATCCTTTGCAGACCAGCCTAGCTTTATTCCTGATTATTTGTCCTTGCTCATTCATTTTGTTTTTGAATACCCATTTTGAGCCTATGACATTTTTCTCAGCAGGTCTAGGAACTAGTTCCCAGGTATTGTTTTTCTCAATTTGGTCCAATTCTTCATTCATTGCATTTACCCAAGACTTGTCCTTGTTGGCTTCTTCAAATTTCTTTGGTTCTATTTGTGACAACATGGCTATGTATACTTCTTCTGTCTGTTCAGTTAGCTGCCTTCTTGTTTGCACTCCTACATTCTTGTCTCCTATGATTTGATCTTCTAGATGGTTCTTTTGAGTGTATCTTGAGGGGGTTTTTGAGTTCAGTCCAACATCTTCTGATGTTTTTCTTGTTTCATCATCATTTTGATCTTCTTCTTCATTGTTGTCTGATGTACTGCAACAGTCTGTATCTCTAGTATTGTTTGGAAGTTCTTCATCAAATCTGACATCGATACTTTCAACTATCTTCCGAAGGGTCTTGTTGTAGCACCTGTACCCTTTGCTTTTGGAAGCATATCCTAGAAATATCCCTTCATCTGCTCTTGCATCAAATTTGCCAAGATTTTCATCATTATTCTTTATGTAACACTTGCTTCCAAAGATTCTGAAATGTTTGATTGAGGCTGGCTTTCCATGCCATAGTTCATAGGGAGTCTTGTCACTGCTTGGCCTTAAGTGAGATTTATTAAGGATATGTACTGCTGTGTGCACTGCTTCTGCCCAGAAGGTTTGAGCAATATTATTCTCTTGCATCATGGCTCTGGAAATTTTTTGAACAGATCTGTTTTGTCTCTCTGCTACTCCATTCTGCTGAGGTGTCCCTGCAATAGTAAATTGTTGTTTTATGCCATGTTCATTGCATAGGTCTGCAAAGTCATAATCAGTGAATTCACCTCCTCTGTCTGATCTGATGCATTTCAGCTTGCATCTTGTCTGATTTTCTGCTAATGCTTTAAATGTTTTGAATTTGTCCAGAGCTTCCGATTTATTCTTGAGAAAAGCAACCCATGTCATTCTGGAGAAATCATCTATTATCAGCATAAAGTAGGACTCTCCACTTGGTGTTTTAGTTCTTGCAGGTCCACACAGATCCATGTGCACAAGTTGCAGT
This sequence comes from Pinus albicaulis, assembly GCA_034641835.2. Taxonomy (NCBI): domain Eukaryota; kingdom Viridiplantae; phylum Streptophyta; class Pinopsida; order Pinales; family Pinaceae; genus Pinus; species Pinus albicaulis. The sequence continues at coordinate 288,127,880 of CM076578.1, read as the reverse complement.
GGTCTTCTTGTTGATAACTCTTCTTTAGATTTAAAGGATGTGCGATTTTGTTTCCCCAACTGACAAGATTTGCATATTGTGTTTGAGGGCCTTTTTATTTCTGGCATATCTCTGACAGCTTTCTTCTTGCTCAGTCTAATGATATGGTCAAAGCTGAGATGTCCCAATCTCCTATGCCATAATCATGACTCCTCGAGTTTGCTAAGATGGCAGGCTTCATCCTCCTCTTTCACTATGTACACATTACTCTCTGTTCGAACACCTTTGAGTAGAGTTTTTCCTGTTGTGCTTGATCTGACTACACAATATTGTGCTCTAAAGAGAACTTCACAGCCTTTATCACACATCTGACTGACACTTAGTAAATTTGATTTCAGCCAATCTACATATAATACGTCTTGGGCCTTTCCTCTGCCATTTTCTATGCTGACTGATCCTTTTCCCTTGATCTTTCCTGATTTGTCATTTCCAAAAGTGGCATTGCCCGATTTCTTTTCATCAAGAGTTAAAAACTTGTTTTTGTCTCCTGTCATGTGTTTAGAGCAGCCACTGTCCAAATACCATTGACTCTTCAAATATTGAGTAGTTAAAGCCAAGTCACATTTATTCACCTTCTTTATCCTCTGGAGGCCCCCTTTTGTTTGGTATCTCTTGTGAGGTGATGAATTATATCCTTTTAGAGAACACTTGGAAGATATATGTCCAACTTGATTGCATATACAACACTTGATTATAGTTTTTGCAGAATTGTGAGCATGAACAAAATTGCTTTGACTCATAAACCTCCTTGAGGTATTGAACATCAGTCTTTGTCCATACTTTCTACATTCAATAATTCTATGGCCAAAATCCTTACAATAAAAACAATAACCATAGAACTTACTTGCATACCTGATGTAAGGTTGTCTCTTCCATGCTTGCATCTTTTGCTGGTTTGAATCATTCCTCCTTGCATGACAATATGCAACAATGTGTCCCTGCTTGTGGCAGACATAACAGGTGGCATTCTTCATAGGAGGCAAGAATCTCCTTTGATGGCTTCCAAATTTGATATAATCAGGAATATATGATCCTTTCTTTGTTGTCTTAGTATTTGTTACAATCTTTGTTATTAAAGGTTTCTTCTGGTCTCTGTCTTTCTCATTACATGTTTCTTCCTTTGTAGGAATTATTTGAGCTGCTTCATCAGCCTTCTTTGCTTTCACAAAAATTATATTTTTGTTTTCCTTTTCTTTGCCTTTACTTGATTCTCCTTCATAGCCTATCCCAGTTTTTATTAGAGGGGATCTTTGAGCATCCAAGATCTCATTCAACTTACCAGAACTTGTCATTTGAGAAGGGTATATAGAAACTTTCTGTTGAGCACTTTCTAATTTCCTTCTCAGACACAGAATTTCTTCTTCCAGCTTCTCTTGTTCTCGAGTTTTATCTTTGATTTGCTGAAGTAACATCTCTTCTATCTTCTTGGCTTCTTCAAGCTTTACCTTCAGCTGCATGAGGACTTCTGAATTTTGTTCTTCTTTCACACATTTGAGGAGAATCTCTTTTTGTTTTATGCATTTTAGTTTGAGTCTGTCAATCTCCTCCAGATCACTTCTTAGCTCCCTCTCAAGATCGACTTCCCCTTCTTCTTCTTCTTCTAGCAAGAGTCCTTCAAGATCTTCTATGGCCATCAGTAAAAATTCAGAGGTTCCCTCTTCTCCTGAAGGTTCATCTGATTCTTCAGATGCACTGCTGTCTTGCTGAGCATAGAAGGATTTTCTGCTGAATTTATTTCCTTTCTGCCAATTCTTTGATGTGTCTTTCTCTGATTCTTGAGCTTGATTTCTTACTTTCTTGTGAGGACATTTAACAGCATAATGTCCAAATCTTCCATAGTTAAAGCATTTAAAAGGAAGTTTACCTTTGTATCTACCTGAGCCTCTATCCAATTTCTTGACAAATTTAGCCTCTTCTTCATCAGAGCAGGAGCATATGTCTTCCTTTTCTTCTTTCTTCTTTTCTGTTTTGAATGCTGCTTCCCTTGTACTTGGCTTCTTCTGTGGGAGCCTCATCTCATATGCTGTAAGATTTCCTAGTAGTTGGTTCATGGTCAAGGTCTCCCAATCAGCTGTTTCTTCTATTGCAGACACCTTGGGATTGAATCTCGATGGAAGAGATCTTAGAATCTTTTGTACAATTATACCTTCTGGTATTGTTTCTCCAAGAGCTTTCATACTGTTAACAATTTCTGCAACTTTTAAGAAGAAGCTCCCAACATCTTCATCATCATTCATTTTAAATTTTCAAACTGGGCTCTATATACTTGAAGTTTGGCAGTCTTAACCTTTTTATTTCCCTCATGGATATTCTCTAGAGTGTCCCACATATCTTTGGCAGTCTTACTGTGCATTATTTTGATAAACTCAGCTTCACATAGTCCATTTAAGATTGCATTCATTGCTTTTGCATTAGCTACAAAGCTTTCTTTAGCTTATTTCTCTATATCAGTTGACTTTGTGACATATCCAATTTCCACGGCATCCCAAGCTTCTAATCCTAAAGACATTATATAAGCTTTCATTCTTATTTTCCAAAAGGCATAATTTGCACCTGTAAAGAAAGGGGCTTTATTGGTTGAGCTTCCTTCTTGACTTGCCATCCATCTTGAGAGCCTAGGATCTCCTTTCAGTTGTTACACTGATATACAAGGAACCCGCTCTGATACCAATTGTTGAATCTTTGATTAAATTGAGAGGGGGGGGGAATCAGTTTAATACATGCATTAGCCTTTTAAATTTTCACCAGAGTTATTTACAGCTTAATATGTGAACAATCTTATTTGCAGCCAATATTAATTTATTGTGACACCATACTTAAGTTGAAAGCAGCAAGCAATTAAGCAGATTGAAATAATCACATCAACACATAAGAAGCACACATAGAGACAGCAGATGTAAGTGGAAAACCATAAAGGGAGAAAACCACATCTTATTATTGTTGTGATGCAAAGGCAAGCTCCAACTCCCTCTCACCACTGTTTTTCTGCAGGCACCAACCTACAGGAGGCTCCTACCTCAATTCTGCAAGCTACAACTTGCAAGGAAGCACCAACTCCCTTCAGTTTTATGCAGGCACCAACCTACAGGAGGCTCCAACCTCAGTCAGCTACAACTAACGACTATCAAGCTGCAACTTGATAGGGAAGCTCCAACTTCCTCAATTTATCAAACTGAAAGTTTGTTGATTTACCTCAGATATCAGCCCTGTTCTGTAGCTTCTCCTTCTGTTATGCTTTTCTTAATCTTCTCTGCCTCACACTTCTATATTCTGCCTTCTCTTGATTAACTCTCTCTCTATCTTCCCCCCCTTTTTTTTTTTGCATATCAAGATGATATTATTTATAGATTTCCTCTCATGACTGTTTGTATTCTACTTGGAATTCGAAATGGAAAGTCATGTCTCTTTGCCTTCTGCCTTCTCACTCCTTTTATCTGCTTACTCAAAAAATATAACTGTAGGTATCAATTTAACATTACAGTGGGAATTTGTTCTCTCTTGGAGACTTGCCAATGCATCACAAACAATAAAAACAATTAAAATATTTACATTCGAATTACAAAGTGAATTCCAGCTCACTCATTCACCCTCTTGGCTAGCTGCGCATTTGTCTTTTCTTTGACTGTGTTTTTTCTTTTTCTGTGATTGTGTTTTAACTCTTTTCTGCTCTGTATTCTATTTTGTCCTCTTTTCTTCTCTGTATTATATCAGTGCCTTTTAGAAAAATACGTGACTGCTGACTTGTAGCAAGTGTCTTGTTGATGTGGAACATTCCGCAGGCCGGAACATACATATATCACAATTGTATTACATTAATAATCGCCCTCCCCTTAAGCTGAGGCCCGTGGGTCTATAGACCATACGGCTTATCGCAACAGCGTTATATATATATATATATATATATATATATATATATATATATATGACAGCGCCTTTTAATATATATATATATAACCCAACTTTGTCTCTTGGCTTAATTATAAGATGATTTAATCATATAATCTGCCCTTTTAATACACCTTAACATACTCTCGGTGCATACAATAAAGCCTGTTTTAAAACATATAGAACTCCTTTCGGGCCCACCTGACATGTTTTCAAATGCGATTGATCACAATCGCAAATTTCTAATTTGCGATAGTTGCTGTGCAGTTTCAACCAACTACGATATTGCGATGGTTGCGATATTGCGATATTGCGATGGTTGCGATGGTTGCGATAATGAGATGGTTGCAATATTGCGATAGTGCGATGGCGCAATGTTGCGAAGTTGCGATATTGCGATGGTGTGATGGCGCAATGTTGCGAAGTTGCGATATTGCGATGGTGCGATGGCGCAATGTTGCGAAGTTGCGATATTGCGATGGTGCGATGGCGCAATGTTGCGAAGTTGCGATATTGCGGGTCCCGCCTTATAAAAATTTGTATTATGCGCTCCGTATAACTTCATAAATATGCTTTGGACCTTTGATTATATGATGTGCTGCACATATACTCCAGCGTGGGTAGCGATTCCCGGAATTTGTGTTTATGTTATATGTAACGCCCGGTTGGGTAGTGATTCTCGGAATAACGGCTGTGTCTTTGCAATAACATCTGTGTCTCTGTATTCGACTATTCCTATCTTTCGATAACGGTTCTTCCCTGTGCCTTTGCCTTATCTGCTTCTGCTGCTCGACCTGTCTCTGTCATTGCTGCCTCCATTGCCTTCGTTGTGCAATTCCTCAACATAGTTTAATTAATAGACACCACTTCCACTGTTACCTTATATGATTCCGCTTACCCCTGACTGATTGATATTACAATTAACGCACAGCATATTCAATCTTGTTCGACATTTGCTTCCTCTGCTACCTCTCTGCTTCCTCGCTCTATTGCTGGTTTCTTTGTTGCTTCTGTTGTCTCTCTGTTTCTTTCTCTTTTTCTTGTCTAATGCTGCTCCTTGCTTCCTTCATTCTCCTTTTGTTGTCTCTTCTTTAAATGACCCTGTCTCTGCTGCTCGACCCTCTCTACATCTTGCTACTATGCTGATCTCTTTGCCTGTCTCTGTCTTTGCTGCCTCCTTTTCCATCAATGACAATATTTCCAACACAAACCACAATAAAAGTAACAAGTAAGGTTAAGCTTCCTGTCCGGAAAACAACACTCTGGCTTTTAGAACCATCCACACAAGAGCTTACCCCAACCCTGACCCACCTGAAATAGTTGACGATCTAGAGAGTATCCTCAAGGGAGCTCCTACACCTAAAAGACCAACTATTTCTAGTCACATTTATAGAGATAACTCTGCACCAAAAGACCTTACAGCTCTATCACATTTTCTCCCTGACCTAGACCTACCTAATAGGCTACCAAGAACTAGGTCATTCAATCATCCCGACCAGCCAGACCCTGGGTTTCACAGCTCACCACCTCATAGTGGTCAACAAACTAGAGGCAAGGAATCCCCTCCATCTACACCACCTGATATCCACTTCATTCAAAACTTGGGGCTCTCCCACCCTAGATCTGCTCAACAGACTTCTGCTGGTCCTAATATCCCTGTCATCCATATACCAACTGCTCAAGCCAACCCCATACCTCGTCAGAACATTATCATGGAAGCCTGGTATGCACCTCTGGTTTTACCTCAGTCCTTGTTACCCTTACCCAATGATTATCAATCAAAAATCCCACACTTCACTGCTAAAGAATCCATCACAGCCCAGCAACATGTAGATAAGATGGAGGAATCTTTTGACTATATGGAAATTGATGATGAAACAATCAAAATGAGAATCTTCGCCCAAAGCTTAGGAGGTGATGTAAAGAAATGGTTTAAAATTTTACCCCCTGGCAGTATCCAAGATCTCCCTGCATTATATCAGACCTTCATAGACAAATAGGAAACTAGGGCAAAACCTCGCCAGCTCCTAACAGACTACATGACCCTTAAAAGGAACGTGGGAGAGAGTGTCCATGATTACACCACTAGATTCAACAGCATTTACGATGCTCTCCCTCCACACATGAAACCTCCTCAAGGTATGGCCCTAGCCAAATATCCTGATGGATTTGATGTTGACAAGGCCTATGAGCTTAGAGATAAAGAGTATAACACATTGGAGGACATGCAGAAAGGAGCAATAAATATAGAAGCCAATCTACTTGAGAAAAGAGCAAGACTGAGATCTGAGAAGAGGGTAACATATAGGAATGACACTGTAGCTTCCACTTCAGACCCAAATTATGATAGATTATCTAAAAACGTGGAAAGACTACAGCAAATGATGGAAAAAATGGTTGTCACAGTTAGCAATCAGAACAGAAACCAGAACCAAAATCAGAACCAGAACTTTAGAAGAAACAACAACACTCCCAACAGACAAAGAGAGTCAGATCAACAAGTAATTCCCCCATTCCAAGAAAAATTTCTCGACGAAGATGAGGGAATCATAGAAGAATTTGAAGGGAATGTGGTAAACATGTTCGAAACAGAAGACTCAGTCCTTAACTATGATTCAGGGGAAGATCAGCCCTCACCTTCATACTAGGATGAGGAATGGTTAGAAACTGAAGATTGCATATTAGGATTTGAAAATGCCATGATGCAAGTTAGGGAACAATATGAACTTAGGAGCAAAAAGAATCAAGAAAATTCCAAAACTAAGGCTCCTGATATTACCATCAAGAAAAGACCTGATAAAACCTCTAAAGCATATGCTGTAACTAGCAAATCAGCAGCTGAAAGTTCTGGCAAAAACAAGGAAAAGGACAACCAAGACCCTGAAAAGCAAAACCAACCCACTAGCAGTACTAGCACTTCAGTTAGTACCCCTGATACAATTGTTCCTAACCCTGTACATAGTGAGAAATCACAAATCGATTCGGCTGCTAAGGCAGTAGCAAATAAAACAGAGTTAGGCACTCCAAAGACCCAGTCCACTTTCAATTTAGAGAGTGAGATTGCAAAAATCAAAATCTCTGTACCATTATCTGAGCTGGCCACTCAGGATGTATATAAAGGCCAAATTATGAAAGCATTGAATCTAGGGGAAAACAACGACACTGTGAATTTGAATGATGATCAACCTGCCCTCCTGTTTGGTCCAAAGATTGAGGGAAAGTTTCAGGAAGGGGTAGTTCCACCTTTTTATATCAGTCTCAACATTCATGAAAAAATACTCCACAATGCCATGCATGATTCTGGAGCATCACACAATTTAATGCCTAAGGTGGTGATGGAAAGATTAGGTCTAGAGATAACCGGCCCTTACAAAGATTTGTATTCGTTTGACTCTAGTAGAGTAAAATGCCTAGGTCTAATCAAAGACTTGTGTGTTAGCCTCACCCAGATTCCTGCTAAATGTATGGTCATGGATGCGGTGGTAGCAGATGTGCCACCCAAGTATGGCATGCTACTGTCAAGATCATGGGGAGCCAAACTGCAAGGAACGATGCAGATGGATTGCTCATATGCTACTATCCCTATATTTTGCCAACTTAGAAGACTGTATAGAGTGTCCCATATGAAATTCCTAGTCAGTAGCCCCGAGAAACCTGAAAATTCACCATTATACTATGTATGCACAGACCTGGATTCTTTCATTCTTTATAACGACCCATCCTTAGGAGAGCCAGCGTCAGAAAACAGAAATACAAACGATAACATAGAGCCCATGGACTTTAACATAATGGCTACCCTAGAAGAATACGATGAAGAAGACCATGGGCAGAGTACTCAAAACGAAACTCAAAGTAAACAGGAAACACAATGCATTCAACCTACCAGTCACTCCCCTCAAACCTACCCACCACGTGAAGAACAAGACGATTCACAACCTAGCACAGACCCCACAACGCAATATAATGGCGAACCCCTGTGGGAAATGAATTTCGATGGGTCCTGTACTAGGAAAACTGCCGGAGCAGGGGTGTGGTTACGTAACGTAGAGAGTGATTATGCGGAGTCGCCATTATGTTGGGGTTCCCATGTTTTGGCCAGGTTGGCAAGACCAAAAGATGAGACAACATAGAACCACTTTCAGACCTTAGAATCTAGCCCTCCTAGGTCCAGAGAGGGATCTCTCTATATGAGTCAAAGTGTATGTCCTTGAGGCTCTAAGTTATGATTTTAGGCTAGTTATATGCATAGGGTTTGTTTGTTTGTTTATGTTTGGTTGTTGGGAATCAGGAAAGAAGGGTCCAATATAAGACAAGGATGAGCAAAGAGGAAATTAGGCAAAAGTAGATAACTCAGAGAACATCAAGGCCATTGGGCGATGGAGTCAAGAAAAGATTTACTTGTGTTCAATGTGCAAGCTTTCAGTTGGGCTAGTCATCCAGAGAATTTGGATCTTAAAGATAATATTTGGGATGGGACATTAAGGACTAAAAATGAAAGGAGAATAACCATCCAATTCTGTCTATAGATCAGGTTAGAGGTCATTTAACTCCAGACCTGCTTGGACAAGATCAGAGGCAATACAAGGGATCTTAGAAAGGCTTAATTGGGGTGGAAAGATCCTAGTGAGGCAGAGACAGGGTTCTAGACCTCCCAGTGTTCTCAACTCATCCAACTAAATCCTAACAAGAACATCTAAACATAGATTTCTTCAATTCATAAATCAGAGAGCATGCAATGGCATCCACTACACTAGTTAAATCAATTGAAATCAATATTTAGATACACATAAAAGTAGAAAACATAAAGGCTGGGAGAGTAGCAACATAAGGTACCTATCAAGGGTAAATCTTATGCCAAACTTCTGATTTACTGATCCATAGCTCCAATTCTGTCTCTGGACCTAGGAGGGCTAGATTCTAAGGTCTGAAAGTGGTTCTATGTTGTCTCATCTTTTGGTCTTGCCAACCTGGCCAAAACATGGGAACCCCAACATAATGGCGACTCCGCATAATCACTCTCTACGTTACGTAACCACACCCCTTCTCCGACAGTTTTCCTAGTACAGGACCCATCGAAAATCATTTCCCACAGGGGTTCGCCATTATATTGCGTTGTGGGGCCTGTGCTAGGTTGTGAATCGTCTTGTTCTTCACGTGGTGGGTAGGTTTGACGGGAGTGACTGGTAGGTTGAATGCATTGTGTTTCATGTTTACTTTGAGTTTCGTTTTGAGTACTTTGCCCATGGTCTTCTTCATCGTATTCTTCTAGGGTAGCCATTATGTTAAATGCCATGGGCTCTATGTTATCGTTTGTATTTCTGTTTTCTGACGCTGGCTCTCCTAAGGATGGGTCGTTATAAAGAATGAAATAATCCAGGTCTGTGTGTACAGAGTATAATGGTGAATTTTCAGGTTTCTCGGGGCTACTGACTAGGAATTTCATCTGGGACTCTCTATACAGTCTTCTAAGTTGGCCAAATATGGGGACAGTGGCATACGAGCCATCACATATGCATCGTTCATGGGATACGGCTCCCATGATCTTGACGGTAGCATGCCATACTTGGGTGGCACATCTGCTTTCCCACCACATCCATGGCTCCCTTATATTCATGAGGAATGCAGGTGAGGCTAACACACAGAGTCTTCCCCCAGTGAAAAGGGATTAGACCTGGGCAATTTGCTACTCTTGGGAGTCAAACGAATATAGATCTTTATAAGGTCGTGTTATCTCTAGGCCTAGCTTTTCCATCACTACCTTAGGCATTAAATTGTGTGATGCTCCAGAATCATGCATAGCATTATGGAGTATTTTGTCATGAATGTTGAGACTGATATAAAAAGGTGGAACTACCCCTTCCTGAAACTTTCCCTCAATCTTTGGACCAAACAGGAGGGCAGGTTGATCATCATTCAAATTCACAGTGTCTTTGTTTTCCCCTAGATTCAACGCTTTCATAATTTGGCCTTTATATACATCCTGAGTGGCCAGCTCAGATAATGGTACAGAGATTTTGATTTTTGCAATATCACTCTCTAAATTGAAAGTGGACTGGGTCTTTGGAGTGCCTAACTCTGTTTTATTTGCTACTGCCTTAGCAGTACTAGCACTTCAGTTAGTACTCCTGATATAATTGTTCCTAACCCTGTACATAGTGAGAGTTACCCAAAATAATGGCGTATTGCCTCTGATCTTGTCCAAGCAGGTCTGTAGTTAAATGACCTCTGACCTGATCTATAGACGGAATTGGATGGTTCTTCTCCTTTCATTTTCAGTCCTTAATGTCCCATCCCAAATATTATCTTTAAGATCCAAATGCTTTGGATGACTAGCCCAACTAAAAGATTGCACATTGAACACAAGTAAATCCTTTCTTGACTCCATCGCCCAATGGCCTTGATGTTCTCTAAGTTATCTAATTTTTCCTAATTTCCTCTTTTCTCATCCTTGTCTTATATTGGACCCTTCTTTCTTGATTCCCAACAACCAAACATAAAAAAACAAACAAACCCTGTGCATATAACTAGCCTAAAATCATAACTTAGAGCCTAAAGGACATACACTTTGACTCATATAGAGAGATCCCTCTCTGGACCTAGGAGGGCTAGATCCTAAGGTCTGAAAGTGGTTCTATGTTGTCTCATCTTTTGGTCTTGCCAACTTGGCCAAAACATGGGAACCCCAACATAATGGCGACTCTGCATAATCACTCTCTACGTTACGTAACCAGACCCCTGCTCCGGCTGTTTTCCTAGTACAGGACCCATCGAAATTCATTTCCCACAGGGGTTCGCCATTATATTGCGTTGTGGGGTCTGTGCTAGGTTGTGAATCGTCTTGTTCTTCACGTGGTGGGTAGGTTTTAGGGGAGTGAATGGTAGGTTGAATGCATTGTGTTTCCTGTTTACTTTGAGTTTCGTTTTGAGTACTCTGCCCATGGTCTTCTTCATCGTATTATTCTAGGGTAGCCATTATGTTAAAGTCCATGGGCTCTATGTTATCATTTGTATTTCTGTTTTTCGACGCTGGCTCTCCTAAGGATGGGTCATTATAAAGAATGAAAGAATCTAGGTCTGTGTGTATAGAGTATAATGGTGAATTTTCAGGTTTCTCGGGGCTACTGACTAGGAATTTCATCTGGGACTCTCTATACAGTCTTCTAAATTGGCCAAATATAGGGATAGTGGCATATGAGCCATCCATCTTTATCGTTCCTTGCAGTTTGGCTCCCCATGATCTTGACAGTAGCATGCCATACTTGGGTGGCACATCTGCTACCACCACATCCATGACCATACAACACCTATGGACTCTTCTAGAAGGCACTGGCCATGTGCAGATTCTTGGAACAATAAGAATTCCACTCCCAGGTGACCAACACACCCTTGAATGTCGGGAAGTGCACTGCAGTGCACCCTTACATGGAGGAATTGGCACTGCAACATAGTTAGTTCCTTGCAAATGAGAGTTGGTGAGTCAGTGGGTCATATAACATATACTTCAAACCTTGGAAATCTCACAATAGAAGCCACGAATGAAATGTTATTCACTTAGGGCATATAGCAAATGATATTAAGGGGATGATAGACCCTATTCATTGGTCCCGGGGATGATGTCCAGTTTGACCAGGTCTTGGGGGATGATGCGCAAATTGACCTATAACAGTTGCCCCCTAAAGCATGAAGTCAAAATAATAATAGTATTTGGATGAGATGCTTTACGATGTGATGAGTCAGAAATGAAGTGGATTATGACCTGCATCAATCTTACAATACATTACATCATGATATTTTCATCTTGATCACGAATTTTTGAGGGAGGCATTCTCATGCTCAGCACATAAACTATCTAATAACATGTACATATTCAAAAAGTTGTATACATTGGAATTTTTCCCAATATATACATGCCTATAGATATAGGCCCATGTTCGGATGATGATCTATATGTAAAGCCATCGTACAGATGATGTGTACAACAATCCTGAAATTGCAGCCTGGATGAATGAAACTAGATCTAGGGTCTTCTTATCTTGTTCACTCGATCATTCAGATAAAAGTCCATCCATGCGAATATGTGATTTGAAGTCGAACATGGGAAGACATTGTCTGATTACCATCTAATGATGTGAGTTGTTAACAAATGCGAGAAAACCACCATTGATGTTAATGGCTCTCAAGGTACTACAGTACAATTTGCAAGGCGTGAATAGATGATTTGATGTCGAATGACAAACAAAATCTTTCTGTGAAAGGTCAGGAAGCGAGAAACTTGTCGATGATGTAACAAGCCTCAGGGTACTGGAAGATGTTTCTAAGAAAGCTTCCTGGATAATGAGTTGATGTTGACATGAAGCAAATTTATCATGAAATGGGAGTTACTGATTTTAGAGACAAAATGTGAATTGATACAGCAATGTCCAGGGATGAATGTCATGAAAATGAAGGTTTATAAGTATTGCAGAAGGATGAGGATTTTACTGGATGAATTCTCTTGAAAATATTGACAAAATTGAGATGAGTTGGGAGCATTGACCCAAAATCGAAGTGAAGGTATAATGAACCATACGTATGAATGAACCATCAAGAATTTTACCCAACCTAAAGGTCACGATGATGGAGTGAAAGTGTCATGTTCAAGAGTGGCCTGCTACCATAAAGTGTTCTATTCATTTTCCCAAATTTTCCCAGGTCATTTTTCGACCAGTACCTTTTTATTTTTTAACAAGCTCGAGGAGGGTAACATATGCTTGATCTATAATTCAACCCTTTGGTCGAATCCATCGCTATTTAATAATTTAATGAGTCTAGCAATAAATGAAACTTGATTATTCCCATGATCGACAAGTCCGTTGCTATTTTATGTTTTAACGAGCCTAATGACAGTGACAACTCGATTCCTTTTCATATTTAGAGAGTTTGAAAAAGAGGACAAAAGAAAAACTCCATGAGTCCTTTTTTGTAAATTTGTTGCTCAGGTAAGAAATAATGTAAAATGATACCTAATAAAACCTCTTAGCTATATTCGATTAAGGTTTTCCCTTTTCGTAAATAATCTATCTCAGTTTGGAAAAGGGTTAAACTTATATTGAGTAGATGTCGCTTCATTTACTTTTACGAGCTAAAAAAGACAAGTGCTCGACAATATTTTCACATTATCGGAGTCTGAAAAGAACTAAAAGAAGACTCCATGGGTTCCTTTTTCACTATTATCGAAGCTCGAAAAAGAGATAAAAGTGCGCTTCAAGTCCTTTTGCATTTTTATCAAAGCTCGAAAAATAAGGATAAAAGTATGCTTTGTGGTCAAATCGTTCTTGAATAAGTGTGCACAACTAATCCGTTGTATCAACTGTAAAACTTGTTTAGAAGATCATTAAACAAATTAAAAATACCTATTTCATAGAAAAAATTAATAAAAACCATAGTCACAACATCTTGGAATGGTAAAAACTCTTTTAATTAGTCAATTTAATTATTTTGAATCATATTTAATGCTGTGACTATGGTTTTTATTCATTTTTGCTATTAAACAAGTATTTTTAATCCGTTTGATGGCTTTTTGAACATGTTTTACATTTGATACATCAGATTAGTCGTGCACACTTATTCAATAATGATTTGACCACAAAGCATACTTTTATCCTTATTTTTCGAGCTTTGATAAAAATGAAAAAGGACTTGAAGCACACTTTTATCTCTTTTTTGAGCTTTGATAACAATGAAAAAGGAACCCTTGGAGTCTTCTTTTAGCTCTTTTCAGACTCCGATAATGTGAAAATATTACCGAGCACTTGTCTTTTCGAGCTTGTAAAAGTAAATGATGACATCTACTCAGTATAAGTTTAACCCTTTTCTGGACTGAGATAGATTATTTACGAAAGGGGAAAACCTTAATCAAACATGGCTAAGAGTTTTTCTTAGGTATCATTTTACACTTTTTCGGACCTCAGCGAAAAATTTATGAAAAAGGACTCATGGAGATTTTCTTTTTTCCTCTTTTCCAAACTCTCTAAATATGAAAAAGGACAGGGCTATTGCTGTCGTTAGTCTCGTTAAAATATAAAATAGCGACGGACTTGTCGATCATGGCAAGAATAGAGTTTCATTTATTGCTAAACTCGTTAAGTTATTAAGTAACGATGGATTCACCCGAAGGGTTGAATTATAGATCAAGCATATGTTACCCTCCTCAAGCTTGTTAAAAAATAAAGAGGTAATGGTCGACAAATGACTGGGCAAAATTTGCGAAAAAGAACATAACACTTTATGGTAGCAGGTTGATCTTGAACATGACACTTTCACTCCATCATCGTGACCTTTGGGTTGGGTAATCTTCTTGATGGTTCATTCATACCTATGGTTCATCATACCTTCACTTCGGTTTTGGATCAATGCTGCCAACTCATCTCAGTGTCGCCAATATGTTCAAGAGAAGTCATCTAGTAAAATCCTCATCCTTCTGCAATACTCATAAACCTTCATTTTCATGAAATTCATCCCTGAACACTTCTATATCAAGTCACATTTTGTCTCCAAAATTAGTAACTCTTGTTTCGCGATAAAGTCACTTCTTGTTGACATAAGCTCATTATCCGGGAAGTTTGCTTAGGAACATCTTCCAGTACCCTGAGGCTTGTTACATCATCGACAAGTTTCTCACCTCCAGACTTTTGACCAAAATATTTTGTTTGGCGTTTGACATAAAATCATCTATTCACGCCTTGCAAATTTTATTGCAGTACCTTGAGATCCATTAACATCAATGGTGGTTTTATCGCGTCTGTTAACAACTCACATCATTGGCTGGTAATCAGACGATGTATTCCCATGTTCGAATTCAAATCACATATTCGCATGGTTAGACTTGTACCTGAACGATCGAATGAATGAGATAAGAAGACCCCAGATATAGTTTCATCTATCCAGGTTGCGATTTCAGGATTGTTGTACACATCATATGTACGATGGATTTACATACAAATCATAATCTGAACATGGGCCTCTATCTGTAGGCATGTCTATATTGGGAAAAATTCCAATGTAGATGACTTTCTGAATTATGTACATGTTATTAGATAGTTTATGTGCTGAGCATTGGAATTCCTCCCTCAGCGATTTGTGATAAATATTCGACTCACCACATCCTAAAGCATCTCATCCAAATACTATTATTATTTTGGCTTCATGCTTTAGGGGGCAGTTGTTATAGGTCAATTTGGGCATCACCCCCCAAGACCTGATCAAACTGTACATCATCCCCAAGACCAATGAATAGGGTCTATCATCCCCTTAATATCAGTTTCTATATGCCCTAAGTGAAGAACATTTCATTCATGGCTTCTATTGTGAGATTTCCAAGGTTTGAAGTATATGTTATATGACCCACTGACTCGCCAACGCTCATCTGCAAGGGACTAACTGTATTGCAGTGCCAATTCCTCCATGAAAGGGTGCACTGCAGTGCACTTCCCGACATTCAAGGTTGCGTTGGTCACATGGGAGCGAAATTCTCATTGTTCGGGGAATCTCCACATGGCCAATGCCTTCTAGAAGAGTCCATAGGATTCATACTTCGAATCCAAGTGTCCATCTAACACCTCTGAACTTGGAAACATGTCTTTCCTATTATTAGAAATTAATTCATTGAGAAACTACCATCAATTTCCCCATAAATTGAGCACTCTTCCTAGTGGTAGGGAGGAAGAATTTTGTGCAAAGTTATGCTGTTGGATTCTCATTTGATAAGAGGGTGAAAGTACTGATATGATGCTGGGATAATGCTGGATGTGATGAGGCTGGAATTAAGTTGGAGTAGTTTGACGAAAAATCGATCCATATTGGTTGTAATCTTCTCCTCCTACTCTTTAATAAAGATTGATGTTCATTTTCCCATACATATGTCTCTATTTCTTGTGAAATATATTATTAAATGATGTCTGTATTTCAGATCTAATCAGTTTGATTTGAGTAAGATAAGTAGATACTTGTATATTGTATGTTGTTTGTTGTTCTCTATGTTAGTCATCCATAATTTTCACTATCTTAAGATGACTAAGTATTGGTCCTAGATTTATAGAAACAAAGTTCATGAACATGGTGAGTTCTAGAAATCTCACTGCCTTCATTATCCTAAGATAGAATTTTCAGTATTTTATCATCCTATCTAGTCATGATTGGCCCACCACTCCTGGAAGACCCATCATGGGCTCAAGCCATTTATTTTAACCCTAACTTGTTACCTTGGCCCAAATCCTTGTTTTTGTTTTCTTGCAACATTTCCCACTACCACCTAAAAACCACCAATAAAACAACTTTGTTGTACCTCCTTTTAAAAACTCTCAAACACTGATTGTCTATGCAGGCCCTTTGGATAGTCAAGTATGTTGTACCTTAGGTATTCAAATACACTAAGCTTAGCATGGATCCTATCTTACACTTGTAAACCCTAAATATAGATCTCAGTATAAAGTCCAAATCCAAGAAAGTCCCATTAGGTCACCTAAGGTCTCACTCAGTCATAGGATGGATTTGGTGCCCTGCAAACTATGCTTTCCTATATGAAGAAATTGTATTCAAAGAGGAATAAAATCAAGCAATTTGGCCCAAGATTGGTTAACAATAATTCAAGAAAAGCCTCTTTAGCTTGGAGCAAAAATATTACAAGGGACAATTTCCCTTTTTCATATTTTTGCCAACAAATGATCAAGGTTTCCATCAGATAAAGGAGAGGTAAATTAATAGGATGCAATCCTCACTAGGAGACATCCACAAGCAAGAAAAAGGCAGCAGGCCTATGTTTAAAAGAGAAACATGGTTTTTTATGGTTGTTGAACAAAACAGTGGTGATAGGCAAGAAACCATCACAAAGGCCACAAGGGAAAAAAGCACCTCAAATCCATCATGTGCACATTGAAGATTGTTGCAAAATAATAAACAAGTCCTGAGAGGCTATAGAGAAACTTATAAAGCAACACTCCTTGTTTTTTTTCTGAAAAGCCCTAAAAACCTAAGAGTTTTCACAGATTGGAAAGATAGGTCAATTAAAGATGACAAGGCCTCCTTCTTAACGACAGAGGGCATACAAAGGATATCAGTTTAAAAGGGAGGAATGGAAAAAAAGGGATAACTTTGTTGTTTGTATAAAATGATAAAAATCAAAAGACAAGTTCTATTTTTTCAAAAAAGGTGGACAGGAGTAGTCTTGATGTCTTCAAGAAGATTGGAAAGATTAAAGAGAGCCTTGAGAGGCCCCTAGCAAACAAAGAAAAGAAAATTTGTCAATCAAACATGCCACCTGCAACACCAAACAGTCAAAAGGGCACAGTGAGAAAAGGTAAATAAACAAAAACATTATCAAAGTGGGTTTCGACTTCTAAATTATTTTTCAAAAAGGGTTATAAAGGCCTTGAGCATACTTCCCCCACACCATTTGTCATCTCCAAACCAAAAAAGGCCGTTGAGAGAAGATTTTGTCATCTTCTAAGAAAATCGGGGAAGTTTGCAGGTGTTACGCTCTTGGGTCACTGTTATGCACCTGGCTCCCAGTGTTACGCACAGGAGGGGTGGTCGCAGTGTTATTTTACACTGCGTTATGCACCCAGCACCTAGTGTCACCCGCCTGGCCCAGTGTTACTCACGGAGACAATAGGCACGACTCAACTACTACGCGCCTGCGTGTTACGCTCCTGGGATCCCGCACCTGCCTGTTATGCCCAGGTGTTATGCTCCTGCCTGTTACGCCTAGGTGTTACGCTCCTACCTGTTACGCCTAGGTGTTACACTCCTGCCTGTTATGCCCAGGTGTTACGATCCTAACCGTTACGCCCAGGTGTTATGCTCTTGCATGATACGCCCAAGTGTTATGCTCCTGTTGTTACGCACAAGTGTTATGCTCTTGGCTATTATGCACAGACAGAGTTCCTCTAAAATTGCTAAAGGGAGTCAAAATTTCAATTTTTCTTCACCCTCAAGGCCTCAGCAAAGGACAAGAGCAAGGTTGGTGATTTGATTGGCCTCCTAAACCTCCATTTTTTAGGCAAAATCATATTTAAGGGCTCGAATGAAATAAATCCTAAGCTAAATTATAGTCAATTTTTGAAAAATATCTTGGTTTAGAGTTTAAAAAAGGAAATTGTTATGTATACCAGAGGAGGGTAAGTGGCTTCAATCAAGCCTCTGAAAGCACTGAATACACCCTTGGAGACTTCCATCTTACCTTCATTTTCTCATCTTTGCCCTCACTTCACTCATTTCAACCTTTTAACCCAAAAAGCCCTCAAACAATTTTAAAGGAGCCCTTTTTCTGTGCTAAGAGAATCAACCACTATGCATGAAGCAGAGAGCCACACCAGCAGTGATGAGGTTCAAACACCTACCAAGCCTCAATACAAAGGAGGGAGGGAAAATAGATTTGAACCCTTAGACACAGCCCAGGTTACCTCCTCTCCTATGATCCTTTCATGCTTTCAGGATGTAGGGTGTTATCAATTTTGTGAAAAGATCAAACAAGTTAGCAGACATCCAAACTTGACTAGGTTGTTTGCCTTTAACTTACAAAATCATCAAATTAACCTAGCAGGGGTGCAATTTAAGCTCTCAGCTAAGATTATTTCAAAAGAAACCGGTATACCAGACATTGGTGAAATATGGTTCAAACAAAATAATTTGCAGTTGAGTTATTATGAGCCCTACCTGAAACCCAGCTACCAATAGAATTGCAAGGTTGTTTTCCCTTTCTCCCTCTTATGAGAAAGGTATGCTACACTAATGAAGCAAATTATCAGGTATTTCACCTGTGAGGGAGATATTCCAGGCTCTACTCATATCATATAAGGTTGCTAATGCACTTCACTAAAGTCAAGATGATGAATCTACCATACTACCTTTTCTGGAGCATTGACAAAATGGCCTCACTTGTCAAGAATAAAAGCTATGACCACCAAATGCCGAGCCTTTTTCACCACTCCCTAATAAAAATGATTGTCTTATATCAGCTAAAGAAGCAAGGAATACTTTGGGGAACCTTCATCTCACATGATGTATTTACAGACCCTCGGGCCTTCATCTAGCAAAACTTGCCTTCCACTTCACAACCATCTACCTCCACTCATCCATCATCTCCCCATGCGCCTTCTCCATAAATAATTTCACCTCTTGTTTCTTCCCCTAATCTACCAAGTGAAGAGGCTGACACTAGCCCTAGTGAAGAACAAATAGATGGTAGCAGTCAGGAGGAAACTGAGACAGATAATGATGGCCATGAAGAAAGCAGTGGTGGCCCTAAATAAAGCAGCCATGATCATGAAGAAAGCAGTGATGATCATGAGGAAAGCATTAATGGAGAGGATGATGAAGATGAAGAAGAAAATGAAGAAGAGGGAGATAGCCAAGACGAAAGCAGTAGTGGCCAAGAGCAACATAGAGAAATCAGTGAACATGATGAAGAATAAAATGAAGAAGAGGGAGATGGCCAAGAAGAAAGAAACGATGGCCAAGAAGAAAACAACAATAGCCATGAAGAAAGCGGTGATGGAAATGATGAAATTAGTGAAGGCAACCACAAATATGAAATTAGTGGGAAAAATGATGAGGAAGAGCAGCCAAATGATGAGGAAGAGCAGCATGATGAAGAGGACAACCATCAAATTAAACCAGACAGTCAAGGAAAGAGTCATGATAGTCATGACAACAGTCATGATTGTCTTGAAAAAAACCAGTCCATGTATGACAAAGAAAATCAGAGTGAGGAAAGTGCAAAAGATATCAAGCAAATTAAAAGTCAAAATGATGATAGCACTGCATTTGAAGCTTCCATTGTTACCCCTCTCACATGCACATATCATAGAGGGAGAAGAAATGTGTTTGTTGCCTCTAAAAGGCAAAGGAACATCTCTTCTCAAACTGCCAAAACATTGGACAAGGACAAAGAAAAAATGGAAAATTTTAAGAAAAAGGTACAAGTAATAAGGAGCAAGAGGATCAAAAATACTTCTCAAGGGCCTCTTTTTGTTGATCTAGACAGTGATAATGAGGACCAACGGATGAGTACTAAGTTGCTCCTCTTAGAAAAGGATGCCCAGCTTCAAGAATGGGAAAAGGACTTTGAGAGGGCACAAAGGGTCATATACTATTATAAAGAGGAGCAGAAACATTTCAAAGAGGTAAAGAGGGGCCTTGCCTTACAGAAGAAAATGGTAAAACATTATGTAAGGAAAAGCATGCTTGCTAATGCCAAACTAAAGCAAGCCCTCATGGAGCTAGAAGAGCTAAAAAGGACCAAAGTGCATGAAAGTCTCAGGATCTTGGCTGATTCTTTTCAGCAGGTGTCTAAAACCCCTTGAGGGGTCTACACACCAATTTTGAGGTAAATTCGGAAACTTTTTGTTTTTTCCAAATTTTGACCCCTAGGAGCGCAACACCCTAGGTGTTACACACAAAATTGGGGCATCCTCAGCTGCTGAAGTTTACAGTTTTGGATTTTTCATGACACCAATAGTCTACCCACAAAATTTCAGGTCAATTGGAGCATTTTTGCTCCCTCAACAGGTCAAAAAACACCTCAAATTTCACCTTTCTGCCTCCTTTTCAGAGCAGGTGTTACACATAGAGCAGTGTTGGTAGATTTGCTTTTTGGGTAGGTAAATGGCATCCATTTAGCACAAATCAAGTATTTTTGGAAAGTATACTCATCAATATTTCCAATGAGCCATCACGGGGCCAAATCCGATTCCGGGAAGGAGTCCAAAACTCAGCTACAACAGACCCTATTTTCTGTTGATGGCAAAGGATTTTTTTAATATTTTCTTGGAAAAATCACTCCTGATTTGGTTGGGGAGTTATGTTTTGGTGTTTTTCATTTATTTTCTTATCAACTATGTGTCTTGGGCCTTGCATGGTCATTAAGCACATTTATGGCGTTTATGACTAGATTAGGGTTTCTGGAAGCCTCTTAAGGCTTCCCACCTCCTCAGATGCTCCATAAAGAGAGCCTGAGGCTCTCATGTATTAGTTGGATTTTGATGACTTATGCTGAAGCAATACTTAGTCTCTTGGAGTTTTTGATAACAATTTGATGTCTTGGATCTCATGCATGCCCTGGTTTGCTTGTTGATGGAGAGAGACTATTTGTAGGATCCATAAGCCTGGTTGATGGTGAAGTTTTCTTATGTTCATGTTTTCTAGTTTTCCATTATGTTTTCCATCTTGATATTTTGCAGTAGGACAAGGAATTTAGATTAATAAATGTTTTCTAATGGCACCTTAAGTCTGTTTGTCCTTCACTGCCTCAATGTTTTCTTCTGTTGAGATATGTTAGGGAATCCATCTCTTGCTCTCTAATAAGTTATTATCTTGTCCATTTCTTGAATGGTTTAGATAAGTTAGTATCAAGTATGATTTATGGCTAGCCCTGCATATTGTTGCCACTGAAATACTCTTTTCTCGGAATCATCTCTTTAAAAGCATCTATGCCTAGGTTTATCAAAGAAGTCTGTTTCAATCATGCTCTTTGCCTTTACTTAGCTAAATTTGTTTCAAGGAACCTTCATAGTTGTAACTTTAGATGTTCACGGTTTTCTATCCTTCTATTGTTATAGTTATTTGTGCATCTTAAATGTTTTCTGATCTTGATGATGAAATCTATGAAAGTTAAATAAGTTTCTTGCCTTTCTATGTTTTTATTTGAATGTTTGTCTTGGTTGATTATCTGCTTTCAGTCTGAAATCAAATGAACTAGGTTTTGCTTATGCCTTTGATTCTCTTGCTATGCTTATAAATCTTCTAACTCCCTTAGTTTACAAGTGTATAAAGGATTCTGTTTCTACCCTTTATTAGCTTATTGTTCTCAAGTTTAATGTCCATCTCATGATCCTTCACAACCTTAAAGATCCACCAACCAAGTTAAAATTGCCCTGCAAATGCTCTTAACACCATTGATGAACTTATCATGACCTTGTTAGACTCCATTGCTCAATGAATTAACAATATTTCATGTTTTCTATCTAAAATCCATCTGAGCATCATACCCAATAAAAAACAATCAAAATACCTTGCACTTAACATCTAGCCTAAAATCAACCCTAATCAGCAAACAAGTTCACATCTTTGCACCTACTAGAGAGATCCCTCTCTGAATCCAGGAAGGCTAGGTCCTTGGATTCTAAAGCTTGGTTTGATGTTACCCCTGTCCATTTGTATCTCAATCAATCTAGCAAATTACAGGGAGCTAACACTCTATTTGTGTCTGCAGGAATCAATCTAGCGACTTGAGTTGGATTGAGAGCGACGACAACAATGGCAGAAGGAGAAGGAGAAGCGAAAGAATCGCAAGTAGGCTCCTTGTTTTAGAGAAAATAATAGTTATTCTTTCCTCTGTCGTTCTAAGTGATAAAAACCATAGTTAGGGAATTTGACTTATCTGTAGATCACAATTCCGTATAACAATATCCTTTCTCCATTAGAGAAATTTTGAGGTAAAAAATGGGCCTCAAAACAAAATTATACAATAAAAATTAACTTCATAAGAACCAATAGGATTCAATTCGACGATGTCAACCATGGAGGATGACTCTCCATTTTTGGAGTAAAAAATAAAAACTACTTTTTAAACTCATATTTTCAACTTATCTCCCTACAATTTTATTCAAATTTCTAGTGGGAGAACTCGTTGGATGCAACATTTAATTATTCATCCAAGGAGTACCCATGTTGCATAATTTATAATACATGCTCAACCAATTATTAGTGATAAGCCTGCCTTTTTGTGCCCAGGTCATTCTACCGAGGCTTAACCACTTCCTTCAATCTCCATGGTGCATTCCCAGGCCCATTCCAATAACTGTTAACCCGTTCATACTATGAGTGTGAAATTTTAGGTCTTCTAACCGTTCTTCCAATCATGTATGAGAATCAAAGTTCTTTATCAATCTAAGAACTCATTTCAACACAAGCTTAGACCTTTTCCTTATTTCCACAGACTAAGTCAGGTTCATGAGTAGCTCAATCACCTTTATTTCCTTATTATTTGAGTTAGAACCATTATAAGAGAAACCATTTAGAATAGACCCCGTGACCAAGCATGTATATATCATATGTATAATATGTATATAGGCACGACCCACTGCCCGAAATATTCCCCGTAATCTTGCTAACCAAGTTCGCATAATCTCAGACCTCCTCATTATATCCTTACACAATGCATAAGGTATTCACAAATAAACCGTCGCGATAGAATCTCCGGGTAGGACCCACAACATAAATATTTGGGACCCTATTAAATGTTTTAATTTTGCTTCAAAAGCACGATTTCTCTGTATTTTAGTGATTGTGAAAAGGCCTTTACAAGAAAACACAGGGGTAAGAATCTCGGGGTGAAAGTCCCACTTGCCACGTACACTGCTTCTTCCTTTGAGCACTAATCACTTTGTTTCTAGAAAGGATCCTCTGGCTCGATGCCTATTAATTAAAAAATTTATTGAAAATTCTATCTCTCGTGCCTATTAATTGAAAAAAATCCATCAGGGCTCTTAAAAACCTAAGTTTTGCACTCCTACGTGTTCGGTCTACCCTTCAAATCTGACTAATGGTGTTGATTTAACTCCCTTCTCTATGATCTCAAGGGATATATTATTTTATCTCTCTTTCCTCCTCTAATTCAAATTCATTTATAATATTGTACGAATGTGGATCCCTCCTGAGCTTGTTCTGGTTCATTGGTTGATTTCCAAGGATTATCGACCACGCCTTCGATCGATAACCACATCCACCTTATTTCCCTTCTCAGCTCTCTTGCCAACCTTCCAATTCGAAGCATTCTATCTCTCTGGAGCTCTTACTCAATACTCTGTAACTCTTTCATGATCATCTTTCTTGACTTATGGCAATCGCTATTACAAAATCATTAATGTATTTCACATTCGACAACAAATCACACTCATAGTGATAGTGAATGCAACAAGGATTAGAGCTAACACACTTATACACAAGGATTGAAAATATTTCACACGTGCATTTTATTATTCGAATACGTACAAAATTACAGCAAGGCCTATCTTGCCAGATTTACATTAAATTAATCCTCTCGACCTTGTGGCCATATTTGGCCCTCAATTCCTCTCTATACGCTGGCCACTATTTTCATGAAATTGATTCCATTTATACAAATAGACACATAACTAAATTATGGTTTAGATCCACTATTTTCCCACTAAACTATATCCTCTAAATCCATATTTTTCTCAAAAAAACTAACTAATCCCAAATCTCTCTAATTCTCCCAATATTCTTGATATCTTTCTGAGAGAATAGATTTGTTATAAATGTATTTCTAAATACATATTTATTCTAGAATTCTTTAAAAACATAAGAAATATACTAATTAAATAATTACATTCAATGAGGGAAGCAACTTTCTTAGTAAATGAAAACCCATAATTCTAGTCAAAATACAATTTTGACTTGGAAATGGAATGCTCGTGCATCACTTTCAATGGAACCTACTATAAAAATGTTAAATACATGAAAATAATTGATTGCAATCACATTTTTTATATAGAAGGTTCCATCGAAAGTATGATGAGTACTCCTTGGATGAAAAATGTTATTATGCATCCAATGAGTGCTCCCGCTCAAAATTTGAGTAAAATCATAGGTAGATAAGTTGAAAATACGAGTTGAAAACATATTTTTTTCCCCTCCAAAACTTGATGAGATAATCTTATATTATTTTCAATATTATTTTATAATATTCCTCAGGAGGCCCATTTTAGACCTCAAATTTTCTCTATATGTTTTAGATTCATATGTGACACAATTGGCTAGTACAAAATTTGTAATTCCATTTAATAAAAGCTAGTTAAAGACTTATTAAAATATCTAATATTTTGTATTGTCCTTATACAATCTCAAAATTCTCAAATACCTATCACTAGTATCTTTGACACAACCCTTTTAAACTAATATAAATTTTTATCTTTAAAAAAAAAAAAAAAACCCAAATATTTGAGGACAAAAAAATATCAAAACATGTTTTTTTCATCTCTATTTCCCAAGAACACAACCTCATGAGGAAAGGGCAGACACTTCATTTCATAAATATTACATAATTATATAGGTTCTTTAATTTATTATGATTAATATTAATATTAATATTGATTAATATTAATGTTTATGAATAATTAAATTTAAGTATAAAGGTATTTATTAATTTTTAAACATTTTTTTTAAATAACAAATTTCCAAAAATGTAATTGAGTATGGCTAAGATCTATAAAAAAATGAGTAAAATGATAATATTAAGAAGAAAATCATTTTTGTTAAGATAAAAACTAATTTTATGAGCTTCATAGTGAAACTGCATGTTGATCTACTCTCGAAATTTCATAGGAAGAAAGATTTTGTCACCTATTTGATACTAAGAGGGTTGAAGATGAAAAATCATTTTCTCTTATATTGGTGAGATTATAGTCAAATCCATTCTATTTTTCAGTAATATATCACACTGCTGACCTTCTTGATCTATTAAGGCAGAAAAATTATGGTGATTTGGGAACGCTTCTCTCACTTCTCTTCAAACATAAAAATAATATGTTAAAGAATTTTGATTAATTTCTTACCTTCTTAAGATCCAAAAAACCATATTGGACTTACTGGACTTTAATTTTCAACATCATCATAATAAAACTTGACATATGGAATATTCACCATTAACATAATATTAACTTGTGGCTTGAGAAATCGCGACTAAGGGGCATCTAAGCCGTCAAAATCACTTGGGGATCGCACCCAGCTTGGGCAACACCAGTACTAAGCTAATTGGGTTTAACTTGTCTCCTCCCCCTAACACGGGCACAACAAACTCCATGAGGTTTGATCCTGGGTTGCGTTTCTAATGAGGCCCATACTCAACTTGTTGTGCTAGTAAAACTTGACATACAAATAATTATATTAACTATTATTAATTTAAATATTTTTTTTTTCAAAATGTTTTATAATAATAATTAATTCACAATTTAGTAACTTGTTTTCAAAGTTTATATATATATATATACTTACTTACTTCATTAATATTAAATTAGAATTTATAAATGTTGTAATATTTAAATGTTTATAAAAATATTTTTTTTCATACTAAATCGATATTTAGTATTAGAATATATAAAAGTATTACTATTTAAATATTTATAAAAATAACAAATAGATATTTGTAATTTATTATTAAATTATAATACATGACTTTTACATATTAAACAAAATCATTTACATCTTATAATAATAAACATAATATAATTTTGAAGTTATGGTCAAGTTGCATATTAAATTGGTGTATGAGATTCTTGTTTATGTGACAAAAGAGCCATCTTCACACAATGATTTCCTTTGTAAAGTCTACAAAAATGTATATACTCTACCTCTCTACATTTGAACTTGTAACATTTTAGGAGGAAACACATGTTCTTATCCATTGACTCATTAAAAATTGTCAAATTTTAATGCAGTATACTTTTCAAAACTATTATTTTTTATTAGATGTTTCCATATAAGTTTTATAATGAAACCAAATTTATTTCTAACAATTTGGAATTTAACAAAACTAAATGACAAATGGATAGTTTAGTTAGATTTTTTTTTTTTTTTGTAATGTAAAGTAAATATTATATTCCTTAAAATCAAGAGACTACTACTAGTTTATCTGAAGTTAGACCAAAGACAAAATTTCAATTTTTTCAGTAGCCAAGTAAATCATTATCTAATAACTATCCGAAAACCAAAAAAAACGGACTATTATGTCGAGCCTCTAGGGTTGTTCTTAAACTAAAAACAAAGAAACATATAAAAATGAATATAAAAAGAAACCATCATAGAAACTATCATCTAGACTTATGAGATTCAGAGGCTTCCATCTATATGGGCTCCATGTCGGTGTTAGGAGAGAAACCTAGGTCAAGGGGATGCTTATATGAGTATCTATATGCTTGAGCCTGTGATCCACGGATATGCCATTACACCTCATCCAACAATAGTAAAGTCTCCTCTTTGGCTTCATATTTTTCCACCAAAACTATTCCCCACAATAATTTCAAATGCCAATATATATCCACCATATACATGTAGTGGTTGTAGTGGCAATGGAGTGACCCATGCCCAGGACCTAGTTCACTACCTCAATCAATACTTAAAAATTTGTTACACCAAGTTTTTCATCAACCAAATTGCGTTCCACTTGAGATATCTCTACTTGAACCAACTAGGGAACATGAGCTCTTTGCCTATTATTGGGAACATGAGCTCCCACATTCTTGATAGTATACTGCCGTAGGTTGAATTCTATCCCACTGGTGAGGCATTTGACCTATACGGATGAAAATATACATGGGCACAAAGAAGGCATTTCTTTGAATATGAGACAATGAGTGACAACAAACCACGAGGTTGTGCATGAAGAGGAGGGGGGAAACAATAATGGACAAAAGAGAAAGTAGAGTTCTTAAGCTTTGAAATCTTAGACACAAGAGGTGCCTCGGGAACCTGAGGAGACAAGGATGGTTTGATCACTACTAATAAGATATGAGAGGCAAAGGAAAAAGCCTAGCCTAACTAATAAATCCTATGAGATGATAGAAGGAAATAGGTTGATGAACCAACCAATAGTATTTAAAAATTGTAGAACCAAAACTCTTCAATCATGAGAGATATAAATGGTAACCATCACAAGACCTAAATTTATTCCAATGGAGTTAAGTGTGTCTCTTCCATGAATGACCTTAATTATTGATTTGAGACCACTTGAAGATTCCTATCAATTTTCTACATGTTTTGGGTAGTGATGTTGATAGAGTGTGAGTCGCCCACCTCCAAAAATGACCAATACTCATAAGAAATCTTGGCCTAATTGTATCATATGAATACCAAGTATGATGCATCATTACCTCCCATTATCTGATAGATCTTCACTCGATACTCATTATTAAACTTGCATTGTAGTTTTTAGCATGCACCATCAAAGGGTGGCTAATTCCCATATGGTGTTGTGCCTAAGAGGTAGAGATCCATTAATGTCTGGGAGATGCATTGTCACACCCCCCTACCTTAATAGTTGGTGGGATGGTGACATCATGTCCCCCCACCTGTCCCATTATAGGCACCCAATCTAGGGTAGTTACCAAATAAAGTTACAAAGAGTTAGGTTAGCAAATTATTTGAACACCTTTAAGCCTTTCCTTGACATATATAACATCATTATATTCAAATTAGGGGAATTTTGAGGTCTAAAATGGGCCTCCTAAGGAAAATGTACAATCAAAATTCACTTTATGAGAACCAATCACATTTTAGGAGATGGCATCATCCCTAATAGTTGAGGTGCCATTGCTTGAGTTAAACATTAAGGGAATTTTGAGGTCTAAAATGGGCCTCCTAAGGAAATAATAAAATAATAGCTAAACCAATAAAATAATATTTATGAATTTGCAATTCACTTTTTGCACCAAAATTCATGTAATCATAGTTAAATTCAATTCAAAAGTTGTACCAAAATAAAATTAATATTTTTTTATTTATTGATGTGACTATAAATAAGAATGAGTTTTTTCTAGAAAAAGTCATTATCATTGAACAACTAATGCATTTGTCCTTTATACTTAAATAAATTAAAATAAAATTTAAATTTAAATTTATAAATGATTAATTATATTATATGCTATTAATTAAAATTTATATTATTTAAATTGTATAATAACATGTAATTAATATACTATATAAAAATAATATAATATAATATAATAAATGTATATGGATATGCATTGTTTCTTTCAAGAAATACGAAATGACAATAATATACTTATATTCAAAAAGTGTGAAATGACATTTATTATAAGTATTTTATTTTGACTTTAAAAGTACTTAGAGCACTACCATGGTTAACCATGAGTTTTTATCCACCATTGAGAATGTGACTTTGGCTCTTGGCGACACCCCCTCATCTGCCCCCACGAGTAGCAGACCTTGCACTTCTCCCCCCCTCGAGCTCCACCACATCTGCCTCCAAGAATCCCTCGGCTCGAGCCCTTAGCGTTCCTCTCCTCTGAACTCCCGTCTTCATTACCAGTTAACAGTGAAAGCCGAGACCAAGACTTTGCTGCACCAGGCCCTTCAAAATTTGGCACCTGGGTAGAGTACCTCCCTAAGCGAGGAGTCAACCACATGCTAGAACCCTCGACACCTCCAAGCCGTAACGTCTCCCAACTGTTCAGAATTACCCACACTAGTCTCGAAGGGGCCAAGACCTCCACCACCAACACCAGACACTCCCTGTTTACGAAGAAATTTCTCACCAAGAACCAACAAAAATGACAAATAGCTCACAAAAGACACCACCCCACTAACCAGGGCCTTGAATTCAGACAGGGGAAGCACAAAATTATGCTCCTGCTCCACCACAGACCAAAATGCCTCCACCCTAGACTGGGGCCACCCTTAGTAAACCAGGCGTAGTCGCATACCAACCTTGAAAACCTCACATGCACCTCTCTCCTGTTAAAGTTGCCCATTCCAAGCTTAATTCACCATAATGCCACACCTGTTATCCACGTGCAGGGGCAAAGGTCTTTGCCAACCCTTTGATCGACCCGTATGGCTCCTGCAATATCCTCCTCCTCGCTTGACTCTCCGCATACCAGCTCCTGAACACTCTCCACAAAAAAATGACCATCGATTTCCTTTGTCACCCTCCATATTGGTTTTACCTCTGCCACCTTCCGCATTCCCCAATGCGAAATGAAGTTTCCCACAGTCCACATTACTATCGTGCGTACTCCAAATGATGTGGGTCAGCCGTGAAGCCAACCCTTGGTTACTCCACGTGCTTGTCATATGTTACATGATACATCACATTCGCACAAGAACAATCACTTCATATAAATGTCTTTCGGATTAATCACATCATTAAGATTTGGTGACGTTTCAAACCATCTAATGTGATTCATCCTCAGAATAAAGTCTTATAGATTACAAAAGTCTTAAATCTAATATTCACTTCATCATTCTTCACCCCATTAAAAAATTAATAAATTTTATATTAAAAATAATTAAAATTTTAATAAATTTTTGATTTTTACATTAAATTTAAGATTAAATATAAATAAAATATAGTATTTTTTTTCAAATCAATCCAGCTATATTTAATTTACACAAGTTAAATTATATACACAAAATTATATATATAGTTTAAATAACTTTGGAAAATGGCATCATATTTTATTACTTAGGTGGTCATTGAAAACGTGATTTTAAAATATTTTAAGTAATTCTAATTTGATTCTCCACCTAACATTGTAGAACTCACCGTTCTTTTTTAACTTTGAAATCCATATCTATAAATATTCAAAATTAATATTATAGAGTAATATAAACAAATTTTAAAGTATACTTTTTCATAAAATTATAGTAATAAACCGAATATATTATTATTCAGGTTATACAAAATTACAAAGTAATAAACTAAACTTATTATTTAATTTATATATTAATTAAAATAATATATAATTATTATTTATTTTATTCTTTGAAAATATTTATAGTGTATATGTGAAGAGGTATAAATTCAAGGTGTTAAGGTTGAGTAATTTTTTTTATTAAAAAAGGGTAAATAATTTATATTTTTTCAATTTTATTATTATTATTATTATTAAGACTCTAAATTATTATAATAATATATTTAACATAAATTCAATATGTTAGTTGTGGGAATTGAATTTAAGTTGAGAGGATAATAATATCTTATTTTTAAAAGTTCTATATATCATATTGATCTTAGTAGAAGTTAATCATCATCAATCATTCCTCTCAATCATATAAAATAAATTTAATATACTCAACATAAATTCAATATATTATTTGTGAGAATTGAATTTAGATAGGGAAGATAATAATATTTTACCTTTTTAAAGTTCCATAAACCATATTGATCTTAGTAGAAGTTAATCATCATCCATCATTCCTATCAATCATATAAAATAAACTTAATTAACCAATATAAATTTTTAATTAATTAAATTATTTTAATATACATATAATTATATTAAAAATTAATTATTAGACATTAAAAATCATCATTATCATTAAAAATTAATTATTTTATTTTATAATTTTAATTCTTTATTTATTTTTATTAAAAATAAATGTAAGAAAAATACTAATTTAACAAATTAGTCCATATAAGCAAGTATGTGATGTGGTACCTTATTATATTGATTAGGCCAACAACTATTCTATACAAATTTCGATTGTTTATAAAAGTTTTGGGTAGTTAAATTAATAAAATTTGATTGATGAGAAACGTGAATATTATTATAATTTTTATTATATATATATATATTTTTATATAAAAGAGCTATAATATAATATAATATACTAAAAAAAATCTAGATTCCGATACTAAAATATTTACATATTTTAAAAAAAATTTGCAGGTTTGAAATTGAGTATAAAGGTTCAACCTAAATCTTCAAATGAGTTATCCATGACACACAAATATTAGTTCTTTTCTAACTAAAAAAATTCTAAAAAAATCCTAATATTCATTATTCACTATTTTTGTTTTGATTTAGTTTGACTTTTTATTTTTCTTGGAGAAATAAATTTTCCTTTATTCCCAACTTGAGTCTAACCTATGTTTTTTGGAGATTTCAACGGGTCATTTTTCAGCAAGTGCACAGTGTTATTCTTGAAGTATTCCTCATTCACCCGATCTGTCCAAGAATTTGCATTTCCAACATTATTCCTTGTGGTTTTTGGAGGGGATCCGTTTTCCACAAGGGTTTGTTGCTTTCCACTTTCGCCGAGTCTGGAGAATCTTCACAGGCATGTGATTTTTTCTGATTGGCTTTTTTTGCCTATGATGCATTTTCTTTGGCAATATCATTTTATGGTTTATCTTCTAGTTCTTTCTTATCCTTAGACTCTCCCTCGTGGTATACCGTATCGTGATCGCCTTGGAATCCTTCCCACCAATTAGACCTTTGGTATTTTTTTCGATCTTTGTTGCTCTACTGCTTGGGGAAGTTTTTTACTGCATGCCCCATTTCATAGCACACTCTACACCGACATGAAATATTTTTATAGTCGAGCTTTTGGATCCAAACACAATTTTGGGCCATCAAATTGTTCTCAGTGGGCAAGCTGTTATTGAAGCCCATCTCCACACAAATTCGAGCATAAGCAGTTTTATAATAATTTCTTGTATCTAGGCCACAACAACAAAAAAATCCAATATCATTCCCAATAGAGAATAACAATTGGAGATTCCAATCATGCAGATGAAAGGGTAGGTTTAGAAGCTTTACCCAAACTAGAGTTGTGGAGATTGATGTTGTTATAAGTTCAAAGGTGGGAGACTAGGGCTGCATTAAGACACTGACACTACCCTGTAACCATCTCCTAGATTCACAAATGTCATTCTTGTGGTTAATATTGTCGAAAACAATAAAGAAAAGGCCTTGATCCATGGGATAAATATTTATATCATATGTTAAATAAGGTCTCAGAGATCCATTTATGTAGATTTGTCACCTGTGGCCAAAATCCATTAAAGATGCAAATCAAACCTTACTTTCAAAAAGAGTTCTCACAGTTTAAATATTTCTCATCCAAAGGAACACTGAGGCTTCTTGAACTACCGAGAGGCCAGCTATGGATTTCAGAATGGAACTATATGAAACCAAAGAATAAATTTCTTGTCCAACAACCATTCTTGCAAAATAAGTCGTCTTAATTTTCGAATCACTAAGAGTCACCATTGATTAGATTGCCACAGAGATTTGCAAAGAAATCCATGTGATCTAATCATAGATCGATTGGGTGTGGATTGGGTAGGGAAAAATCCTAGCTGCCGCGAGGGTTTTAGAGCTCCACCCATCTCATATATATATTTATTATTATGATTATTATTAGAAATTATAAGCAATTTTAAAATATATATATTCTCGAAGAAATTTTTATGGCATATACATTGAATGAATCTTCAATGCTTTAGTTGATTAGCCTAGAAGCTAGATCATAGACATTAACTGAGGATTAAACATAGGTTTCTTAAAGTTTGTTTAATATGTATAATATGTATAATGTTTCTAGTACAAAAATTACGTAAGAATGCCATTGACATCACAATAACAAAAAATAAAAGACACATGAAACTAAGCTACTAAAAAACTAACAACAAGGCTATCATCTGCAATATATCCATAAAATATAGTGAAACTAGTTGCTTGGTTTGTTGCATACGTTCATCCATGATATGGTAGAAAAGTGCAATTCCTCCATATGGAGGAGAAGCTCATCCCTACTTTCATTGCACTCAAACAAAACTTTTCCAAAAATATTTTTGATGTGCGAATAGTGGTCAATAAAATAGAGTTATTGATTTTGGCGACCTCTAGCGATGCCCAAATCAAGGACCCAATTTGAAACTAATACCATAAACTCTAAATTAGAAACAGTATCTTGTTCCTCTACAACCTCTTTCTCGATATCGTTAATTTCTTGTTGAAAAATCAATGAAGTATGCTCACAACACTTGTCAGTAGAGGCATGAGATGAAACTCAAGCTTGGGTGTGCCAGTCCTTAGCTCCCCTCCTCAAATGAGCCCATTGATGAGGCATAGAAAAAGACTAGGGGGAACTATTGTGTGAGAAAATTATGGAAATAAGCAAACCAGAAAGGGAAATAATGATTGATGCTACATAGAAGAGTAATAAAGGAAAAACATGACACTTATATAAAAGGAAATGTAGGGAATATGTAAAAAAATATTTCATTTATTATTATATTTGTGTAATATGTCTACTCAATGATGACATTATATAATAAGGATTGACTTAATGAGATGGGCCACCTTTTTATCCCCTCATTTTAGATTAGATATGAAACTTTTTGTGATTTTTAGTGTTATAATGTACTTAATTAATAAAAACAATTATTATCAAGGAATTATTTAAGAAATATACTCTATACAGGTAAATAATAGAGACAATGATACCAAATTTGTAAAATATAACCTTTGTATTAATTAGAACAAAGAGATAAATGTTGATGCGACTCTTCAAGGGGGTAAGCTCCTTTAAATAGAGCTCCATTATAATAACAAATATATATAACCATGGCATAGCCTTCTAGCTCTATAAATGGTTTATTACTAGAAAAACCTTAAGTACTTGTGGTCTCACCATTAATGGGTACCAACAAATTAGTGATTTTTTTTAATAAAAAAACTTTTTACATTGCTAATGGGTCTTATTAAATAAATATGACATGATACATTAATGGAATAACTCCTAAGTACCTTAAAGTAGATAGGTTAGGATAGGGACTTAACACTCCCCCCCGCAAAAGAAACATTGTCTTCAAGGTTGGAGATGTGGAAAATGCTGTAAAATTATTGTTGACTCCTAGATGACATCATTATGTTGCATATCCTTTTATTATATTGAGAATTTATAAATAATATATTGGTGTATTCGAAGTTCTTTGGTGGCCAAAATTGCTTCCAATTGTAACAAAATGAACTATTCTTCATTAAGTTTTGGAAGGCTTGTTTGAACTCAACAATTTAGCCCCATGACCTTCTTGAAATAGGATAGATGAAATAATGGACATGGATATTAGAGTCAACAAGCATAAATAATCTATATGTATCTTATCCAATGTGTTGAAGGATTTAATAGGTCCACAAAACTTTGGTGCTAGTTTTTCCTAGCATTTGCCTTTAAGAGAGTGCTTATAGGGTTGAAAATGATGAAACAACTAGCAAGCCTCTTAAGGTGATACTAGTTGATACATTACTTCATTCTATCTTGAGAAAAATCCTAGGTTGTTATTAAGAGTGCGAAGAATGGCTACTCTAGTGTTAAGTGTGTGGTCCAATTCTTAAACCTTGGATATACCTAGTAAATATGAAGCCACCTAGTGAGGTTTTTGGCCACGAACAACTTCATATGGTGACATTTTGGTACCACCATGATAAGAGGTATTCTACCACTCTTGACAAGGTATAGTCACCGAGCTCATTGGTTTTGTTAGTTTTAGGTAAATCATGTAGAATGAGTTTTCAAGTACTTATTTCTATTTGATTATTAGTTTGGATATGACAATCTGGGTCATTTTCAACTATGTGCCTTATAGTTCAAACAATTCATGTCAAAATTTGAGAGTGAATGAGTGAATGTTGCATCAAAAGTTGACACAATAGATGTGGTATGACATGTAACTTAAAAATATTATCTATGAAGACTTAGGAAACTAAGGAGGGCTTGAAGATGTGTTGTAAGGAACAAAAGTGAACATATTTAGAAAGGTGGTCAACTACCACCATGATAACCAATATTAACTTTCAAGGGGTCCATTATAAAATTCATGGAAATGTCAGTCTAAATAGTAGCTTCAATGTCCTAGGATTCTTCACTGTTTCACCCTTTTCCCTTTTATAAGCTTCACATTTAGTCACAAAAATATGGATGTTCTTTTCATACCTTGTAGGCCCACCCCACCTCTAACCCTTCCAAGTCCACTTCCTTTTTTGAAGATATTTTTATTTATTAAAAATACTTGTGATGTAGTTGGTTTTATTATAAATACATTTTGTGTTGTGAATTTAAAAAAATATATGTGATCTGATAAGTTAGGTCATGGTTGAGTTGGAATTTAGATTCCACTCTATTGGGTGAACTGACATGATTTTGATGTTTTTGGGTTACATTTTACTAATCATGCCTTCTTTTGTTGTGTTGTAGTTGAATTGAAGTGGTCCCAATGAGGTTTAGTTTTCATCAAGTTTCATGGTTGTATTCATGACAAGACAATAGACGTGTGCATTCAAAATTTTTTCATGAGGAAGTGAAATAAAAATTAAAACATAAGTCTTATAAACATCATTTGAACTTTTATCACATATTATAAACATATATTATCACATTTTAGTGTTAGTAATGGAGTCATCTATATATGTAACACATGTCCTTCTTTTATTGAAATTTGATGATAGTATTTGATTAAAGTTTTCATCACTATAGGACTTTGAGTGAATTTTCAATGATAAAAAATGATTTCGAATATTTTGGATAGAACCACAAAGGACATCTTCCCAACATGCATGAAGATTTAATCATATTGGAACTCTCACCATGTTTGAACTTCATATTATATTCTTTTCAATTTTATCATTAAAAGAAGGTATCTTTGCTACACAATTAGGTTACTCCATAGGGGCTTCACTCAATAGAACTCTGACATAACATGTGCATTCATGGCACACTAAACAATACCCTTAATTTGACCACATATTGTAAAATTCCTCTAAAAATAACTTTATTTGACCCCCTACCAATACAAACCCAATACACCTTCCCAATTAAAAATACCCCTACTTCAAGATATTTTAGGTATCCATTTTTTTATCAACATTTTTTATACCCCTTTATATTATTTCATTAACTTTGAACTCCATTTTTTATACACAACATATAATTTTTCCCCCCTATTATATACTCAATATATTATGTTATTTTTTCCTCAATATATATCCCCCAATATGAACACACATGGTATGTTATTGCTCCCCTAGTGAAGACCCCATGGGCAATGAATGTATGTAAGAAAACATATTCAACTATATTACATACATTTATCTTCATTTAGTAACTCAAAATTTATTATCTTTAATACTTTTAAATTCCTAAAAAAACCTATGAAGAGATATTCTCTAAGGAAAATGAAATGAATGAAGAAAACAACCTAATATTAAATGGAAATATCAACGAGTCATGAATTTTAATTGCTTAGAAACTATAGTTGGTTATAATTAGTGGAGTTGTGCTATATTGGTAAATTTGTGGGAATTTACTTATGTTAGTTTAGGTTTCATTCCTCCAAGATGTGTTAGAAAATAAAACAATAATGTGATAGAAATAAACAAATACATTATGAACACATAAAAAATAAAGCGTGGACACAATATTTTTAACCTAGAAATCCTTGTGAGAAAAACTAGTTGAATGATCATTCTTAGCCCAAAGGAAAATTATAATGGAGTCTTCAAACCTTTAAATAGGCCGTGTTACATAATAATACCATGTGAAAAACAATGGGTTATCAAATCTTGGATCTCAAAAACTGCCAATAGTGATTGAATTTATGATTGAGTCAATTTCACCTTAACTACCCTAAAAATCCCTCAGTTACACTTGAATAAGGGAGATTTACTGGTACTAATATCATTTTTGAAATTCACATTAAAAAAAGTACCATCCACTTGAATAAATGGGTAACTAGCCGATGTATTTGTTAATTTACTAGGATATTTTTTCTCGTACATGGTTCATCAATCATCTCACATCTTGAGACTTCACATTCCCCCCATCAAGCTAGAATATGAGTACATCACCCTCGTACCTATTCAAGTGGTTCATTCCACAAATTTAGACATCCATAAC